>JACVVK020000078.1:590000-1007500 GCA_018292915.2 Batillaria attramentaria
TATTTTAGCCGGAACTTAATACACTGCTGTAGCAAAAGTTACAGTAGCTAGGGAAGGTATTAGTTAATATCACTGTTAGATGGAAATTACTATTGTAACGGCATAGTAACAGCGACAGCTGACTCACTATATTTGATTTCGATTTTGTTTTTCCATTTCCATGGGAGAATCGTGTCTGTCAAACTATACGAGTAATGAATTTTAGTTTGTTTTTTGTTTGCTTGTTTTCCCGTGTGTTTGTGTGTGTGTGTGTGTGTGTGTGTGTGTGTGTGTGTGTGTGTGTGTGTGTGTGTGTGTGTGTGTGTGTGTGTTGTTGTTGTTGTTGTTGTTGTTGTTGTTTTTGGTTGTTTGTTTGTTTGTTTGTTTTTTCCTTACTCCCCGTGTGTAAGGCTGTAACAGGCAGCAGTCGTCGGCAAACTTTTGAGGTTTTTCTAACACCGGTAAAGCACCCCGCAATTTTGACTTACCCCCGTGAATGTGTAGCGAAGATACTTCGCTATAGTTGTGTTCAGTACAGCCGCCATTCTTAGTACACGCGCACTTTAAAATTGGGTCCAGCTAGCCACAGGGAAGGGTCAGTTTCACGTGCGCTGGCCACGTGATCGCGTGATGAGCGCGTGATTTCTTGCATAAACACTAAAGATAGAGCCTTATAATAGCGAGAGTTTCCCGCGTTTTCCTCAGTCGCTTTCTGAGAGTCCCAGAGACTGTGTGTCGTCCCTCCAGCCCGGCCTCGAATTTTCTCCATTTCTTATGTTCAGGCGTAGTCTCTGAGCCTTTGGAGTCAGTATTTTGTGACCAGTGTTGGACCTGTTACTGGATGCCTCTTCTATTAGGAACTATGTGAACTGAGGAGAAACTGTGATTCTGTATTGGATTATTTGTGAACTGTGTTTGGAACTACTGAATTCGGACTGACTTGGAATTAGTCTTCAGATAAACGGTGACTGTGTCTCATTTTATTCCCTTTTGAACTAGAGAACAGGTGATGTAAAGTAGGAAGATACTTGTAATAGTTTGAAGTACTCTAAGAGATTTGATAGTTAACAGTACTAATTAGAGCAGTTACGTAAATTAACGGTTATTAGTGTAAATTTGTACTCCTGGTTTAGACAGAGAGATAGAACGTTGTTTATTAGTGAGAGATACTCTAGTGTCAGGCTCCTTTGTTTTATGCCCAGCCAGTCAGAGAGGGAGGTTTCCCAGCTTCTTGTGTAACACGCAGTGCACACGCGGCCGAGTGTGTATTGTCTGTTCATTCAGTACCGACGGTCACTACACAGAGTAAGGAATTCCATTCACAGAGTGACCGCGCTCTCGGTTTACATCACTCACGGAATTGTCCACTCCCCGCTACTTTCAGCTGTACTGTCCCGTCCCACATTCAGCAGCTTAGTTTCTTCCCGTATTCTTTTGTTATATTTGTAGAGTAGTGTTTATAGTAGTCTCTAGTTTGTTGCCCGACAAGTATTAATTATCACGCTCATATATTTTGAGCCGAATCTGTGTTGCCTTATTACATCTAACGATTCATATGATCCGCATGTAACTTTTATTGGAAAAAGTGAACACTCTGACTTTTACTCTCTTGTCAGTTGTTTCTTTCGAGAGATAGTGTAAGTTTGATGAGTGATTGAGTGCGTAGATGTGTGTGGCACGTAGGCCCGACAGTATGATGCAATACTCTTTCGCACTTCAGTCATCCTTAACACACATGTCAGAGTAGCTCACTAAACTTTTAATTCAGGTAGCATCGAAAAATTGCCCGCCATTTTGACTAACACCCGGGGCCATTGCGTGACCACAGATAGTTTGTCGCCTGCGTCTATGGTGGTGATGCCGGGAAGTGTCTGCAAACTGGGGTTCCCCCTGCGGCTAAGGGAGCCTGCTAATGGACGCAGACCAAACAGAACAACTACAGTCCCCCCATCCCGCCCTTCCGAAGACCAGACATGCTTTTCTGTCGGCCGTGAGAAGTACTGCGACATAATTCGATCAGATCGCGCTCAGTCTGTCGATGTTTCGTGTATAGACATTGGGTAGGCATTGAATGCCGATTCAGCAGAATTTCTTTTAGGTGGTGGGCCGTGTTGAGGGCTCCCACACACACACACACACACACACACACACACACACACAAATTCACACACACACACACACACACACACACACACACACACACACACAGCAAGAGGGTTCACGGCACTTCTAATATTATTATTGTTGATAAAACTCTTACTCCCAAGAAAGGATAACTAGGAGCTATTCACGTACTATACGGTCGGTTCAACCGAGATAAAATCCTCCTGCGGGCATTTTCATCGCCGCACGGGAATGAGGTGGAGCGTGAACAGTCACGGGACAGTCACGGACCCGCCGATGACTCGATGCGGCATGGCGTCACTGACCACACCATTGTTAGCATTGCTGGTGGCTGTATACGCGGTCCCAATGTCACGCCTGACTGATTACCCCAGATTCTGGGGATTTCCCGGACTGCGATAACTGGAACCGGGACTCAGCGAACAAGAGAAAGCTCGTCATTCATGCGGACACTGGCCTATGGCAGCCTGTGAATAGCTCTGACGTATTCCTTCTTGTTATTACTGTAGCAGTTTGTCAACGTTCCTGCGTCAGTTTCCGGAGTGGAATAATCATGCACGGACAATGAAAACCCAAATCAAGTCAGACAGAAGCGTTAAGCCGACGAGGCAGACTGCCCGGAGGGTCTTCCGGGCAACCCTGCTTTGTTTTGGTTTGGTTTGGGTTTGTTTTGGTTTTTTTGGTTTTTTGTTTGTTTGTTTGTTTGTTTGTTTGTTTGTTTTTTCTATGTGCAGCTCATTGCGGACGTTGCTGTTCATGTTATTGTTGTTGTGCTTGTTGGTGGTGGTAGTGGTGGTGGTGATGATGGTTGTTCTTTGGTCGGTTGTTTGTTTGTTTGTTTGTTTGTTTGTTTGTTTGTTTGTTTGTTTGCAGTTGTTTTTATTTCTTGGTTGTTTGTAAACGTGCTTTCAAAAGTCTACTGCGTGAAAAGTCTATTAAGAATGAATTTGACATTGATTTGTGGTGGTCCTGATACGGCTCCTTGTAGATGAGCAAACGTTGATGACGATGATGATGATGATGACGATGATGATGATGATGATGATGATGATGTTTGTTTGTTTGTTTGTTTGTTTTGCTTTTGTTGTTTGCTTTTTGTTTGCGTGGGTTTTTTGTTTTGTTTGGTTTGGTTTGTTTGGTTTTTTTAGTTTTTGGTTTTTGTTTTTGTTTTGGCTTGTTGTTGTTGTTGTTGTTTTGTTTTTGTGTTGGGGGTGGTGTGTACGTTTGTTTTTTTAGGTCTGTGCAACATTTTGAAGGAATGGGGCGGAGGGTGTGTTTGTGACGTACCTAAAACTTTGTTACAAAGTCAGTGCACTCCTTTCAGTTCCTGGTATTTAATTGTGCGTTCACTACACAGAAAAAAACCCTACACTTTGCACTATCTACTTGATATCTGACACAAATTTAATTTGTCTACTGACAGTCTTATTAACTCTTTATTAGCCTGAGTGCCGCCGCGCACTCTTTCAGCCTCTCTAAAGTACAAGGGATGACAGCCCATAGAGGCCGGCTTGCTAACTGATTTAAGGCCCTAAGAGCGCATTATTACGTGTTGTTTCACACGCTGGAAACGGTCTAAGAGAGAGGAGACAGACCCATGCATCAACGTCAGACTAAGAGAACAAAATTCGTACCATCAGATCACGGGATCAAACCCTCCTTTATCATGTTTGTCCAATGTGGGGTGCGCCATTTTCTTGCTCTTCTGATTTCGTGGGAACTGAAATAGCGATGGCCGTTGACTAGTGTTATAAAAAAAAGGCAATGCAATGAAAACGTTTCTCTGTCTGCGTCCAGTAGATTTGTCACTTATATTTGTCACAACAGAGCAGCTGTGCATTAGCCTTTCCTAACCCCAAAGTATTCAACACTGTCACAGGTCGTTTTCAACCCCTCAGCCGCTAATTCAGTCGCCTTTTTTGCTTGCGCGGCTTTAAGTCTTAACTAACTAACTAACTCGTTTTTACCCTTGGCTGAACTACCGAGCTTACGATCAATGATTTTCTTCAAGATAACCTTATGACGAGTGGGCGTTTGGGAGTTTAACGTCCTTTTTTACACCCCGTATGGATGACATCAAAGCCGGGGTAAGGAGACAAAGAGCAGCACAAATATTTGGGATTCGAACTCACGACACGAGCGTTGATAGTTCAGCGCTGTGCCATTCGGTTATCTCGGCTCCCGCTATAATTATGAGGGGAGAAACGAAGGTCGACTCGAGGTCGGAGGGTGGTGGGTTGTGGGTTCGAATCCCAGCAGGGTTAAAACTTGTACGGGCCCGGTTCAGTTCCCCCCTTGTCTAACGTTGACACCCCCCCCCCCCAACCCCGTCCCACCCAAACACCCATCCACCCATCACCTGGGTGAGGATAAACAAAGAAGGATACTGATTAGAAATGTTTACTGGCTTAATTTCTAGAATGGTCTTGTCTTAATTGCGCGAGCTGGAGGTGAAACCTTGTGTCATCAGGTTCCCCTGTAAGTGGACCGTATCTACCAGAACAATAAACCAAGGGATAAGTATTCATTTATATCTAAAAGCATTATCCTGTTGTAGCGTCCCCAGCTGTATCGTTAACACTTTAAACCTGAATTTTTCTCGACGTCTTACCTGCTCTCCTGAATCAGCCGTGTTCTTGATAAAAGCAGCAGCCATGCATGGTACGTTTTCGCAGAATTTTACATCTGTCTTATGATCTTGGATTGTAACAGTGCCAAACTGTGCACTCAGACTCAATGTATGCCAAATCTGACACAGTAACTATGCGGTACCGACCCCCAGAAAGCACGACAGAAGGGACGAGAAAAGAAAAGTGACAACAGAAACGGAGTGGGAATAAGGGGGGAAAAAAGACAGGGAGCAACTCAGACTTAGTTCACTGAGCGCCGCTTCACTTCTGGACCGGACAGAAGACGTGCGGTCAGTCAGCAACAATAATACAAAATGTCGAAGCATCAAGAAAGGATGGATGGGTGAGTGTTTGGGAGTTTAGCGTCCTTTTCCACCACGTAAGGGTGATATCAAAGACGGGGCAACGAGAAAAAGGCCAGCACAAATATTCCAACTCACGACCCGAGCATTGAGAATCCAACGCTCTACCATTCGGCTTTCCCGACTCCCCCATCAAGAAGGAGAGAAGAAGGGCAAAAAATCAGCAGCAAAACTTCCCACATTAGTTGGTTCATGAGAAAGCGGTGCTAGAACCCTCGTGGTAGTGGTTCATGAGAAAGCGGTGCTAGAACCCTCGTGGTAGTGCTTCATGAGAAAGCGGTGCTAGAACCCTCGTGGTAGTGCTTCATGAGAAAGCGGTGCTAGAACCCTCGTGGTAGTGCTTCATGAGAAAGCGGTGCTAGAGCCCTCGTGGTAGTGGTTCATGAGAAAGCGGTGCTAGATCCCTCGTGGTAGTGGTTCATGAGAAAGCGGTGCTAGAGCCCCTCGTGGTAGTGGTTCATGAGAAAGCGGTGCTAGAGCCCCTCGTGGTAGTGGTTCATGAGAAAGCGGTGCTAGAGCCCCTCGTGGTAGTGGTTCATGAGAAAGCGGTGCTAGAACCCTCGTGGTAGTGTTTCATGAGAAAGCGGTGCTAGAACCCTCGTGGACAAAGACAAACATCCAAGTTTTCAACAACAACAAAAATTAAGAAAGCAAAGAAAGAAAAAAAAAACAGTTTCTCACACCACTGCAAGACGTCAAAGAAAGATGGGAAACTTGCTGCAGATAGGCAGGACGAGACGCAGCAGACCACTGCAGACTTCAAGACGGACTGATAACCTGCATTACAGCAGCTATTCCGTGTATGTGCCCGCTCCAAAAGTAAAAGCAATGAAGGCGAATTGTTTATAGATGCCTTGTGCAGCCGCCTGACTTTAACGGTGCACATGTGGTACAGAGGAAGTCGTGAGCTGGTGTGCGTACTGACACTAACAGTAAGGTGTTAGACAAAGTATTAAAACTGTCACCGGCTGTATGTTACACTGAAAAGGAAGATTGCGTAAAGGGTACACTCGCTGTCAGTTGAAGTCATTTTGCCGAAATCTCTCTCTCTCTCTCTCTCTCTCTCTCTCTCTCTCTCTCTCTCTGTGTGTGTGTGTGTGTGTGTGTGTGTGTGTGTGTGTGTGTGTGTGTGTGTGTGTGTGTGTGAGTGTGATTTCATGCACCAGAACAGACAATTTTGAATCAGTCTTGTCTTTTGCGGGTGCCTCGGATGAACCGAGTCCCTTGTGTGTGTTTGCGTGCATGCGTTCATCCGTGCGTGCGTGCGTGCGTGCGTGCGAACATGTGTGTGTGTGTGTGTGTGCGTGTGTGTGTGTGTGCGTGTGCGTGTGCGTGTGTGTCAGACTATCTTACAAGAGAGAGAGAAGCGAGACAGACAGAGGGAGGGAGACGGAGACAGAGACATAGACAGACATAGGCAGACAGACAGACAGACAGAGAAAGAGAGAGAGAGAGCCCACACACATGAAGAAGGATGAAGACAACGATAGGTGAAGTCGTTTTTATGAGTGCTGTGTCCACAATAAACGTCGAGCATGGTACCTGCTTTGGGTCCGAGGTGGGAGGGGTGGTATGTTGGGCTGAATTGTCTATCGGTCTTTGTTGCACTGTAACTGTAAGGCAGTGATAAATTTCCAACCACTCTCAGGTGTTAAATGTCCGTGGGATTTTAGCATCAAAGGCATTTGGACTACAACCCGAAACTGTGTTTTTCAGTTTGGGGAACACTTTAAGATCTCTCTCTCTCTCTCTCTCTCTCTCTCTCTCTCTCTCTCTCTCTCTCTCTCTCTCTAACGACCAGATAAACAAACCAATACGACAATCCGGTCAAAGATAAACCCAAACTTATGAAAACAGTTACACACACACACACGCACGCACGCACGCACACACACACACACACACACACACACACACACACACACACACACACACACACACACACACACACACACACACACACAGATTAACGCGCTGAGCACCTTTCTTTACGGTAGAAATAAAGTATATTGGACAGGGTGCACTCAATCTAAAAAGCTCCACTCGGAAGAGAAACTGCCTCTTTGTAGCCGATGCAACGATTTCTGTCCCTGCTCATGTATACGAACATTCCTGCACAGATATTTGAATTTTCAGTTCGAGTCAAAACAGGTTTGAAAGATTCTATTCTTTATCCTTACCTTGAATGATCCCACACCGGCATCGGTGACATATCCAATGACAGGCTTGTTCACCCCTTTGGCCACAAGCGTCACAGCCTGCACAAAACTGGAGGTTCCCACCGCAACAAACACGTCAGCAACATCGTCAGCAACCGCTCCAACCACCTGCCACATCTCACGCAGCGCTTCCGGGCTCCTGTCAAGGATTCGAACCACAGACACATTCAGATCCACGGTGCTCTGAGAGCCCCATGTCTCGGCCGCTGAAACCATTGCGTCCACGTTGTCTGCGCAGTCGACGAAAGAGGAGTCGTCACAGAGAAGCACTGTCCTGACCACGTGGCGTTCTGGGAGTTGTTCTGGGGCAGCCGAGTAGGTCGTTTTGAACAGTAACATGAACACGATCGGCAACAGGGAGATGAAGTACTGAGACAGCACGAAACTGTACACAGGGCGAGACTGGAAGGGGAAGTGGTACCTGTACTGATGGGGCAGGTGATACCTGTAGTTCTGGGACAGGTGGAACCGGAAGTTGTGGTTCTGGTCAGGTACGACCCGGGCCGCCATCTCCACCTGCAAGAGCAGCTACGTCTCAGCGAATCTGGAACACTTCTGCATACGGACAAAGTCACAGCGCTTCCACCGAAAGACGCCGGCATCAGAGTTCACTGTGCATGGCTCCGAGAACATTAGTCAAACTATGATTGAATGAAATTGCAACCTACGACCCCGGTGACAGCACAGAATCGTCCTCAGCACTTAGCATTAAACTGCAATCAGTCAGTTGACATGACAACGGCGCAATGAGGAATCCTCTCTGAGCGCGCCTCCAGGGCTGGATTTGGTCTTGATTCAATCATAGCGACCACAAAATCATGACGGCTCAACTAGTGGTGCAGGTTTTTGTCAGTGCGGTAAACAGAAATGCCAAGAAATCGATGCGACATTTGGCTAATTAAAAGAGTACGTCTCGGGCGTGACTACAAACAGCAGCCAATCGATGCACAGATTACAACAAAAAAAGTCATCAATCACTATCTATCCAACCATCTCGCACCATGTATAATTCACGTCTTGAGGTTTCCTCGGTGCGCGGCACACTGAGGGAAAAGCGTCAACACTCATGAATTCTCGGCACACAATCTTCAGATTCATTGAAGAATCTCCTATCTTTAGCCGTGTCCCGAAACAGTGTGAGACATTCGATCTATTCCGGTTTTTCTCCCCCCTGCATCACGGCAGTATAGCGTCTCAGTAGTTATTTCTGCGCGCTTCCAGCTCCAGGCCCCGCGTGCTATAGGATCGGATTGGTGCGACACCCGCTGCTGCGGACCCAAGCCGCCTATTCGTCTCCTCTGGACAACAGGTCATTAATAACGCACTTGTTTTCCAAAAACAGGACAGCTCTAATCACCACCTAGTTCGCGGCGCCCGCGCTGTTTTCCAAAAGAGGCGCCCACTTCACCAGAGGAGGGGGGTGAGGTCAGAGGCCCGAAACACGCGCCAGCCAAGCTGTGGACTATATATGTGACGCACGCGAGGTCCAAGCCATATAACGTAGAGAGATTTTCACGTCGGTGCGCGCCGCCGCTTTCCCAAGTCACCGCAAGTGACGCAGGGTCAGAACAGAAGCAATTCCCGAACTTCGCCGGCGGTACTCCGGTTCTCAGAGTAGCTACTGCCTCTCTCTCTCTCTCTCTCTCTCTCTCTCGGCGGGCCGCGCCGCTTCAGACGGGGCTGTCGTCGCTATCTATCCTCGGCATTCTCTCTCCCGTCTCCGGCGATTGCCAGCCTCCCAGTTCGCTCGATCTCAATCGGTTCTCTCCGCCAGCTGAAAATCCATCAGCGCTCGCGTCGAAGCGGCCTGGACACAGCCCTGGGGGCAAAACTACCTGATGCTGTTGGTACTACGGACTGTTCTGGCGATACTCAGTCGTGCTCGTACCTGGCGATCTATGATGGCCAGCGATTGGCTGACTGAAAGGTGTTATCGGTTGCAATGTTGTAGTAATTAGAATGTGACATACGAGCGGCCCTGGCGTTAGCCTGTCTGCGCGTATTCAGCTGAACCCATTTTTGTTTAGGGTTAAACAACGAAATGGCTGGAGTGTGCGCCTCCACTAGGCATAAATTGATTTAAGGGACTGCACAAAACACATGACTTTCTCTCAGCAGAGACCCGTAAACTGGGGAGTTTTCAAAAGACATCTGTGTACAGATGGCTCGGTCGTAGAGCGTTCTTTTTTAGGGATCTTATGTGTGAATATTGTTTTTATTTATTTTCTTCTTTGTGTGTTTGTATTCCAAAGAGTACTGATAATTTTTGTTTTCAGATTCTATGGTTTGTACCAAAAGAAAGAAATTTTGTGTTCAGTAGTGTATCACTAACTGACTGTATTTTTGTTTATATTTTATTGCTGGATTTATTTAAATTATTATTTTTGTTGTTGTTTATTTGTTTGTGATGAAATGTTTGTTAATATGTTCAGTGTCAGTGGCATGAGTGTACTGATAGCTCTTATAGATAGTGTTCCGTCGTTTGTGTTCGTTCCTTTTATTTTTTTATTCAAGTCAAGTTGGTTTATTTCTGACCCCGATAGGGGTACATGAATCAGTTGAATTACATACATAACATCAACTCACTTGACACACACACGAACTACATTCACACGAACATAGAACTGAAACATATCAAAAAGTTAAATAAAGAGAACTACATGTAACAACAACCAAAACAAACCAACAAACAAACAAATCATGAATTTAAATAAGAGAACTACATGTAACAACAACCAAAGCAAACAAACAAACAAACCTTGAATTCAAATAAAGAGAACTGCATGTAACAACCAAAACAAACAAACAAACCACGAATTTAAATAAAGAGAACTGCATGCACCAATCAAAACAACATGCGTTTAAAGGAAACTACATGCACATGCATACAACAAAATACAGAGAGAGTAAACATAATTTTTTCTTATTAATTGTAGTAATGTCGGTTCCGTATATTTCATTGTTTTTCTGTGGGTTTTTTTTTACTGAATTTTCTTTCTCTTTCTGGTTTTTTTTGTGTGTGTGTGTTGTGTAATCCACAGTGCCTCTCAGGCAGTCATCCCTGTTGACGTTTTAATAGACTGGCACTAGACTCTGCCGCGTCAGTTGTTGTAAAGAATATTTTTTTTAAATGAAAAAGCAAGAGAGGAGAAAGAAAAATGCTCCGTGGGATTCAAACTGTGTAAATTTAGAAAAGTACGTTTTCCGGTTAAACACGCTCGCGATCTTCGACTTGTTTGACAGCCTCACGCCCCTTGCCAGAGCCTCTCTCCCTAGATACGGGGGGGGGAGAAAACACGTGTAGTACGATGAGCAGTGGGCAGTACTGGGAGAGGTCACTGACATCGGACCTTCTTCTTCTTCTTCTTCTTCTTCTGCGTTCCCTGTACTGGACCATGCCTCAGATTATTAGGTTGGTGGTTTTGATGAATTTGGTGGTCCTCTGGAGTTCTGTTTTTGGTGTTGGGAGCCGGGGTGGCCGAACGGTAGAGCGTTGGACTTCCAATGCTCGGGTCGTGAGTTCGTATCCCGGCTAGGGCCAGATATTTGTGCTGGCTTTTTCGTCGTTGCCCTGTCTTTGATATCACCCGTATGTGGTGGAAAAGGACGTTAAACCTCCACACACACACCCCCGTTTTGGTGGCCCAGAGTTTCTCTGTTAGCGTTGCTCCATTCGGCCAAAGTTGTGTCCATGCTTCTTGGAAAAGGGGGCAGGACTGCAGAATGTGCTCTGGGGTCGGGGGGGGGGGGGGGGCTGTTTGGCATTGGCAGCCGGTCTGGTGAATGTGTCAATATCGGACCGACAATAAGGGCCCGTCTGATTTACGTGAGATAAAAGAAGAATGGTTTACAGGTCGAGAGTGATAAACATTCGTAGACAACGTTGAAGGGCATGTTTGATCGGATAAATCACAAAAAAAGAGATTATTAAAAAGAAAACTATTCACACAAACTCAACACAGTTTGCTATCAATCAAGATACACAGCTATTCAGTAATTAGCTGTTCGAATTCATTTTCGTGACCAAGTCAAGTTTCGCTTCAGCGAAATTCGTACATCGAGTCAAATCACATAAAATGGTATACTGGTGTAACGTTTAATATTCTCTCTCTCTCTCTCTCTCTCTCTCTCTCTCTCTCTCTCTCTCTCTCTCTCTCTCTCTCTCTCTCTCTCTCCTGTAGTGTTAAATTATCAGATTTTAGAATTAATTTAGTCTGCCATTGCAGTATTGTCACACTGTACTGTACATGTACTGTACTGTATTTGTTCCACCCGTAACATTACTTTAAGCTTTAATTTTTCAGTTATAAAATCCGTATTGCAATACCGTCACTTTTTAACACTTTCAGCCCTGCCACCGTATCACCTACGGTCTCGCAGACCCTAACAATAATATGCGTGCATGTGACCGACTCCCATACGCTCTGCACAGTGGAAGATTCCCCTACAGGATGTATCCAATACTTCTTGAGAAATAGGGTTTGTATGCAAGAGCCCAGCTATAGATCTTGATGAGGCACACTTGAAAAACTCCCAGGCCAAGAGCGTTATCGCTATTGAGATTCCTTCAGGGCTGAAAGGGTTAAACCAATGATTTCGCCTCGCACTGCCCACTACTCATCGTGCTGCACTGGCCGCGTGTTTTTCCCCCCGTGTTAACACTCCCAGACAATGGTTCACGAGCTCAGAGATTGATTCGGTTGGACACAACCTGTTGTCTCGTCAACGGGATGTGTACACGGCCAAATGGAAACCGTTCTGGTTGAAACGCGTTTCTGTCACGAGCGTTAGCCAATCAGGATGACGGGTCGATGCGTGCAATGACGGTTCCGGTGTTTACAACCCGGGCCGGTATGCGGACACCACACGCTGCGTTTCCAATAAACTTTGATCGATAACAATGGCATGGTAGTACGTGAACTGTTTCCGGCAGAGGAGCGCCCAGCGCACGAAAAGACCCAAATTTTTAGATTTTTTTTAAGGAGCACAGATCGCTCTGATGGTGTCAAACATCGTAGGAGTTAGACACCTGCACAGTGACAGCGTCTCACAGTCTGACACTGAGCCAACAGAATGCTTTACGTGACGCGAATCAGTATCAAGTCACTGCTAGTGCTGCAACACTTAACCACTGAGTAGGAGAGTATGAATTTTCGCCGTTTCGCAGAGCTGGTAGACGGCGGTGTCTCGCATTAAGAGCTCTACTAATCCTGAAGATAGACTGTTTAGAGTGGAAACCTGAGGCGCACACACAAGTGAAACTGTTCCAAAACATAAACTGGCTTCTGTGAAGGCTGTTAATCGTGAAAATAGCCCGTATAAACTGATGTGCACAGCAGGTGTTGGGTGTTGATGGTGCCAGTTCCTGTCTGACGTTCATTCGGGTCTTGAGTTCGAATTCTGCCTCGCAGCCAAAGAAACAAAACAAAACAAAATCTGCTGGCGTTTTCCTCTTTGCCCCGTTACGCCTTTGGTGTCTCTCTTATGTGGTGGGAAAACGACGTTAAACTCGCAAACGGTCACTAAGCATGATCCCCCCCCCCAAAAAAAAACAAAAAAAAAACCTGAAAAAAAGAAAGAGGGAAAAAGAAAAGAAAAGAAAATGGAATAAAAATAATAATAATAATAATAATTGGGGCTCAAATGGGTTAAAGGCCCTATATTTCAGATTTTTATGCCCTCAAAGGTGTCTAACATCACACCGCCTGCACAGTGACAGCATCCCAAAGGCTGGCACTGAGCCAACAGAAGGGTGAACACGACAAGGCTGAAACAAGGACTTGTCGGCACGACCAATAGCTCAGTAAAGGAGAATTAAATTTTAAACCGCTCACGCAGAGTGTTTACAGCATTGTATCGTATTAGGAGCTGTATCGATCATTAAGATAGAGTATTTTGAGCGTACAGGCGTGCACGAAACTGTCCCAAAACCATAAGTTGGCATGTTTGAAGCCTGATATACATAGAAATAATAATAATAACAATAAATTGCGTTTATATGGCGCAGTATCCCAGCAGACGCTGGCTCAGAGCGCTCTACAATTACGATTACACACACACGGAGAACACACACACACACACACACACACACACACACACACACACACACACACACACACACACACACACACACACACACACACACATCACTGTCATAACATACAGCTGGGGCCTCGATAGAAAACAAAGAACTGGGGGTAGGGGGAGGCTGAGTACTTACAGATAGAAAGAGTTGCGCAAGCAACAAAGACCACCTCGCAGCTAATTAACTGAGAGTCTTACTACGAGGACGAGAAGGCTGGCTGGAAGAAGTGGGGTTTTCAGTTTGTTTTTAAAAACTGTGTAAGATGGAGACTGACGGACATGTAGAGGAAGTGAATTCCAAACTCTCGGGACCTGGTACTGAAAGGACCTCCTGCCAAAAGTAAGTTTTACACGGGTTTAAGGTCGTGAGTGCACATGTTTTTTCAAGTTCAGCAAGTGGAAAAGAAGGAGGCCTGTGGGAAAACTGCATCAATAATTCCTGAAACGCGTTCGTCGAGCGCAGCTGAAAAGCCCGCTATAAATTTTGCCGATTTTTTTTTTCAATACAGAGCCCAAAGAATAAATTAGGCCCGACCTGCAATATAGCGTGTTCACAAGCTGGGTATTATAGCATGTTATCAAACAAGGGTCAGGTCGTAACATTGCCGGCGAACCATATTTGTGGGAAAACAAGATGGGGATGAATGTGGATTGCCGGGAGATTTTTCTTTCACTTTTTTTTAAGCCGGTTTTGGCGGAGTAGTTCATGGCCCGTGGAAACCATTATAGTGATAAATCACCTCCAGCCTTTCTCAGGAGTTAACTCTTTCTTCTTTCTATTTGTGGGAAATCGGATTGAAGCACTTTGAGCGGCTGCGTAAAGATCCTATTCAAATACATGTATACTTGTCTATGGTGTTACTATCATTGCTTTTATCGTTACTGATTTTATCCGTGCAACAACTCAAAGTTCAGCTGACTGAAATATCCTGAAAAACGATCATTATTGTCAGATAATGTATTTTGCAGGAGCCTATCGCGCTTAGCTGCAGTGGGCAATGGACTGGGGCAGTGGGTTCGAGAGTAACCGATTCGTCTGGTGGCTAGGAACGGTAGGGGGCGCGCCGCGCTGCTGACCAAAATCGGTCACAGGAGTGAGACTTGGTGACGAAGATGCAGGAACGGAAAGTGAATTGCGTAGCGTACTGAGCGGACGGACTGAGCGTAGCGGTTATTGCAAAATTCAGACAAATGCCAACAGCTGATCACCCGTAAACAGTGAATCGTCTACATAATAATAATAATAATAATAATAATTCATTTGAATGTGACGCCGGTCCGTCAATAGAAGCGGGAGCCGGGGTGGTCGAATGGTAGAGCGTTGGACTTCTAATGTTCTGGTCGTGAGTTCGATCCCGGCTGGGGCCAAATATTTGTGCTGGCTTTTTCGTCGTTGCCCCGTCTTTAATATCACCCTGTGTGGTGGAAAAGGACGTTAAACCCCCAAACACCCACCCCACCCACCCGTCAATAGAAGCTCCAGGCGCCATCACAAGAGCAGGTAAAATCAAGAGGAATTTTACAAAGACATTAAAACACATTCAAATAAACATTTTGAAACTAAAGTACGAAACTGACACAAGAGAACAATACAGAATACTGACCCCCCCCCCCCCCCCCTAAAAAATAGCAGTACAACACATATATACGCCTCATATGGTGTAAGGGCCCATGTACTGATCCCATCCATGCCACTTAGGCCCGTTTACCAGTATAAGTTCGACTATTTCGAGAATCGCTATTGAGCCCGATGCTCTAGATAGCTCTAGATAGCGTTCGCTAACAATTAATTGTCTTGATTGTTAACGCTCTCTATGCTGAGAGGGTTTGTTGTTTGTTTGTTTTTTCGAGTAGCATATTAACAGATGGTTGTGTCCCTTTGACTGGTAGAAACCCGTTTTGCTAGCGTTGTATTTAGTTCCTCATTTTAATGATGTCATGACTAAGAATAAAACATCGAAAGTTGTCGATCCCATAAGTCGGATCTCTGCAGCCAAGCGTTGTGAACTTGAGGGCCTAAAATGAGGACATTAACATACTCAGAGACAAACAATCTTGATATTGTCAGTCAACTTTCTTTGTTATCATTGATATCACAATAATATTACTAAAAACACTGATGCTAATAACATCAACGACAGCACCAACAGATAAGTGAATAAAAAGGATTAATAAAATTTATCATCCTTTGTCAATCAATCAATCAATCAATCAGTTAATCGGGGGAGCCGGGATAGCCGAATGGTTGAGCGCTGGACTTTCAATGATTGGGTCGTGAGTTCGAATGCAGGCTGGGGCCAAATATTAGTTTTGGCCTTTTTCCCGTTACCCCGTCTTTAATATCACCCATACGTGGTGGAAAAGGACGTTAAACTCCCAAACACCCACCCACCCTCACTCAGTCAATCGATCAGTCAGTCTTATGTCCTTCGATCTTTATGCGTTCACTGTCGCATTTTTCTCCTTCCCCTGTGATCAGATCGCAGATCAATGTGTGTTTGAGGGGCCTCCCACGGGCAGCGTGTTCATCACCCGTTCCCCCCAACACCCCTAGGTACGTAAACACAACCCAGACATTGCTTCTCCACCTCAACAGGGGAGGCGACTGAGGGATAATTGTCTCCCTTCCCCCTGAGGCCCAGGTAGGAGTCCTAGGCCGTGATGGGGCTGTTTGAAGGGAGAAGTGAGATCAATAAAGTTTGCAGTGTGAAAATATCACCCACTGTGTAATGACTGCCTCTGGGGGAAAGGAGCAGCCCGGGCATGTGCAAGTAGCCCAGTAAATTTACAGTCAATGCCGCCAAAATCTGGGGAGCAGTTTAACCCTTTTCGCTACCATACACCGGCCGCCCTCACGAAATTTCAGTCTTGAATGACACCTGTAACAGCGACCATCCCCTGAACGCTATGATTATGATCAGATTTGTTAAAAAGAACAAGCCACTGCTCACCAGCAGGAGCCACTTCAAGCCACTAGTACGCAAGGCGAGGGCCTCAGTTCCCGGCTCAGTGGGGCCAAATATTTGTGCTGGCTTTTTCATCGTTGCCCCGTCTTTGATATCACCCGCATGTGGTGGGAAAGGACGTTAAACCCCTAAAGACCCATCCACCCACCCTCCTTCACGCTAGCGGCATGATAGTGGCTTCCGATGGCTTCCAGTGATGCGATGATTAATTTTCAAGTAAAAATGCAGCTTTTGCATGGGCTATTCAGAGTTATTTAAAATCCAGTTGTTCGAGTGGCTGAAAAGGCTCTGTAGTGGCATTATACGTATCTCTTTCTTATTAACACCACGTGATCTCAGTGAAGCGATGCCGCTGTCTGTGCCGCGTGGCCCAAGAAGGGTTAACGTGTTGCTGGGTCGTGTACCGTCTACTGAATTACTGGTTAACCCTCGCACCCTTGAGGGTGTTTTTAAGTGCACAAGGAGAAACCTCATTGGCTCAAAATATGTTTATCGTCATTGCTTGCAGATAAAGAAAACAAGCACACTGCGAACGACCGGAACCACCCTCAGTTAGGCAAGGGACATAATCTCACTTTACCGGAATTCACCGATACAGTCTTGCGTTGCCTCCCTGGCATTGCATGGTGTTACGTCCTCATGCAACCTTTTTCTCGACTGCGCATAGAACCGAAAGTGACAGGGCAAAATGAAATACTCTCTCCTTCAGTCAACAGCCATTCATCTGGGTTGTCAAGGCGACTAGCATTTTTTTTTAAGGCTATGTCTTTGAAATCATCGGGATGAAATTGAACTGATTTGTGGAAGTGATTATTCAGAAGCATGTGTGATATCCATATAAGAGAGTGTGTGTGTGTGTGTGTGTGTGTGTGTGTGTGTGTGTGTGTGTGTGTGTGTGTGTGTGTGTGTGTGTGTGTGTGTGTGAATGGGCTGATTTTTACCCGGTTTTCTTTGTTCAGTTGCCACACCTTTCTGATTTGTTGTTATTTGTTTTTCATTTGGTTTGTATGTTGGTTGTCGGTTGTTTTTTTGAAGTTCCTGTTTAAGTTGGTTTACTTGTCAGTATGTCCCTTGGGAATCAACACATGTGTTTTTTGAAGATTACTCTTTGACTTGGCGGGTTTTCATAGGTTGTCATTCTTTCAAACCACACTGTACAAGAAAACAGATTGAAGCCACAAGTGCGTTGTTTTAGTTTTCTTGTAAAGCAGCAAGCATCTGATGTGACTAGAAGAAAGTCGGAAACGTAGGATAAAAGTAATAAAGCCAATGACAGTAATCACTCATTAAATCTTTTAGGTTGTGGATATTGATGTTTCTTTTAGTAAGTTCTCCCCAGAGCCTTTCGAATAGTACTAACGTTTCTGAAAATCAACTCGTTGATTCTTTTAGGACGTGGATACTGACGGACAGGAAAATATGTTTGTTGGAGGTTTTTTTTTAAACTTCAGTTCTTCCTAGAGCATTTAGCATGATACTAACGTTTCTGGAAATCAACTCGTTGATTCTTTTAGGACGTGGATACTGATGGACAGGAAAGTATGTTTGTTGGAGGTTGTTTTTTTTTCAAATTCAGTTCTTCCTAGAGCATTTAGCATGATACTAACGTTTCTGGGAAGCAACTCATTGATTTTTTCAGGATGTGGATATACTGATGGACAGGAAAGTTTGTTTGTTTTGTTTTTTTGTTGTTGTTGTTATTTTGTTTTGTTTTCAGTTCTTCGTAGAGGCTTTAGCATAATACTAACGTTTCTGGAAAGCAATTCGTTGATTCTTTTAAGATGTGGATACTGATGAACAGGAAAGTATGTCTTTTATTCAGTTCTTCATAGAGCCTTTAGCATGGAACTCAGTAACGGTTCTGGAAAATAACAACAGGCTCGTGTGATAGACATACAGCTACTTGTGTTTTAAGCTACTTTATGCGTACTTATAAAGCGGCTCGGGTCAATGCAGCTCCAAGCTGGAAGTGCCCCAGTGTAATGAATGTTTGGGAATTCATCTCGCATGTTATACCGGGTTTACTAACAATGAAACTTGACCCAAAGTCACAGGAGATAGCGCACTTACTGGGACTACTCGTGATAATAGCGGAAACGAGGCGTGTAAAAAATCGACAACACCGGCAGCATCATATCGCGGGTATATTCAATACATAACTTGACGTTCACAAACATGGCGTTGGCTGTGTCACCCGTACTGAAGTGTCTTTATACAAACAAGACACTCCTGTATGCTGCCAGGGACTGATGTGGTTCGCGGAAACATTGCAACTTCGATGAGTTTGAAACTGGTACTCCAGTCAGTGTAGGCTTGTCATGAATGTGTCAGTGGCGGACATTAGGAGCGGAAACCGGTTTAGATTAAACTGTCGAAAGTCTTCTCTGAGCACCCCTCCTCCCACCCCCGCCGGCACACACACACACACACACACACACACCCGCCTTCCTCGCCGCCCACTGTTGCTCACCCGTGTCCCGACCACCGCACAGCACTGTTAAAATCAGGTACCTCACGGGGTTTGTACACACAAGCGAATTGCTATAGCATGTCACCTGAGCAGGTCAAGGACTTCAACTGTCTCCTAGCTGTTCAGTGGTGCGTGGATCGTGCGTGTGTTTGTGTTTGAGACGGAACTCTACAGTTCAACATGTGACTGACACTGCAGGTGAGTTGTAATGAAACCTTTTCTTCCAATTCTGTCTGTAGTCATAAAGGTACATGCAGTGAAATCTAGTAACACACATACACGGGAGCCCGGATGGCCAGATGGTAAAGCTCTGAAGTTTCACTGAATGCTCGGGTCGTGAGTTCGAATCTCGGCCGGGGCCAAATACTAGTTCTGGCCTTATTCTCGTTACCGCGTCATACGTGAAGGAAAAGGACCTTAGACTCCCAACACCCACCCATCCGCCCCACCCAGTAACACGTACAAGTATGAATTGTGAAGGGCAGTTCCAATTTAATTCACCGCCGCCATGTTCTTATCGTTCGCTATGTCTTCTCAATGTCTTGTCCTGTCGTCTCCTGTAACAATAGCCGCCCCCCCCCCCCCCCAAAAAAAAAGTCACCTACGCTTCTGAACTGATTGTCTGGGTTTGTTTGTTTGTTATCTCGTTTGTCGTCTGGTCTGTGTTTTCTGAGAAGAGAGGAACCTTTATTGAAAATCTTATTTTTGACTAAGGAATCGGGCGGTCCGGCGTCGTCAGTACTGCTAATTGTTTGTCGGACAATTTATAGGAAGAGGTGGGTGGGTGGGTGTTTGGGGGTTTAACGTCCTTTTCCACCACATACGGTTGATATCAAAGACGGGGCAACGATGAAAAAGCCAGCGCAAATACTAGTTTGGCCCCAGCCGGGATGCGAACTCACGACCCGAGCATTAGAAGTCCAACGCTCTACCATTCGGCCACCCCGGCTCCCCTTACAGGAGGAAGTACACCCACTCGCATAGAACAACCTCACACGACAGTGGCAGTCTTGACGGAATTTGAAAGTGATCTCTAGGCACAACATATTCGCTCGACAGAGTTAAGCCGAGACTGGAGGCTAATCTAGACCCATGAAAGTCATTTCTGAGAAATCCGTCGAAGGTATGCCGAGACTGTATTCATGTGTCGTTTCAAAACTGTAGAAATACGTGAATGTGTTTTCTTGTGTTGTTTTGTGTGTCTGTTTTCTGTTTAAAGAACTACGCTTTGTTTGTTTGTTTGTTTGTTGTTCTTTATTTTCCTTGATTACTTTGTGTTCCTGTGTGTCTTTTGTGAGTTTCAACACATTTGACTCAAAGATCACCACTGTATGTAATTATTACTCTCTGTAACTACTTTAGGAGACTTCTATTTGACGTCATCCACTTTATCATTGGAAAGTCAAAGTCTCCCGAGTGTTAAAATAGCGCGCGCGCACGCACACACACACACACACACACACACACACACACACACACACACACACACACACACACACACACACACACACACACACACACACGGTGAAAACCCCGACCGAGGAATACACGGTATACGTAGTATAATTACACACTCGTTTCTGACACGCAGCAAGGAATCCCAAACGCAGCTTTGGGGGCAGGCCGTTGCCGTAATATCATCTCGCGGCAGACGTCTGTACCCAGTTACATGGTTTGTCGAGGGGGTTAATCAAGACTGCGGGGGTGTTACTGCGGTTTGAAAGATTGAAAGTCATTTGACGTGTGAGCTTGCACACGTCCTTGTGTTGTTGTGACGGGCTAGTCAAAGTTGTTTTCTGTTTGATTAACGGCCCCGTTTCGTCAAAACCATCAAACTGAAATCCAAGAAGTTTTTACCGTCTTACCTGACGCACATGTAAAAAAAATGAAAGAAAAACTCGGTGCTATAGTTTTTATAGCTGTTGCTGTGATTTGTTCTGTTTTGTTTTTGTTGTTTGGGTTTGTTTTAGGGTTGTTGTTTTTTGGGTTTGTTGGGGGGGGGGGGGGGTTGGGGGGGGTTGGGGGGTTGTTTGGGGGGTTTTTTGGTTGTTGTTGGGGGGGGGACTTTTTCAGTTGTTTGTTGGGGGGGGGGGTTGTTTGTTTGTTTTTTCGTTTGTTTTGGGTTTTTGTTTTGGTTTTTTGGTTTGGGGTTTTCTTGTTTGTTTGTGGGTTTTTTGTTGTTGTTTTGTTTGTGTTGTTTTTGTTGTTGTTGTTTTGTTGTTGTTTTTTTGTTGTTGTTTTTTTGGGGGGGTTGGTTTTTGTTGTTGTTGTTTGGTTGTTTTTGTTTTTGTTTTTTGTTTGTTTGGGTTTGTTTTGTTGTTGTTGTTGTTTTTTTTTGGGGGGGGGCTTTTTTCATTTGTTGTTGTTGTTGTTGTTGTTGTTGTTTTGTTTTCTACTATTTTACTGTCGTTTTCGGGAAATTCGTGATGCTTCCCCCGTGGGCAGTGCGTCGCCGCGGTGCAGCGTCACCCAATACCTATCTCATTTTTCCAATTTGCTGGTGGGAGGAAAGCCGCATAACCCGGAGAGAAACCCCCTTATGAGCAGCCCGGTAGCCAGGGAAAACCGGTATCACATATCACAAGCTCGACCTGGGCTCGAACCCACGCTTCATCGCTGTGACAGTGGTGACGGCCGTTCAGTAGCGCAGCGGCGAAGTACGACTCGCTACCTACTAGACCACCGCTCACCCTACTACATGTACTGGATTATGGGTTGTCGGTGTGAACGAAAACGACCGTTAATCGACCACAACACGACCTAAAACATTACTATAATGGGAAAGCGTGTCAGTGCTCTTATTTCAAGCATGTGGTTTAACCTGCGTGCACCACGGTCGTGTTTTAAACTTTTCAGTCGACTGCCCAGCTTCCGAGCCCTCCGTGGATTCCACCCATAATCTCGGAGGAACACCACTGGAATTGGAGAAGAGTTGGGGCAGATTTTTTTTTTTTAATAATAAAAAACAAAAACAAACTTTCAGTGGAGGTAGCTTCGGAAAATGTCCGCCATCTTGATTAGCGACTGTGTTCTGCGGTATGTGTATTTAAAGTATAGCTGTCCCCGGGTGCCGACCGTGTCAAACCTTTGCTCGAAAAGGGGTAGGCCGACTGTACAATGTTTGTTTTAATAGCGGCGCTACTGCACGTACAAAGGCGTACACATTGTACGCAAGCAACTGAACTCGTTCTAGATCTTCTCCCTCTGTGTGTGTGTGTGTGTGTGTGTGTGTGTGTGTGTGTGTGTGTGTGTGTGTGTGTGTGTGTGTGTGTGTGTGTGTGTGTGAGAGAGAGAGAGAGAGAGAGAGAGAGAGACTCAGATAGCATGCTTACCTACACATACAAATGTGTTACTACTTGCCGATTGCGACGCCACTACACGCAGCCTACGACAATACTACACTTCACACACGACACCCGTGACACACTCTGACACCCCAAACATGACACCACTACACGCAGCGCACGACAATACTACACTTCACACACGACACCCGTGACACACCCTGACACCCCTCACATGACACCACTACACGCTGCGTACGACAATACTACACTTCACACACGACACCCGTGACACACCACGACACCCGTGACACACCACGACACCCCACACATGACACCACTACACGTTGCCTACGACAATACTACACTTTACACACGACACCCCCGACACACTCTGACACCCTACACATTACACCACTACACGCTGCGTACGACAATACTACACTTTACACACGACACCCCTGACACACCACGACACCCCACACATGACACCACTACACGTTGCCTACGACAATACTACACTTTACACACGACACCCGTGACACACCAGGACACCCCACACATGACACCACTACACGTTGCCTACGACAATACTACACTTTACACACGACACCCCCGACACACTCTGACACCCTACACATTACACCACTACACGCTGCGTACGACAATACTACACTTCACACACGACACCCGTGACACACCACGACACCCCACACATGACACCACTACACGCTGCGTACGACAATACTACACTTTACACACGACACCCCTGACACACCACGACACCCCACACATGACACCACTACACGCTGCGTAGGACAATACTACACTTTACACACGACACCCCTGACACACCACGACACCCCACACATGACACCACTACACGCCCCGTACGACAATACTACACTTTACACACGACACCCCTGACACACCACGACACCCCACACATGACACCACTACACGCTGCGTACGACAATACTACACTTTACACACGACACCCCTGACACACCACGACACCCCACACATGACACCACTACACGCTGCGTACGACAATACTACACTTTACACACGACACCCCTGACACACTCTGACACCCCACACATGACACCACTCTCATGCACTACACGCCCCGTACGACAATACTACACTTTACCCCTGACACACTCTGACACCCCACACATGACACCACTACACGCTGCGTACGACATTTCTACACGTTACACATGACATGACACAACTACACCCCACACATGACACCACGACACCCCACACATGACACCACGACACCCCACACATGACACCACGACACCCCACACATGACACCACGACACCCCACACATGACACCACGACACCCCACGCATGACACCACGACACCCCAGACATGACACCACGACACCCCACGCATGACACCTCGACACCCCACACATGACACCACCACACCCCACACATGACACCACCACACCCCACGCATGACACCACCACACCCCACACATGACACCACGACACCCCACGCATGACACCACGACACCCCACACATGACACCACGACACCCCACGCATGACACCACGACACTCCACACATGACACCACTACACCCCACGCATGACACCACGACACCCCACGCATGACACCACGACACCCCACGCATGACACCACGACACCCCACGCATGACACCACGACACCCCACGCATGACACCACTACACCCCACACATGACACCACGACACCCCACACATGACACCACGACACCCCACACATGACACCACGACACCCCACGCATGACACCACGACACCCCACACATGACACCACTACACCCCACGCATGACACCACGACACCCCACGCATGACACCACTACACCCCACGCATGACACCACGACACCCCACGCATGACACCACGACACCCCACGCATGACACCACGACACCCCACGCATGACACCACGACACCCCACACATGACACCACGACACCCCACGCATGACACCACGACACCCCACACATGACACCACTACACCCCACGCATGACACCACGACACCCCACACATGACACCACTACACCCCACACATGACACCACGACACCCCACACATGACACCACGACACCCCACGCATGACACCACGACACCCCACGCATGACACCACGACACCCCACACATGACACCACGACACCCCACGCATGACACCACGACACCCCACACATGACACCACTACACCCCACGCATGACACCACGACACCCCACACATGACACCACTACACCCCACACATGACACCACGACACCCCACACATGACACCACTACACCCCACACATGACACCACGACACCCCACACATGACACCACTACACCCCACACATGACACCACGACACCCCACTACTACTACATACCTGGCATTGCTATTGTTCACAGTGTTTCCATGATTTGCTTCAACAGATGTTTAGCAAACACATCAATAGTGATGGGGAAGACACACTCAAAACGGAGCAAGAGGACCGGGTCCCTACCAGACCTGAGTCAGCTGAACAAAGTGGAAAACCCTAAAAACGCTGGAAGCCAGTTCTGGGTTTTAGGTGAGTGTACATACAACCCATTTACAAAGTACGCTTTTGACTGTTGTGTATGCTGGTATGATGTGGTATGGTAGAAATCTCCTCGGCATACATACCCATCCCTTCTGAAAAGCTCATGAGATATTTTAGCGTGCACACTTGATATATAATATTTTGTGCGTGCGTGTGTACACGAGGGCGGGAAGGGCACCTTAAACAATTCTGCACGTGATTTTGACTCGAATTGGAAAGGAAAAATCTATCCAAAATCCTGTCCACCGGGGATTCGAACCGGACGGCTCAGGATCCAAAGTCGGGTACCTGAACCACTAGTCCAAATCCAGGGCCGTAGCACAGCTCCTAAAAGTGCTCCGGCCATAAAAAATAAATAAAAAGGTACGGTCCCTGGTCATTATGTTCTCCTCAACTTCAACGGAAAACAAAACAATTACTTGTTCAGGCATGGGAATTGGAGAAGTCAAAAAAGACTGAAATTTTCGCGGTGCACAAAGGAAGGACTTTGCCCGAAGAAAGTGAAAAGCGGGGGGGGGGGGGGGGGGTGAAGGACTTTTACCCGAAGAACCGAAGATGGAAGGACTTTACCCGAAGAAAGTGAAAAGCGGGGGGGGGGGGGGGGGACTGCAAGAAGAGTGCCAGCCCTGTATATCCCCTCAGTAACCCAATGTTACTTAAGCAAACAATGTTAATTGGGTTTGGTTTTGTTTTCTTTTATTGGCCAAGAAGTGGTCCGGCCATGGAAGCAGTGGCCAGTAGGTCTGGTACGGTTTGTTGTTTGTTTGTTTTTTGTTTTTGTTTTTTTTGTTTTGTTTTGTTTTGTTTGTTTTTTTTTGGGGGGGGGGGTGGCCAAAATGTGGTCCGGCCATGGTAGGGCTAATACGGCCCTGAAATCCCATTGTCGACTACATCCCCCAAATGTGTGTGGCTCAGGATGGTGTCGTGCCCAACGGAAACGTCTTAACACATGAAACTGTATAGGAAATCCTATAGGAAATCGTGTGTCAGAAATTGCGCTCCGTCGTCAAAGAGTTAATTTCAAGTGTGAGACTACATCTGACAATAACAAGGACAACGCTTACCGTCTTTTGCATATCGTCAGTGTTTTTGCCAAACTTCATGTATTCTGTGTTATTCTGATGGTTATCAGCTCAGTTACGAGGTCTACATAATTATGACTGAAACTGCACCATGCAGGTGACAATGCACTGAATTTCCATGAGATCTGATTTAGCATGCGTGAGCTTTGTCCATAATTCACGCCATAGAGGGTTTGAGTGCGTTCCGTACTTAGATATCAGGTAATATATACGCTAGTTTGCTAGTGAACTGTCCAAGGGAGCCGGGACAGCCGAATGGCAGAGCGTTGGACTTTCAATGCTCGGGTCGTGAGTTTAAATCCCGGCTTTGGACAAATATTTGTGCTGGCCATTTTTCTCGTTGCCCTGTCTTCGACAACACACATACTTGGTGGAAAAGGACGTTAAACTGCCAAGCACCCACCCAGCCACCCTGATGAACTGTCATAAAGGTACATGCAGTGCCTAGCCAGATCGGGATAGCCAGACGGTCAAGCGCTGAATTTTCAATGCTCGGTTCGTGAGTTCGAATTTCGGCCGGGGCCAGATACTACTTCTGGGCTTATTCTCGTTGCCCTGTCTTTGATAACACCCGTACGTGATGGAAACGGGCGTTAAACTCCCAAACACCCACCCACCCACCCTTTATAACTGTCCATCCTGCCAGTGCTGAACTGACAGTACAATATTTTGGCGTTCTTGTCGCTTGCAGATGAAGACGAGCCAGACGCGGATGCTGCAGGTTTTATCTTCCGAGACTGGATCAAGGAGAGTGGCCTGAATGAAACCACAATGGCGGCCTTGCGAAAGGAGGACCTGACCGCCCGCCAGGCTCTTTTACTGCTCACACCAGAGGACATCACATCCCTGGGTCTGACTTTGGGACAGAGGAAGATGCTGGAGGTCGCAATCGGGAGGATCAAACAGGCTGACGCTCCTCCGCGGCCAGCCCGCACAGCACCAGGTGACTACGCTGACCTTAGCGCGCCAACACAGACCGGTAACAACAGCGGGAAGAGTGCATCCTTTACGAAAGAACCGCCCTACCAGCAGCCGACAGCTCTGCCCAGGGAAAGAGGTACAGGGAATGTCATTTGTGTATGTTGGCTTTTTTTTTTTTTTTACCTGAACCATACTGTTACCAGATGGATCGGGCGTGATGAAATGAGTCTGTGATTAATGTGACGAATATTTCAGCTTCTTAGCCCGGACTGTCTGGAACTCCTTGCCAGTCGAACTTCGCCTTCAGATATCACTGCCGTTCTTTCTCTTGCGTCAAGCCTGTGGTAGTTCAACTTCTGTTGAGTCTGTGTGTAAGAGGGGATGTAAATAGTGTGTGTGTGTGTGTGTGTGTGTGTGTGTGTGTGTGTGTGTGTGTGTGTGTGTGTGTGTGTGTGTGTGTGTGTGTGTGTGTGTGTGTGTGTGTGTGTAACTATAGATGTAAAATCCATTGTGAAAGCAAGTAAATCTTACAAACGAATTTCATAGAACAAAAACTTGGAACAGGCATTTAATCTTTCAGTACACATTGTGTTCTTCCAACCAATACGACATTCGCAACTTCAGATTCCATCAACGGTTTCACAAACTCAAAATTGAAAACGGCAAACTCCCAAATCTACCCACAGTGGAAGAGGGAAATAGCCTCTGAGTCAGGTAGCTAGCGCCGTAAACTCCAAAAAATAAATTGAAAAGAGATTATTTCCCTTGCTTACTATGCGCCTTTACCCGGGGTGATCTATTCTACAACCAGTTGTAACTTTTAGCCGGTTAACCGGTTTTAAACCTCGGTTTTCTATTGGAAAAACCGGTTTGATAAATCGTGCCGGTTCCATCCTCTCGTCTGCAGTTAGCGACAGCCTGCACTTAGCGACAGTCTGCACTTAGCGACAGCCTGCAGTTAGCGACAGTCTGCACTTAGCGACAGTCTGCACTTAGCGACAGCCTGCAGTTAGCGACAGTCTGCACTTAGCGACAGTCTGCAGTTAGCGACAGTCTGCACTCAGCGACAGTCTGCACTTAGCGACAGCCTGCACTTAGCGACAGTCTGCACTTAGCGACAGTCTGCACTTAGCGACAGTCTGCACTCAGCGACAGTCTGCACTTAGCGACAGCCTGCAGTTAGCGACAGTCTGCACTTAGCGACAGCCTGCACTTAGCGACAGCCTGCACTTAGCGACAGCCTGCAGTTAGCGACAGTCTGCACTTAGCGACAGTCTGCACTTAGCGACAGTCTGCAGTTAGCGACAGTCTGCACTTAGCGACAGCCTGCAGTTAGCGATAGTCTGCACTTAGCGACAGTCTGCACTCAGCGACAGTCTGCAGTTGGCGACAGTCTGCACTCAGCGACAGCCTGCACTCAGCGACAGTCTGCAGTTGGCGACAGTTTGCAGTCGACGACAGTCTGCACTTTAGCGACAGCCTGCAGTTGGCGACAGTCTGCACTTAGCGACAGTCTGCACTCAGCGACAGTCTGCACTTAGCGACGTCACACACCCCACGTAGTGAACTGCCACAGCGTTTCTGTGACTTCTTTACTTCAAAGATCAGTACTCTGCGAGAAGATCTCGATTCCCGTGCTTGTCCTGAACCGTTGTACGCTGTGTATGACGGCCCTATGTTTAGTGACTTTGTGCCCGTTTCACAGCAGGACGTGGCAGGCACCCGATGTTCCGCCAGGTCTATGTTCCCCCAGGTCTATGTTCCCCCAGGTCTATGTTCCCCCAGGCCTATGTTCCCCCAGGTCTATGTTCCCCCGGGCCTATGTTCCCCCAGGTCTATGTTCCCCCACTGAGGACTATGTTCCCCCAGGAATGACATTTCTGTCCTGGGGGAACATCGGGACAGAACTTCGAAATTTCTAGAAATCTAAAATGGAGTAAACTCTGTGTGGGGTGTGTACGTGTGGGAAAAAAAACCAGCTCAAGCAAGAGTTCCATGATGGGGATAGGAATCTGGATGCCTACTGGAGGGCTGTCAGTCACTGTATGATGGAAGCGGTGTAGACTCGATCAGACAAATGGAACTTCTGGACTCAGATTGTACTCCCCTTTTCAGCTACTTGTTTTGCGCTTCTAGTTAAACTACGAAATTGAGTAGTTAATACCTTTTCATTTCAATAGAGTTTATGTTATTTGTTCACACACACCCTCTCTCTCCCACACCCTCCTCGACTCCCCCCATCCCCTCTGTCTCTATCCCTCCCTCCAAACTCAAACTCTCTCTCTCTCTCTCTCTCTCTCTCTTTCTCTCTCTCTCTTTCTCTCTCTCTCTCTCTCTCTCTCTCTCTCTCTCTCTCTCTGCGTGCGTGTGTGCGTCTTTTCGTGCCCGTCGCACCTTATTTCGAAATCACGCTAGTTTTTACCTTATCTTGCTAAAGTTGTTTAATGCAGCATTTCAGTGCCATGTATAGATAAACTTTTACTGTCATTAAGAAAGTTATGTCAAATGTATAGAAAAAGATCATTTAATGCTGAACGTAAGCATACTCCGTGCAAGATATTCTTCAGTGACCTTTGCCATGACATATGGCATGATATGTGACATGACACGTGACAAGACACGTGTGGCATGACATGTGAAATGACATATGGCATGACATATGACCTGACATGACACATGGTATGACTGGAGGAACATAGACCTGGGGGAACATAGGCCTGGGGGAACATAGACCTGGGGGAACATAGACCTGGGGGAACATGCACCTGGGGGAACATGCACCTGGGGGAATATAGACCTGGGGGAACATGCACCTGGGGGAACATAGACCTGGGGGAACATGCACCTGGGGGAACATAGACCTGGGGGAACATGGACCTGAGGGAACATAGACCTGGGGGAACATGGACCTGGGGGAACATAGACCTGGGGGAACATAGACCTGGGGGAACATAGACCTGGGGGAACATGCACCTGGGGGAACATAGACCTGGGGGAACATGCACCTGGGGGAACATAGACCTGGGGGAACATAGACCTGGGGGAACATAGACCTGGGGGAACATAGACCTGGGGGAACATGCACCTGGGGGAACATAGACCTGGGGGAACATAGACCTGGGGGAACATAGGCCTGGGGGAACATAGACCTGGGGGAACATAGACCTGGGGGAACATAGACCTGGGGGAACATGCACCTGGGGGAACATAGACCTGGGGGAACATAGTCCCGGGGGAACATAGGCCTGGGGGAACATAGACCTGGGGGAACATAGACCTGGGGGAACATGCACCTGGGGGAACATAGCATACCGTCGCCCGAGGGTAAAAGGGGACAGCCAAAACAAGGTCACCACTTCTCGAATATTCGTGATAACAAAAGAAACTTCTGGATCACGGGAAACAGATTTACATTACTAAAACAGAATATAAACTAGACACAGCGACTTCTCTATCTCACCAAAGCTACCAAAAAACATTACAGGTGTTATCCTACAGCATACAAAATATAAACAAGAGGCACAGCCACGCTCGTAACATGGTGGAAGATCTAAACTTTGCTCGTGTGACGGTGGTGGAAGATCTAAACTTTGCTCGTGTGACGGTGGTGGTTGCCCTTGGCTGCGTCAGGCTTGGAGCACCGACCAAAGAGTTGTAATTTCCGTCCGCCACCCACACAGAGCAGTCCAGAGCAGCAATGCGCATTTCTTATGCAGGAATAATTGAGAGGCTGACACTGTAAGCAAAGACATAGAAACAGAGATGACATTTAGGCCGACATTATAGGGAAAGACATAGAAACAGAGATGACATTTAGGTCGACACTATAGGGAAGGACATAGAAACAGAGATGACATTTAGGCCGACACTATAGGGAAGGACATAGTAACAGAGATGACATTTAGGCCGACACTATAGGGAAGGACATAGTAACAGAGATGCCATTTAGGCCGACACTGTAGGGAAGGATATAGAAACAGAGATGACATTTAGGCCGACACTATAGGGAAGGACATAGTAACAGAGATGCCATTTAGGCCGACACTGTAGGGAAGGACATAGTAACAGAGATGACATTTAGGCCGAAACTACAGGGAAGGACATAGTAACAGAGATGCCATTTAGGCCGACACTGTAGGGAAGGATATAGAAACAGAGATGACATTTAGGTCGACACTATAGGGAAGAACATAGTAACAGAGATGACATTTAGGCCGACACTGTAGGGAAGGATATAGAAACAGAGATGGCATTTAGGTTGACACTGTAGGGAAGGACATAGTAACAGAGATGACAATTAGGGCGACACTATAAGGAAGGACATAGTAACAGACACATTTAGGCCGACTCTCTCCGCTCATACTCAGTAAAGCGACTTAAGGTCCCCCGGGTCAGCCTCAAATCTTTTGGCCAACGTTCTTTCAGTTATAGTGCCCCCCACGTTTGGAACTCCTTGCCATCCTCTCTGAGAAACATCCCTTCTCTCCTACAGTTTAAAACAGAACTCAAAACACATCGTTTCAAACTAGCTTTTAATCTTTAAGTTCAAGTTAAACTCCACCGCCTGATGATGTGTATATATGTGTGCGTGTGAATGTTGTGTGTGCACGTGAGCAAAAGCGCATTGAGTGCTTTTCGAAGCAGAACGCCGCGCTCTACAAGTGTAATGTATTATTATTATTATTATTAACAGAGATGACATCAGGCCGCCACTATAGGGAATGACATAGTAACAGAGATGACATTTAGGCCGATACTATAGGGAAGAACATAGTAATAGAGACGACATTTAGGCCGACACTATAGGGAAGAACATAGTAACAGAGATGACATTTAGGCCGACACTATAGGGAAGAACATAGTAACAGAGATGACATTTAGGCCGACACTATAGGGAAGAACATAGTAATAGAGACGACATTTAGGCCGACACTATAGGGAAGAACATAGTAATAGAGACGACATTTAGGTCGACACTATAGGAAAGGACATAGTAACAGAGATGACATTTAGGCCGACACTATAGGGAAGAACATAGTAACAGAGACGACATTTAGGCCGACACTATAGGGAAGAACATAGTAATAGCAAAGACCGTAGATAATAAGACACGGAACTCGACGCAAAACGCGAGGATAGGAAGGAGTTACGTCCCTTACTTGTATGACTGCTTGATATTTACGCAAACGGTTGTTAAGATATTGGGCACTACATCAACAGGTGCATGAAATGGGTGCAGAACACCAGACGGGAAGATCTGCTGGGGAAGCAGCCAGATGAGCTGATTAAAGTACACTTGAGATTCCACTTTACCCAGTGGCCACACTGCTCCATATGGTCAAAAGAATCTGCTGTGCATGGTTACATTGTTAAGGACAACTGAAATATCAGGATTCCTTTTATGCTTGTATTATTACCTGCCAAAAGACGATTTTTTTAAAAAAAAAACTTCTTCTGTGGAAGTCTTTCTGGTGTGCCCTCCTTTATTGGCTTTCTCACTGTATGGGGTGTATTTTTGGGAAAAACAAATGCAGTTTTCACTGCGTTCCAGGTCAGCCTTCTCCATTCTGTTACAACTGTGAACTGCGAGTCTTTTCTTTTTTCTTTTTTTTCTTTTTTTCTTTTTTTTTTGGGGGGGGGGGGGCAGGTTATGCTGTTAGAAACTCATGACTCATTTGGAGACTCTTTTGAAGTTGTAAATACTCTGCCATCATATACATGTATAAATAAACGTGGAAATGTTAGCGGTTCTTCCTCTTGCATTCTCTCTCTCTCTCTCTCTCTCTCTCTCTCTCTCTCTCTCTCTCTCTCTCTCTCTCTCTCTGTGTAAGAAAAAGGTAAACAGAACTATATCAAATCTTTCTTTGTCTTGCAATACATAGCAGTCAGGAGTGTTTTGTTTTGTTTTGTTTTGTTTTGTTTTGTTTTGTTTTTTGTTTTTTGTTTTGTTTTTTGTTTTTGTTTTTGTTTTGTTTTGTTTGTTTGTTTGGTGTTTTTTTGTTGTTGTTGTTGTTGTTTTTTTGTTGTTGTTTTTTTTTTGTTGTTTTTTTTTTTTTGGGGGGGGGGGGCATGGTTTCCTCAGATGGCAGGTAGCCTGACAATGGTGATGTGCTATTGATGTGCTACAGTGTGTGGCATGTCGCTCGGCGCACTTGGGCTGCCGGACAGGACAAATAGCTTAATCATATCTAAAAACCAATATCAGCAAGCCATTCAGACATCTAAGATGCCACAAAGGTCGATTTTTGTCTCGAACCCTTGTTTTTCATGCACAAAGTCAAACAGATAGACGCGCACAAAACAGATCCAATAGAGGGACGTTACACGCTGAGCAGGACCAGCGCAAGGGACGTCACTCGCTCTCCGATCTCGTAGGCGCTATGAAGGAGTTCCCTGTCTTATTATCTACGGTCTTTGGTAATAGAGACGACATTTAGGTCGACACTATAGGAAAGGACATAGCAACAGAGGACATTTAGGCCGACACTATAGGGAAGGACATAGAAACAGAGATGACATTTAGGCCGACACTATAGGGAAGGACATAGTAACAGAGATGACAATTAGGCCGACACTATAGGGAAGGACATAGTAACAGAGATGATATTTAGGTCGACACTGTAGGGAAGGACATAGTAACAGATGACAATTAGGTCGACACTATAGGGATGGACATAGTAACAGAGATGACATTTAGGCCGACACTGCAAACAAGGACATAAAAACAGATATGACATCTAGGCCGACACTACAGGGAAGGACATAAAAACAGATGACATTTAGCCCGACATTATAGGGAAGGGCATAGTAACAGAGATGACATTTAGGTCGACACTATAGGGAAGGGCATAGAAACAGAGATGACATTTAGGTCGACACTATAGGGAAGGACATAGTGACAGAGGTGACATTTAGGCCGACACTATAGGGAAGGACATAGTAACAGAGATGACATTCAGACCGACACTACAGGGAAAGACATAGTAACAGAGAATGATGACATTTTAAAACGTCGTGTTAAAGTCGCAATTCGGAATAACTAATGATAATTATGCGTGCATGTGCGGGTCAATTTGACAAGATACTTACGGTGCACACAGCACGGTCTTTGTCAGTTGAACACAATCCAGAGCAACAATGCGATTCATCAGTGCATAAATGATTGTTAGGGTGACACTGTAAGCAAGAACATAGTATCGGATATCGACACTATAGGAAAAGACATAGTAACAGAGATGACATTTAGGCCGACACTATAGGGAAGGACATAGTAACAGAGATGCCATTTAGGCCGACTCTATACGGAAGGACATAGTAACAGAGATGACATTTAGGCCGACACCACAAGGAAAGACATAGTAACAGAGAATGATGACATTTTGACTAAAACGTCGTGTTAAAGTCGCAATTCTGAATAACTGGTGATAATTATGCGTGTATGTGTGGGTCAGTTTGACCAGTAATTACTTACGCCGCCATGACAGATGTTTGGTAGCAGAAGGAGGAGAGAAATTAGAATTGCTGTCTTGACTGCCATTGCCATTTTGAAAGCTGATTATACTGACTAGACAGAGCGGGAGTGAAGCTGTTTTTCTTGTCGTTGCCGCGAGAGAGGTGAGCGTCAGATATGAACAACGTCAGATATGAGTGAGTGAGTGAGTTTTTAGGGCTTAAAGCCGCGCAAGCCACAAAGACTAATTCGCGGCTGGTCAGATATGAACAACGTCAGATATGAACGTCAGATAGTATCCAAGCGCCACGTTGTGTGAATAGGGCAACGCGACACAAAACTGATACTGACGTCATTTCTATAGATATTTATGGTACAATTTCACAAAGCGCGCCTGATCTACATGATCTAGTTGGTAGGATGGTGGGTGGCTGCTTATAAATCACTTTGACGTATTTGGCATGTATTTATTTAGTTAGTTAGTTAATTAGTTAGTTTTCGCTCAAACCAGGAAAGGATGAAACTGATGTCAAAGATGGAAGAGAGGGAGAGATGGGGATGGGTAGTTCAGAGATTTATCGTTAAAGAACTAAATTAACCTGTCGTAATATCCCGGCGTAAACCAGGCCCGCGAACTACGGCACCTGTGGTGCCGGCCGTGTAATCATCCACATAAGACTTGTCATACCAAGGGAAGCTCCCCCAAAGTCGCACCCGTGAAGTGGGTGAATCTCGGCTGTGTGGCAACAGCCGTCCCATTGGGCCCATAGCACACCCGCTCTGGGTACGAGCCGACCTAGGTAGGAAAAATCCCGCTTGCCTTGGCTGGGACTCGAACTCGGGTCTCCCGGTCCATGGGCCGTGTCATCATTATGTTATTAAGTGTGTTTTCTTTCTGTTTTGTTGTTGTTGTTGTTGTTGTTCATTTCTTTCTTTTTGGGTCAAGTACACTGTAAGTTCCCTGCCTGAATGATACAGACTTTAATGTATTGAATTGAACTGAACCTTATAACCTTCTACTTCTCTTCCTGTTGATTGGTGTAAACCTTCTACGCACTTCACGGGAGACAACTCTTCTAGGAATGCGAAATTACGCATGTACGTGTTTACGTACCTTGAATTGTTGTCAGCAGCGTCCCATTACAGTAATATTATTATTATCATTACCACCCACCACGACACGTTTATACACTGGCGTCGAAACGGGAGAGGAGTGTGTGTGTGTGTGTGTGTGTGTGTGTGTGTGTGTGTGTGTGTGTGTGTGTCCGCTTTAAGCGCAGCGAGTCCTTGGAATTTGGAGAGCAGCGCTCTATAAAAACTATGTATTATTATTATTATTATTATTAATGTATGTGTTTAAGGTGCGATAAATGTAGTAGCTACTCTAAATGGTGCGTATCATTAAAACTAAGATTTTTTTACTGTGATATTTAACTAATAGAAATCTTTTTCTTAATTGTCGTGTGCATTGTGCATTATTTTATGTTTTTCCTTCATTTGATGTGTTGCATGTATTATCGACTTGTTTCCTATGTCCACCACCCGCTTTGGATAATAAAATATTTGATTTGAGTAGATTTGAAGAGGAACATGCAATGCTTTGCTCTCTCGGTGATGTTGATTATGGATTTGATTTGGTGATTGGTTTGCCTCACGCCCTTACAAAATTGCCCGAGCAAAGCAGTGTCATTTGAGAACCCATGTACAAGTTGAAAAAAAAAGCTTCCTTAATAGTTTTTCCTTAATTTCCGTGATGGCATGTCGCTTTTCAGCGTCACTTTGCAGACTTAGACGCCAAATAGATTGTTGATGATGGCGTTTGTCTTTCTTGTCGTTGCTGGTGTTGTTGTTGTTGTTGTTGCTATTGTTGTTTATTGTCTTACTCTTTATCCTCTCCTCTCCTGCTCCCTGTGTTTTAGTCTACTACAATCAGCAAGACAGAAGTACTGCAAATGCTCGGAGCGGCGGAGACAGTGCAATGACCACAAGTCCAAGCAAGACATCACTACAAAGAAGAGGTGACAAACATACCTTGTCATATTACTGTCCAGATGCAGAACAACTTTGTCGATATCATTGATACACTAGAGATATTGTGACCATGACAGTTTTGTGAACTGAATTACCTCTGTCTGTGTGTGTGTGTGTGTGTGTGTGTGTGTGTGTGTGTGTGTGTGTGTGTGTGTGTGTGTGTGTGTGTGTGTGTGTGTGTGTGTGTGGCAACAGAAGCTGGCAAGAGAATGTTGCGTGGTCTTTATGACTTCAAGTCAGCGGAAGAGGGAGAACTGGCCTTCAGTAAGGACGAGCTGATGGAGCTGTTGGATGACAGCGGAGACTGGTGGCTGGCAAAACGCCAGGATGGATCCAAGGGTTACATCCCCTACAACTTTGTCGCCCTTGAAAACACAATAGAGTCTATGGAGTAAGATTTTCTTGTGTTTTTTTTTGTTTGTTTTGTTTTGTTTTTTGTTTGTTTGTTTTGTTGTGTGTTTTTTTTGTTTTTTGTTTTTTTGTTTGTTTGTTTTTTTGGTTTTTTTTTTTTTGTTGTTGTTGGTTTTTTTTTTGGGGGGGGGGGGATTTGAATATGTTCGTCCTACAAATTGCAAATTATTCTAAAGTACTTTTTATTGTTCGTAACTTTCGAAACATTTTTTATATCAGGTTGGTTGGTTGGTTGGTTGGTTGTTGTTGTTGTTGTTGTTGTTGTTGTTGTTGTTGTTGTTGTCAACCGCGCGAGCCCGGAAAGAGGCTCTACCGAGTCTGGCTTCAAAATGAGTGTCTCCGAGAAAAGGTGACATCACATGCCATACCAGCTATGCTGTATTATATATCATGTCACGCTTTCGTAGTAATTCAGAGTCAAGAAATTGATATTACATAATATTTCATGCTTCAATTGTGCAACCGTAGACGCCAAGACACGCAGAAACAGACCCCGAGACACCTTAGGCAGACACAAAGACAAGAAGCAGACAACAAGACAACCCATTCATAAAGACACACATAACCAGACACCACGATACCTAAAGGCAGATCCTGTGACTTTCACACGCAGACAGCAAGACACGCCTATAAATAAGGATACCCTGTTCCATTATTCTCAGCTGGTTCTTTGGCACCATAAGCAGACCAGAATCGGAGCAGATCCTGCGGGCAGATTCCGCGGATGTTGGATCGTTTCTCGTCAGAGAGAGTTTGCGACACCAAGGTGAACCACTTTTATTAACTGCGTAACTTTAATATTGATCTCACATTAATTATTTATAAGAGGAAATAATGTTACGCTGGTATTTGCCGAAACTGTGGAAATGGTGCAGCAAAACAAAAAAAACAAAAAAAAAAGGAAGAAGAAGAAGAAGAAAATATTTTGTGTTCCTTATGTCCATGGCAGTGTATTCAGAAGATCATAAACACTGAAGGGTTGTTCGGGTTTTTTTTTTTTTAAAGATAATTAGCCCATTTAAGTTGAATATAAGGGTTCTTTGGTTTTTGCTTTTTGTTGTTGTTTTTTGTTTTTGTGTTGTTTGTTTGTTTGTTTGTTTTGGGGTTTGTTTGGTTTTTGTTTTGTTTTTTTTGGGGGGGGTTGCTTTTTCTTGTATGTTTGCCGGGTTTTTTGTTTTTGTTTTGTTTTGTTTTGCTTTGTTTTTGGGGGGTTGCGTGTGTTTTGGGTGGGCTTTTTTTGTCTTTTTTGTTGTTTTTCTGTTGTTGTTTTGTTTGTTTGTTTTGTTTTTGTTTTTGTTGGGGTTTTTTGGGTTGTTTGTTTGTTTGTTTGTTTGTTTTAATTAGGGGTGTATGTTTCTGTTTTGTTGTTGTTGTTTTGGGGGTTTGTTTGTTTGTTTCTTTGTTTGTTTCTTTCTTTCTTTCTTTCACGCCATTATTCGGCTTTCATTATCACGAAAAAGCTGAGAAGCTTCAAAGCTAAACAAATCAGAAAATTAGTTTGTCACTGTAGCAGCTGATCCAGTTTCTATCTGAATGTTTCTTTCTCCCTCGACAGGTTCGTTTGTTCTCTCCGTTCGAGCAGCTGAGGACGAGAAAGAGGACAAACCGGTGAAACATTACATGATTCGGGGCAATCAGGATGGAGTGTTCTATGTCAGCTCAAAGATAACGTTTACTTCGCTTGACAAACTCATCGAGCATTACAAAGGTAACTTTCTTCCTCTGTTTGTTTGTTTGTTTGTTTGTTTGTTTGTTTGTTTGTTTGTTTGTTTAAAGACATCCGCAGCAGAAAGGAATGGTGTGATCATTACATTTTATAAAATGTCAGTTCTTGAAATAGTTCTTCACTCTGTGTGTGTGTGTGTGTGTGTGTGTGTGTGTGTGTGTGTGTGTGTGTGTGTGTGTGTGTGTGTGTGTGTGTGTGTGTGTGTGTGCTGGCTTATAGTCCGTGTAGATGGCCTGGTTTGTCGTCTAACTGAGCCATGTCCGCGGCCCAAACCAGTGCAACAGGATCTTTCTAAAGAGACAGAGGACATGTGGGAAATTGACCGCTCCACTCTCAAATTCGGCGAAAAGCCAATAGGAGGTGGTCAGTATGGAGAAGTTTGGAAAGGTACGTGACAGGGGAATATCCCAGTAATGATTGTTTTCAGCTCACCTGCGTTCAACAATAATAATAATAATAATGATAATAATAATAGTAATAATGAGGATTTGAGGATCACAATAGCACAGTAGATTTACATATACATTACATACGCATTACATGCACATTAAATACAGGTTACATACTCGTTGCATACAGACAGTCATAATACATCCTTACAAGACATCATGATGATGACAGTGATGGTGGAACAATCAATTTAGCCTGTATAATAGGCATTAGGTCAGACCAGTGTCAGAGGCGATCGGTGAGTTAACTCACATTAGAGGGTTGCTCCAGTAATACAAGACGGACTGCCTGGAATTCAGTGTTTGCCTCGACTGACAAAACGGCCTAAGGGCCGTTCTACACGTGGCAAGTTTGCAAGGCAAAAGCGGGTTTGCGGCCCCCGCAAGCCGACGGCAAATGTACAAGCAAGATGTACAGTCTTGCAGCCTACGGCTTGCCGCGGCAAGTTTCGGATAGAACGGCTTTCTATTTTCTCGGCTTGCGCCTCGCAAGTGCGCGCGAGGCACCCTGGGAGCCCCGCCAGGACGGCCAATCGCACGCCGCGTAGTGGTCACGCGGCCAAATTAAACAAAATGGCGTCAAAGACCTCCGTATGCGCCAAGCGAAGCTCGCTGCAAGATCCACTTTCTCGCCCAGATCCACTGTTTCTTCCTGTTCTGCAGCAAAATAACTGCAGCTGCTGCAAAAGTTAATTCCTCCTCCGAACTTTCATTCACATGTTCAGCTGAGTCTGACTCGGATTCACTCGCGACCATGGCCGGGCGAAATCGCGCGAGGCCCCTTCCAAATATAGGGTTGAAAGGGTCACACGAAAGGTCAATCAGCCGACTTGTGGTGCGGAGGTTTCCGCGTGTAGAAGCAGCGGCATTGCGGCAGACAAACTTGTGGGGGGAAAGTCGAAGGGCGGCAACTTGCCGCTTGTCACGTGTAGAAAGGCCTTAAGCCATGATTCATGTCACATTTGAGCGTGGTCCAGATTCAGGTTAACAGCGACCATGTGACAAGTTCTGGGATCTTTAGATGTGTTACAGATCCTTCTGTTCTCCGAAAGACGCGTTAGAGATTTAGTAAACGCTGATTCTCAAACGTCTTTTTCTTTGATGTCGTCTTGTAAACATCTTGAAACAGTCTGACACTTTTTTATGGATATGGCAAACGAAGCCGGCTATCATTCGGTCCGTATACTCATAGGGGGCTTCCTTCAAACGAAGCTGGTATAATTTGTCAAAGAAAACAGCCTAGCCTATGTTCAAATGTTGCAACTTGATTGGTGCAAGTGATTTCCAAGAGATGCCTAATTAGTTTATAACTACTAAGGCTGAAACGTCCATGCCTGTTCGCCTCCACTTTGTCTGTGCATGTCTGTGCATACCAAAAACAAAAGAAAATAGAGAAAGAGAGAGAGAGAGAAGCTGTAAGTCCACCGATTACTTCCAATTACAGGGACGTGGAAGGGGCAAACCGACGTTGCCATCAAGACAATGAAGGAAACCATGGCGGCTGACAAATTCCTGGCCGAGGCAGCGATCATGAAGAAGTTCAAACACCCGAACCTCGTGAAGCTGTATGCTGTGTGCACGAAAGAAGAGCCGTTCCTGATCGTCACGGAGTACATGTGTAACGGCAGTCTGCTGGATTATCTTCGTCGCGGAGAAGGGCGACATGGCTGTGGGCTGACTGAGCTCGTAGACATAGCAGCACAGGTAAGGTGCAACCAAATTGGTATTGGTGTTGTTTTTGTTTTTTTTGTTGTTTTTTTTTTTGCTGCCCCAACTCTTTTTGCCAGCTCCAGTGGTGTTCCTCCCAGGTCATGGGTGGAATCCACGGAGGGCTCGAAGGCTGGGGCAATTTTTATTATGCATGATGATGGAGATGAGGATGATGGTAAGATGATGCTATGGAGGTCCATGTGGTTTGGGACTGCGGGACAGGGCCGTATTCCACGCTTCCTGTCATAAATATCCCGGCGTTCACCAGGCCCGGGAACTACGGCACCTGCAGTGCCGGCCGTGTAATCATCCACATCATAAGACGTGTCATACCAAGGGAAGCACCCCCAAAGTCGCACCCGTGAAGTGGGTGAACCTCGGCTGTGTGGCAACAGCCTCCCCATTGGGCCCATAGCACACCCGCTCTGGGTAGGAGCCGACCTAGGTAGGAAAAATCCCGCTTGTCTCGGCTGGGATTCGAACCCGGGTCTCCCGGTCCATGGTCCGAAGTGCTAACCACTACACTACGGGGGCCGGTATTGGTGTTGTATTAGTATATTGGTCGGTGGTCTAGTGCTTAAGACTTAGTCACCAGTGCGAGAAGTCACTGAGGTTCGAGTCCCACTCGGGGCGAAGAATTTTTCTTTCTCGTATGTGGCACCGTTCATACGGGCCGACCGTCGGGGGTTCTCTCCGGGTACTCCGGCTTCCTCCCCCTATGCTTTGGAAATGGAATTATCGGCGTGGTTAAAAATTAATATGAACACCTTCAATTTCTGTTCACAGATTGCAGGTGGAATGGCCTATTTAGAAGACAACGGCTTCATTCACAGAGACCTGGCAGCTCGGAACATTCTGGTTGGGGATCTGAACACTGTCAAAGTCGCTGACTTTGGTTTTGCCAGACTCATTGAAGAGGGAGAATACAATCCTAAGAAAGGTGAGATATTGGTGTTACTGCCGTTTGTCACACGGAGCGTGTAGCTTGAGGTGAGTTTGACGTCGCGTTCCAGGTTACAGGAGTACGCAAGGGCAGACATCGAGGGGAAGAAACTATACTGGGGAGGGGGGAAAAGAGACAAAAGTCCGCATTATCTCACAGTCGTGACTTTGTTGATGTTTGTTTCCGTTTCTGTTTGTGTCGATGCACATAGCAGCAAAACATGCATGAACTTTTTTTTGACATCTTGGTACTTTTGGTCTTTTGAAAACACTTTTCCCTTCCACTCCGGTCCAACCCAAGTCTCACACTACTGCTTTGGATATGTTCAACCCACAAAATATAAAAATAAATGCAATTTTTAAATTCCGAAACATCTGAGCTGACCCTTAACACCACGTGACTGTAGTGTGTTCATGTCCAGTATGAGAGAGAATGCGTGTGGTTCACGTGAGCGTGCGTGTTGGGTTCAGTTCGCGGCGCTTTGAGCCAATTCAAGAAACTGGGTAAAGCGCCGATGATATAATCAGTAGTTATTATTATTATTATTATTATTATATCCCCTCCCCCCTAAAGACAAGATGACAAACGAAAAGCTGATCATCATTTTGAGTTTCACTGATCTGATGTCTGTTTTCACCCGTGTAGGCACGAAAGTTCCCATCAGATGGACGGCCCCTGAAGTGATGTTTGAAAACAGATTCACAATCAAGTCGGACGTGTGGTCGTTTGGTGTTTTGCTTCACGAGATCATGACCAAGGGGCAGAAACCGTACTTGGGTAAGATAATACTGAATGTACGCACACGTAGGTGTTCACGGTCGAAAACTACGTAACTTATCAATATCACAGTTGGCCAAAGAACACAAATGCAGGAGGTCTCAAAATGCCCATATATTCCCCATTAGCGTTAGGCATCCTAGTCACCCCTCACAATGCTTCAATCTAGAAAACAAAAATTACTATGCACAGACCATTCAAGGGCACGCACCTGACAGGAGTTTAAAAAAAAATTGAATGTCTCTTTTTAGGAACACGGAGATCAAATATGGCGACAGAGATTGCTAAACTGCAATACTTTTAAAAATACTGTAGTTCGTGTACGCAAGCATGCAAAAGTATCAAGTGTGCACGCTGAAGATCCCATTCCACAGGAGAGGAACCGCGGAAAAATAGATACGTTTTCTACACGCGGGAAACAGAAAAAAGATGACGCTGTGCAAATAGCGATCATTTCCCCCTGTGGTAGCAGAACACATTTCCCTTATAAATTAATGGGACAAAAATTGTATACCACTTTTGTCTGTGTTCAGTGCTGTCCAATCAAGAGGTGATGGACAACGTCCGGAGAGGGTACCGTATGCCGAAGGATGACGACGTTCCCGATCGTGTGTACGAAATGATGCTACGATGCTGGGACGCAGACGACAAGAGAAGACCGAGCTTCGCCAGACTGCAACAGTTCTTCGTTGAATACTGTGACGATGCTTACACGTACACGTGAAATACAAGTACAGACTGACCTGTCAGATCACTTGACAATGAGCTGTGAGCGGGGATAGGTCAAAAACTGACGGAATATGAACCCGTTATCTTACATGAACCCATTTCTACATGAACCCTACCATCATATGTCTGACACTAGCCGCCTGGGGCTGGGGCCAAATAATTTGAGCTGGCCTTTTTCTCGCTGCCCCGTCTTTAATATCACCTATACGTGGTGGGAACGGACGTTAAACTCCCCAACACCCTAGCTGCCTGGAGCCCCCGCGATAATCAGTATGATCAAATACAGGGTCAAAGCTTCCAATTTTGTTTGCCAAATGATTTTATATTTAGGAGGAGGTGCTGCTGGAGGTAGGCAAAATCGACGTCAGAGTCACGAAAACTGGATTCGGTTGTAGTCGTAGCGAAGCAAGGGCGGATGAGGGGGGAGTGTGGGGGATTTTTTTATTTTATTTTAATTCGGGGATGTTGTTGTTGTTGTTGTTGTTTGTTGTTGTTTTGGGTTTGTTTTTTGTTGGTTTTTTTGGGGGGTGATACATAAATGGAGGCATACAGACAAACAGACAAAAATGGGGGGGGGGGGGAGAGGGGGGAGGAGTGAATGAGTAGAGAAAGAAGGGAAAAAGTGAATTCACTGAGTCATCGATGCCTCACCCTGTTTATCTGTATATCAGATGATCGATTTGTAGCTTATTGTATGAGTTACCCGGAAAATAAAATGAGCCATGACTCGATCATGACCTTGCTTACAGTAATGTACAGTAACAATAAAATTGTTCGCAAATATCTCTGAACTGTTTGTGTTGACTTGAAGGTAATCCTCCGTAAGAATGAAGCCCCAAGCTCAGGTATAGTCCTGAGATGAATACGAGGATAAATGCATGATATCATGAAAATGTGCACACAATTAAACCTAGAGCCTTTTCACGGCTATTGTTGCTGGTACATTAAATTCAGTTCAATTCAATTCAAATTACTTTATTAATCCCAGAAGGGAAATTACAGGCCACCATAAAAAATACGAAGACATAATAATAACAAGTAAAATGTGCTTACCCTTGTAGATACTGTGGTGTTCCGATTTTTGTGGAGAAAAAAAGAGTGCAACCGCAGAGCCTTCGAAAAGGTGAAAAGAAGTGTTGTATGCAGTGATGTGTCGAAAGGTGGCCTTAACATGATTGACATAAGACAGATGCAAGTAGCCTTTCTTTTGAAGTGGGCTGTACGACTTTGTCAAGCAGGTACCCTCGATAAGTGGACTTACATTCCGTCTCATATATATTCACAGTTTGGAGGAAAATACTTGTGTTTCTTTGCAAATGTTAAGTGTCCATCCTTTAAAGGGCTTGAGACAGTGCGATCCAATTTTTGGTCGACCGTGTTGAAAACTTGGTTGAACACTAATAATTGTAAGGATGATCATATATCAACCGTGTTATGGAATAACAAATATGTTACGTATCAAGGAAAGGTTCTGTTTTTTCCTGACTGGATCAAACAAAATGTGTTGTTTGTACAGGATGTACACAGTCCTCAAGGTTTGTGTCTTTTGAACATGCCTGTAACTTGCTGGGTACTGCACCCGGCCACATTCTTGAGTATAACGTTGTAAGAACTGCTGTACTCCAGTGTATCCACAAGCTTAATGATCCTAGAGAGGCAGATTCACTGCCTGATGTACCTTTATTTCATAGCAAGAAGCTTGTTACAGTCAAGCAGTTCAGGCATCAGCTTATGGAAAACACGCCTGTACCATGTTCATCACACTTCTGGTTTAGAAAATTTGGTATAAAGATAGATGAAACGATTTGGTCCTTGCCTATACAAGTTACAAAAGAAACACGACTGAGGGTCCTCCAATGGAAAATTTTACATAACATTTACCCCACTAATATTCTGTTAAGCAAAATGAAAGTGACGGAAAATAATAAATGTTCATACTGTCCAGACTCTGTCGATTACATAGAACATTTTTTTTTATGAGTGTCCAGTGGTGTATGCTTTCTGGAAAGAGATGGAACAGTTTATTTTGACTTCATGCGACTATAGAGTGAAGCTTAGCGCTGTTGGTGTAATCTTTGGGATAAGAACTAAGGTAAATAAAATTAATCATGTACTTCTAATTGCAAAAATGTGTATCAGTATATATAAAAAGACAGCTTCACGTATTCCGCTGATGTCTATATTTGAAAGTCAACTGAAGATTAGAACAGTATAAAGTTTCTGCATTTGTATAGAAAAATTAATGCAACTCATGTTACCTTAACAGTAAGATCTTCAATTTTACCTACAAGTATACAGAACTGAACAGATATACACACACGCACGCGCACACAGGCACACGCACACACTCAGAGGTAATTGTAAAACAGGAAAATATGTGTCCAGCTGTCTGTTTATTGTACATTGAGGAACAAACATTCACACCCTTTGTACTGCTGAAGCAGAAATAAAACAGTAAAATAATAAAAAATAAAAAAAATAAAACTTGCACTAACATAAGCCTCAGTCACGCACACAAGTAAATCTAATGTCGCGCGCGCACGCGCGCACGCACACACACACACACACACGCACACACACACACACACACACACACACACACACATCCGTGTAAGTCCAAAGCACTCACGCTCCTAAAATATAAAATCACTCACAAACATAATTATAGCTGAAACACTCACACACTCATAAATAAAACTTACTCTCACACACACACACACACACACACACACACACACACACACACACACACACACACACACACGCGCGCGCGCGCGCGCGCGCACGCACGCACGCACGCACACACATATATATATAAAAGCCTTGTGTATTCACACACCTACACATACATAAAAAGACATACATGAGCCAAAATGCACGGCTGCGTTTCAGTGACAAGTTCAAGGTTCAAGATGCCGATGCCTGACCTCGGTTCATGGTGGCAATCAATACACACATTTAAAGGACCCATCGCTACCACTTTAGGCTCAGAGATCGTTCTGAGATGTTTTAGTAATGTCTAGCATCACACGACTAAAGACACATGCACAAATACATGCACAGACAGGCTTGCGTTCAGCTGATCGGAGTCAAAAAAGCAGTAGTCCGGTGGCAGTCTCGCTGACGACAGTTGACAACCATGGCGGACTTCGTATACGGACTGTTGAGTTTTCCCTGTATACGGGGCGGTCGGTGGTCCAATGCGAGAGGTCAGGGGTTCGAGTCCCACTCGGGGCAAAGAATTTTTCCTTCTCGTATGTGGCACCGTTCATTCGGGCCGATCGTCGGGGGTTCTCTCCGGGTACTCCGGTTTCCTCCCCCTCTGCTTTGGAAATGTTCAGCCCACAAAATTTGAAAAAAAAATGCAATTCTGAATTCCGAAATTTAAATAGCTGAGCTGGCCCTTCGCACCACGTGATTGTAATGTGTTTATGTCCCAGTGTGTGAGAGAATGCGTGTGATTCACGTGAGCGTGCGTGTTGGGTTCAGTTCGCGGCGCTTTGAGCGAAACTGGGTAAAGCGCCTATACAATACTCATTATTATTATACACGGACATCAAACGTCTGTTTGACCGAAGAAGACAAATACACAGGGCCTCAAAATGCCTATGTATTCCATATTAGCCTCAGGAATCATAGTCACCCTTTAAAAAAATGCTTCAATCTAGAAACAATTACTACCGTAAACAGACCATTCAAAGGAACTCACCTGACAGGAGTTTAAGAAAAATTTGAATGTCTCCTTTCCGCTCAGGCCTCACTGGAGTAATGCTCGTCTACTTTCTCTTTAGGCCAGAGACCCAGTTCACACAAATCCGCTTGCCTTACTTGTGCTCGGCCTCTGTGTTGGTAAGTATAAAAAAAAAATTAAAAAAAGGGTCTCCACGAAGAGTTATCGCGGAAAATACGTTGACGACTGCGACCCCAAACACATATTATTTACAGCTACACCACTCGCCTCCAGTTACGTCATCAGTAAGAGACGCACGGTGAGTCATTTCAAGCATTTGGTACTCATTCGTCATGGCCGGTGCATAATTATTTTGTTCACTTTTGGGGGTGAAATTGTATTTTGCTTTTAGCGCGTCAAAAAAAAGATCGCACAAAAAAGTCTCGACGAAGTATTTGCTGCGAGCGTCAGGCAGCACATTTCCTTGAAAACAATTTCCCCAACCCAAACAGACAATGGTTTCCAGGAGCAAAACTTGTCCACAAGTTGCATGCCAAAAATGCACTAACTTGCCTTATTTAAATTGTGCAATGTGACCTGTCAGGGTTGTTGTTGTTCTTCTTGTTGTTGTTGACCTTGTTCTTGTTGTTTTGTACACTTGTGAAACAATTTAGTCCGTATCATATTCTTCTATCATAATGTGTGTCGGTCTGACCGACCGTCGCAAAAACAAAAATAAATAATAATTTTTTAAAAATATAAACAGACACTTGCATTTATTTTACACTCACATGCACATCACAAACACCAAGTCGGTATATTGGTATCCCTTCTCGTTCACTTTCGGAAAGTTCAAGGACACCAAAAATGTGTGAATCTGTGTCAAGGTCTCAAAGACTCGAACAATGAATAGTGTCAAGGTCACAAGAACATCCTCGTCAAAACACGTGTTTCTGAATAATGCTCGCTCATGTCCGCTTTTCCACATGCTTGTCTGTTTCAGACGAACGGCCAGCGTCCTGAGAAACTGTACCTGGCTCGTATCAGATGGGTGTTTAAGGAGGACCTCGCTGCCTGCAAGACCTGCAGAAGCGAGGTTCAGTCATGTGATGTAACAGCCTTCGATTGTGATGTCGACAAGCTTCGTGCCTCCCTTAAATCGTTATGGCTCTGTACACTGCCAGTGCAAATGAGGGGAAATAATCTCTAATATGAAATAAAACTCACAAAGTGTTGAAACGTGGTGTTTTGTGTGGTCTTGTTTCGAGAGTCTTGCAAGGGTCGAAGATGGTGGCTCACGTGTGACCTTGACTTTTGTGGGTTGTCACTTAAAGCGGGTATTGTTGCCATGCATCTATCACTTACGTACTCCGATTGGCTTAAAACTGGATTCCAAAGCCGTCGAAAGCGACGCTCAGGGAATTTCAAGAAAGGGAATCCGGCGGTAATTGCATTAATTCTTTTAATAATGCAAATGGGGCTGTGTTGTACGTGTGTGTGTGTGTGTGTGTGTGTGTGTGTGTGTGTGTGTGTGTGTGTGTGTGTGTGTGTGTGTGTGTGTGTGTGTGTGTGTGTGTGTGTGTGTGTGCACATTGACAGTCGTGCGAGTTACCTAAATGAGCGTCGGGCTCGTGATGGATAGGTCGTGGAGTTCGGATCCCGAGAGGAGTGTGTGACGTTACATCGCTCAGTTTTTAGCCAGCATTACCATAACCAAAAGAAATTACGAAACGTGATGACCAAAGCGGATTTACGCGGCATAGGGACACACAAACGCACGCACGCACACACACACACACACACACACACACACACACACACACACTGATCAACTTTGCTTTATTATCTTTTTGAAGACAGTAGCGTGCAAAAGAGAACGCCTTGATATGGACATAATCTGGTTACCACGGTGCCTCGTCACTGACGCGACGTCCGCTCAGTTGCAGTGAAACTATACAAATAACAGCAAGCACACACACACACACACACACACACACACACACACACACACACACATGCAATGCATCTACACTGAGGGGCACAAAAACATTACACCTCATATCACACACACACACACACACACACACACAGCACTGAGAAGGGCCCGGGACGGTATCCCTTTACTTTAGTTGTAGTTCGGGTAGAATGAGTTCAGAACTAGTGTCAGGTGACTTCGCCGATCCGGTTTGCACAGCCGGAGCACAGCACAGCACAGCACAGCACAAAGCGCCTCGCCTGTCGTACAGCGAGAAACGTGTATGTGTGTTTACTTGAAGGCTTCGTGGTGCTATACACTATGCGAAGCGCGGCACAAACTTAGCGACGGGAAGTGGAGCGCGTCGCCGGTTTGACTATCATACGGCCATGTCAGCTGCGTTCGTGTCATTTTCAGGTAGGGGCTTCAGCTTAAAGCAGCTTAGTTGTTGTCGTGATGGTGTACCACATTCTCATTTCAAGCTGGAATATTGTTTACTTTCAGGCATAGGCCGCGCTAACCCGGCCCATTGGCGCTGAGGAGGGAGGGGGAGAGTGATACGCGTTGCAATCTCTCTCTCTCTCTCTCTCTCTCTCTCTCACACACACACACTTGGACATACGCGCACACTGCACACACACACACACACACACACACACTTGGACATACGCGCACACTGCAAATGAGTCACGGAAACAATCCATCAATCAATCAATCAATACATCTTTATCATCCTAGAGGGAAATTTGGGTGTCGTGGACAAACAAACAATATTACACATCAAATAAAAATATACATACTAAGATAATACATAATAAACACTACAATTAAAATAGAGATGTGCATAGGAGGCCATGTTAGATGCTGCAGTGTGTGTCAGTGTTGAGGCATGTTGTGTATGTTGAAAATCGGTTAAGGACAGTTTTGCAGGGCCCTGCATGGCCCCGTTCTGCCTAATATATGATGTATATAATACATAATCGTAGGTTCAGTGGTTAAAAAAAATGTTTCAGCTCTTTCCGACAGAATACACAAAAATGTTACGTGTAGAGATGTGTTGGAGAGCCCGTCGTCTTATCGAGGTGAAACGATGACACACAGGCGAAGACTTCCTCACGTAGCGAGTTCTTGTGGACTGCACGTTGTCTCTCACTCACAGAAGACACGTGAGCGCGTAGAAAAGCTATAACCGAGTGAAGTTTATTCCAGCACTTCTCTGGTGTTACACAGCACTTTCAAGCTTCGCAAAGACAAGCTTCTCTCGAGCACACACACACGCAAACATCTCAGGGCCTTATATACAGACACAGCATTCCAGCACATTCCGAACAACTAATATGATAGAAGAACCAATCAAAAATCAGAACGTGAATCACCTTATTACTATTTTAAAACTAAAGAAGAATCCAGAATAATCAAGTACCTGCCCGCCGAACCTAGGCGCGTGATATAACACCTTCTAATGGTAAACAAGTCATAGGAAAGCGATTTGCACGAAATTTCCGAGCGACTCAGCTCTAGGCCCTAAGTGCATGCCGCCGCCCGAGGCTAAACAGGCTACGGTCGAAACAAGGTCGCCACTTCTCGAATACTCGTGATACCAATAGAAACCTCTGGAATAAGGGAAACAGATTTACATCACTAAAACAGAAAATGAACCAAACATAGCGACTTTTCTGTCTACAGAAAACAACACAGCTGTTACCCTTCAGCGTTCAAACAAAACACAAACAAAAGGCACAGCCACGCTCGTAACACTTATCAAGCTCAGAACTTTTGATATGTGTGGACTACCTGTTGCTACCAATTCACCAGCGAACCGCTGCCAGTGCTTTGTAGATGAACCATGACCGGCAAGTGATTGTCTTGCCTGGCAGCCATTTTACACTTTCATAATTTCCGTGAAGTCATTCTTTTGATGTGCTCTTTGATCATACCCTGGGCCGGCCTTGGGACTTGGAACAGGGATTAAGACCTGGGGTAACCACGGAACTAAATATATGTTAATGAGGGTAACACGGCGCTCGGCTGAAGTGCAATATCCCTGTGCTCGGATGCGCTGTGTAATTGTCGTTTCGACTGTTTCAAAATACAGACCTGGACCCATTACCGTCATGACCCTTTAACTTGACTTACGCACAACATTTTCTTCTTAGGCGAAAGATGTTTGCTTTGCTGTCGACGTTTGCAGTCACTCCTGAACTGTTGCCAAAGTACACAAAGACACTTGAACACGTAATATTCAAAGTATGCGACAGCGTATGACCCCCCCGAGAACTGGAGTTTAATAGAAGTCTAGTTGAGAAACTTTTCGCCATCCCCCCTTCCCCCCCCCCCCCCCCCCCTTCGTACCAGAACTGAAATGGCAGGCTTATTTTCACTCGTCTGCGTTGAAGGGAACACAGGCGCAGATCTGCAGAGTGTGGAGATCAAACGTGAAAACATCACTTTGGAGAGGGAACTCTGGGAGGAAATTCGTGGAAATGTTTGGAAGGGTAAGCTCATTTTTAAATCCATGTATACAACAACAACAAAATTCTCTCTCTCTCTCTCTCTCTCTCTCTCTCTCTCTCTCTCTCTCTCTGTGACAGTTTTCACTTTGAAAGGAATAGATTTTCGTCAATATGAAAATATGATTTGTGTGTGCGCGCGCGCGTGTGTGTGTGTGAGAGAGAGAGACTGACACTGACACTGACAATGACACTTTGTTTTTCAAGGATGAAAGATTAGAGAGAGAGGGAGTCACCATTTCACACCGCACCACAAGACAACTTGTCACAACAGTAAAATACGGGCTCATACTAACACACAGAGACCAAACTGCATTTCAGGCAAATGGCGTGACGTGATGGACGTGGCGGTGAAAAAACTGAAGCCTGGTTCCACGTCTCCGGACGACAACCTCAACGAAGCAAAGATTCTGCGCCAGCTTCAGCACCAGAAGATCTTACAGCTGTTTGCAGTGTCCACGACAGAAGCGCCGACTTACGTCATCACCGAACTGCTGGTGAACGGCCCGCTGCTGTATTACCTCCGAAAGGACCAGGGTAAAACTGTGACCTATCCTGCAGTCGTGCACATGGCCGCGCAGGTATGAATTCTTCTTCTTCTTTTTATTTCTCATTTTTTAGGTGGGGTGGGTGGGGAGGTGTTTAGGGGTTTAACGTCCTTTTCCGCCACCACATACGGATGATATCAAAGACGGGGCAAAGATGAAAAAGCCAGAACAAATATTTGGCTCCAGCCGGGATACGAAATCACGACCCGAGCATTTGAAGTTCTCTCTACCATTCGGCCACCCAGGCTCCCCTCATTTTTAGGTATAGGCACACAGAAATAAGCTTATATAGGCCTATACGGAGTATATATGTATATATATATATATATATATATATATATATATATATATATATATATATATATATATATATATGATGACCATCCATGAGAGATATATATATATATATGTAATCTCATGGATGGTCATCATATATCAGTTACTGTAAACACATTTGTCAGTGATATGCATTACTATTGGAATCAATCAATCAGTCAATCAATCAATACATCTTTATCATCCTAGAGGGAAATTTGGGTGTCGTGGACAAATAAACAATATTACACATCAAATTAAAAAAATACATAATAAGATAATACATGATAAACACTACATTTAGAATAGAGATTGCATAGGAGGCCATGTTAGATGCTGCAGTGTATGTGTTGAGGCATGTTGTGTATGTTTCGGAGCGAGTTAGTGTGTTGATTGTAAGGCGCCCTGAGCTCTTGTGGAAGGGCCCTTAAATACCCATATTATTAGTAGTAGTGTTAGTGTTAGTATTAGTATTATTACGATTATTATTATAGCATACTTCTCGCTCATTCATTTTTAAATGTTTGAAAATGTAAGATTGCTGACGGCATGGCGTACCTTGCGACAATGAACATCGTTCATCGGGATCTGAGAGCGTCCAACATTCTGGTCGGGTTACGCCACAACGTGAAGGTGGCAGGATTCGAACTGGCTCAAGTGATGGACGGAAACGTGTTCAGGTCAACAGAAGGTCAGTGTTCATGCAATCGTTCACATTGGCAGGGTCAGTCTAAACAGTGCGAGGAAGTGCTAGGTAGTTCGAGAAGGTGCCGGCAAGGAAGAGTTCATTCATTTTCCGACCTTGACCTCGCGCACTTTTATTGAAAAATGTTTTAGACTGGAAAAATTGACATGGTCTAGGTGTGTGGCTGGCAACGGTATGCAAAGCCTCTGCACAAACGCTGGGTGCTTGGTCGTGAAAAAAAAAAAAAACGTCCACAGTCACCGAAAGAATGAAACAGAGGAAGTTCTTTTCCTGTTTGTAATAAGTGTGCTCCTTTTTAAGAAATCGATTTGACGTGAATAAATTAAGTAGCGCGCGCGCGAGCACACACACACACACACACACACACACACACACACACACACACACACGGACAGCGGCCACCGGGGCTATTTTGGAGAGGAGGGGTGGGGTGAGAGGTCACTTACGTGACTCGCATGCGGCAACACCAACTTCTCTTCCTTTGATGCCAGTGTTCTACTGTTTTTCTCACGAATGCAAGAGATGTAGGCAGCAGCACCACTGTACAGGCGTTTAATTATATTTGAGGACGAGCGGTCGGTGGTCTAGTGGTTAAGAGGCTTCGCCACCAACGCGAGAGGTCAGGTTCGAGTCCCACTCGGGGCGAAGGCTTTTTTCTTCTCGTACGTGACACCGTTCATTCGGGCAGATCGTCGGGGGTTCTCTCCGGGTACTCCGGCTTCCTCCCCCCTATGCTTTGGAAATGTTCAGCCCACAAAATTTGAAACTAAATGGAAATGTTCAGCCCACAAAATTTGAAAAAAAAAATCGATTTCCGAAACTTAAATAGCCGAGCATCACGTGATTGTAATGTGTTCATGTCCAGTGTGTCAGAGAATGCGCGTGATTCACGTGAGCGTGCGTGTTGGGTTCAGCTCGCGGCGCTTTGAGCCAGTTCAAGAAATTGGGTACAGCGCCTGTACAATACACAGATATTGTTATTAATTTTTTTCTGTGTTAACTTTTGTGTTGTGTGTGTGTGTGTGTGTGTGTGTGTGTGTGTGTGTGTGTGTGTGTGTGTGTGTGCGCGCTTGTTGTTATGATGGCGGATAAACCCCTATGCCAGTTGCTTTCGATTGCAGGTGCAATGTTCCCCATCAAATGGACGGCTCCTGAAGCTGCCAAGCGGTACACGTTCAACACTAAATCCGACGTCTGGTCATACGGTGTTCTGCTGTACGAGCTGAGCACGTATGGCAAGGTGCCTTATCCCGGTAAACTGCCTTGTTCAAATTTTTCATTTCCCGTTGTAACAGGGGGGTAATACAAGCTACAGGACACAGACGCAAATTTCAAGAAAACGCTATATTCCTATTAAACATAGCGTCGTACCCTAGAAATGCTTTAAATTCCCCCCCCCCCCCCCCCAACAAAAAACAAAACAAACAAACAATCCCAAAAATACAGCAGCCAAAGTGTAGAGTAAATTTCAACAAAATCGAATATTCCGGGCTTTTTTTGGGTAATGTTAGCAGTGACCACATACCCCCTCATTCCTCTGTCGTCTGCTAGCGCTTGTGCCAGCCGCGCGTGAATACAATTAGTCCACAAGCCAGGCTCATTTTCCGCCAATTTTACGATTACCTGGCATGAAACTTATTTAGAAGGCCAACAAAACTGGTTGGTGCCATAGTTCCCTGGCCTGTTTGACTCTGTCACGCAGTCTCAAACCACATGAACCTCCATAGCATCATCACACCATCATCCTCATCATCATCATTGCCCCCCGGGTTCCCAGCCCTCCGTGGATTCCACCCTGGCCCATGACCTCGGCGGAATCACCACTGGAGCTGACAAAGAGTCGGGCAGTCACCGAACAAAACGACCAACAACAAAAAATTCACCCGTGTTACTGTAAATACTACCCCCCCCCCCCCTCCCCCAGCTCATTTGACCGAGATCCCAGCTGTATTTTATGAAAGTGGTGTGTGTGTGTGTGTGTGTGTGTGTGTGTGTGTGTGTGTGTGTGTGTGTGTAATTGTAGAGCGCTCTGATCCAGCATCTGCTGGGATACTGCGCTATATAAAAGCAATTTATTATTATTATATTATTATCAAACGCTGCCTCAAAACCCACTTATTTAAAACTGATTACTGATTTACTCTGCCCTTCCACACCGTGTCAGTCTACTTGTTGTGAGTTATTGTTTAACTTTGAATGTTCCCTGTGAGTCCCTGTGTATGCAAGTGGTGTATGTATTTATGATGTACGGCGCTTAGAGCCTGTTTTATTTCATGTATAGGCGCCTTATAAGTCGTCATTATTATTATTATTATTATTATTATTATTACTATTACTATTATTATTATTATTATTATTATTATTATTCAGAATTCAGAATTGTTTCTTGCTAGGCCTTAGGCCCATTCAAAGTTGAGAGTGACATGCAGCTTTCGACTTATTTTGTTAATGGCCTCAAGCAACTATTATACAGTTAAGAACATGGCATTATATATTTTTCTAGCGTTAAGAAAAAGACAACAGTTGCTCAGCTGAGTGATATATTTTATTGTGCACTTTGGTTATTTCCTGTTTCCAAGTATTGTTGTGAATAAGAATTGATTATTATTATTGAGTTATTCGTGTTTCTGTGGAAAGGCATGGATCCAAAACAGGCGCTGGAAAAAGTAGCGGCAGGGTACCGCATGCCGAAACCAACAGGTCGCAGCTGCTGTGATGACGCCCTGTACTCCATCATGTGCAAATGCTGGGACGATGATCCGGACAAGCGGCCGTCATTCGCCTTTCTACACAACCGCTTCGACAATCACTACGTTAACATTGAACACGTTGATCTCTCCAGCTCAGACCACCGTGACGACGGTCACCACTCAGGTAAGGCGGGTGGGTGGGTGTTTGGGGGGTTTAACGTCCTTTTCCACCACATAGGGTGATATCAAAGACGGGGCAACGATGAAAAAGCCAGCACAAATATTTGGCCCCAGCCGGGATCGAACTCACGACCCGAGCATTAGAAGTCCAACGCTCTACCATTCGACCACCCCGGCTCCCCCTCAGGTAAGGCAGTTTTTTTGTGTACAAAGTAGGTCTGTGTAATCATCGTGTCCAAGTTTGGGGAGTTCTGTCTCCCGTGTTATGTTGAGGGTATAGGGGTGGCGGGGGGAGGGGAGAGGACGAGGGTGATTTGGGACAAGGGCAATGGAGAGCCGATCAGGTCGATCAGTAAAAAAATAATAGTAATAATAATAGTAATAATAATAACTGCGTATTGTGCAGACGCTTTGTCCAATTTCTTAAATCGGCTCAAAGCGCTGCGAGCTGAACCCAACACGCACGCTCACGTGAACCACATGCATTCTCTCACACGCTGGACATGAACAGATTACAATCACGTGGTGCGATGGGTCAGCTCAGCAATTTAAGTGTCGGAATCAAGAATTGCAATTATTTTCAAATATTCTGGGCTGAACATTTCCATCTGACATCTTGATCGCCGTACAAAAGCCTGTGCAGGAAGTCAGTAAAGCAAACGGCAAAGCAACAACAACAACAACGATTTTGCATTTTTTAAAATTTTTCTTCAGATGCCGTTTTTGTTCAAGCCATGTATAAGTTTGAGGCGGAGACGGAGGATGACATGCCATTTGAAGCTGAAGATGTCATGGCGGTTGAGGAAACACCGTAAGTGTTGTCGAAACTGCGTCAATATCATACCGATAATCAATACCAATAGAACTCCATTCAGTGAAACGATATCTAGTCGTTCATCGCGCTCTCGTGACTTGGCGAGGTTGTGCGCAGATGCCCCACCACCGGTTTGCAGACGTGATTTTGACTGCCGTTTATGCTAACCTCGTTCTTGAGTGCTTTTGTATTTCTTTTTTTTTAAACCAATACCTAGTAGCAGCAGAAATATCAGTGGTTCAGCATACATGCACGCCATGAATTCTCGTCATGTTTACATCATCGAACACATCGAACACGAAGACTGTGTTCGACCTTTGATAATATAAATCATTCAAGCGTATAAAGAGCGGAGCTAATGCATGTATCTGAAGACAATTTTCTGTTTTAAAATGTATTTTTAGAACAGGTAGTTTTGAATTTGGGTTGAATTGAAGCATATAGTTTCCAAATGGCATTTTCCGTAACATGTATGTGCTTCCTTTCTTAGGTGTACGTGAGTTGTAACTTGCAAATGATACGTATAATCAGACTAGGCTACTACACAATACATTTTATTTCTTTGAGTTTTGTACTTCTAGGTAATACCAATAATTATGCACTATAGTAAGTGCAACATACTGTTCAGTGTAGTACGCGCGAATTTCAAAGTCTGACAGCCTTGGCCCGTATGTAATAAACTCGAGGTTAATTTAACCCACGGCTACGGGCCTAACCCAGACTAGGACAAAAAAAAAATAAATAAATAAATGAAAAAGGAAGCGAAGAAAGAAAGTCCTTCTATAACGGCATAGGCACCTTGCTGGAATGGACCCGCTTCCTGAATTTAAAAAAAAAAAAATTAGCCCTAGTGCTAGTTTAGTTCGAGGTTAGACTCTAACCCGGGGCTAAACTCCCTAACCCCGACTTTTACAGGCCCAGGTGCCTGCGTGTCATAGAGTGGTCGAGTGGCTTGACTGCTGCTGGTGGTTGTGCACTAGACTGCTTCGAGTTCAGTTGTGCCCACCCTTAGACTGGCAAAATTTTTATCAGGGAAACAGATACAATAAATTCGATGCTTCTTTCCTTGATCGGTATATTTCTTGTAAGGTATTGTGCGAGCTTCTTTTTGTAAACACTGAAAATGCATGCTTATGACAGTGACATTAATGAGAAATATGCGTCCATTTTCCAGAGATCTGAACTGGTGGGTGACCACACACCTGAAGACGGCCAGGAGAGGATACGTTCCGAGCAATTACCTCTGTCACGCCACTCTGGGTCAGGTCTTGACGCAGGCGATGAATGAGTGAGCTTCGCTGACTGTGATCCGGTCACATGGGAGTATTAGGGACCAGTCCGGGTCTGGATGGAAGTGTGGTTGTCTTGGGAATGAAGCAAAGGGAGAGAATAGCAGTATTACATGGTGTGGGACAGGATAGATTGCGAGTGTGGGACACATTTGTTTGGAGACAGCAAATTAGTCTTAAACTCTTTTTCACATCTACTGACTCAGTGAGACTGCAGGTATTTCAAGCCGAAACTCGTAAACAGCTAGACCACGCCTGAGTGAGGGAGCTGTACAATCAACTTGATGCTTTCACGTAGATACGGTGGCGTGTAGACGCTGCCTTTGACAACCAGTGTGACTGATTTTTAAACCAGAACCGTTGTAACTAAGTAGAACTGGCGTAGCTGCTGTAGATAGGAAATGGTAGCATAAGCTTCTGTTGATAAACGAAGAACAGCCAGAAGAATAGGCTTCCGCAGGACATTAGTAGAGTAATGGCATAACTGCTTCTTTGAATGTTTGCAAGCTGGTGGGCCGGCTTTGACTGGAAGGAAGCTGAGAAGGTGTTGTTGTCCAGAGGAACAAAGCCTGGAACCTTTCTTTTACGAGAGTCAGGTAACACACACACACACACACACACACACACACACACACACACACACACACACACACACACACGGAAAGGTGGTGCTGGTCTGCGAGAATCTGATAACAGGCGTGCGCTCGCACACGGAAAGGTGGTGCTGGTCTGCGAGAATCTGATAACAGGCGTGCGCTCGCACACAGCCTGAGACATTTCTTGTACAAGAGTGAGAGTGAAACTCGCAGCCAGTCCAACATAGTCTCATGGCAAACCGTTGCTTTCGATTTGCTTTGGCAGGGACCAATCAGGGCCCGTATGTAATAGTCGAGGTTAGGGCTTTAAGCCCCGGGTTAGAGTCTAACCTCGAACTAAACTAGCTCTAGGGTTAAATTTTGTGGGTTTTTTTTGTTTGTTTGTTTGTTTTAAAATAGGAAGCGGTACCATTCCAGGAAGGTGCCTGAGCCGTTATAGAAGGATTTTTTCTTCCTTTCTTCGCTTCCTTTTTTATTTCATTTTGCTTTTGGGTTTCTTTTGTCCTAGTCTGGATTGGTCTGTAGCCGTGGGTTAAATTAACCTCGACTTTTACATACGGGGCCCAGGACCTTTGAGGCGCACGCGGGTTTTGTCCAGTGCTGGCCAAGTTCGGACGCACCAATATCCATTAATTTTAGTCAGTTTTTGTTAACGTTGCAGATGGTAAATCTTCCTACACACTGTCCGTACGAGATACAGAGGGGAGCAGCGGCGAGCCCAAAATCGTTCAGTACGACGTGAAGACTGAGGGAGACGGCAAAGTATACATACACCCACACCGGACATTTAGTACCATTTTGCAACTTGTTGACCATTATTCAGGTAAGGAGCAGTCGTTAGTCTCGCTTTTGTCCCCCAGCTGAAAGTAGAAGACTCGTCTAGTTTCTTTTTAGGTACTCAGACAAACGTTGTGTAAAACCCAAAATAATAACAATAATAGGAAGTACAATAATTGGTGTGTCAACTAGGGTCTTACACTTAGACCTAACTAAAGCGATACGAGGGTGGGGTGGGTGTCTGGGAGCTTGACGTCCTTTTCCACCACGTATGGGTGATATGAAAGACGGGGCAATGAGGGAAAAAAAGGCCAGCACAAATATTTGGCCCCAGCGGGGATTCGAACACACGACCCGAGCATTGAAAGTCCAGCGCTCTACCCTTCGGCTATCCCGGCTCCCCCTAAAGCGATACGATGATGATGATGATGATGATGATGATGATGATTATTGGTTTTGTTGTTGTCATGGCAGCCAGTGCGGATGCACTTTGCACCAGACTAACCGTGCCGTGTCCTCAGACTCGGCCAGTGGTCCACTTCCGAGAGCTGGAGATCAGCAGAGAATCAGTGAAGCTCATCAGCAAGCTGGGAGACGGGCGCTTTGGGGATGTTTGGAAGGGTAGGTATGTGGTGGTCTAATAGGTAGTGCGTCGGACTTGGTAGGTGCCCTACTGAACTGCCGTCACCAGTGTCAATGGTGATGAAGCGTGGGTTCAATCCCAAGGTCCATCTTGTGATGTGTGATACCGGTTCTTCCTGGCTACCGGGCTGCTCATACTGTCATACACTCCACGTGTTTACCCTACATGACACTTGACAGGCCGAAGGACAAATACACAGGCCCTCAAAATGCCTATATATTGCCTATTAACCTCAGGCAGCATAGTCACCACTAAGAATGCTTCAATCTAGAAACAATTACTACCATGAACAGACCATTCGAAGGCACGCACCTGACAGGAGTTTAAAAAAAATTGAATGTCTCCTTTCCGCTCAGGCCTCACTGGAGTGATGCACGTCTGCTTTCTGTTTAGGCCAGAGAGGCAGTTCACAAAATCCGCTTGCCTCACTTGTGTCTGACCTCTGTGCAAAATGCCCCAGCTTAACTCGCAGCTTGCCTCTTTTTGTGGCCGCCTGGCATGCGCCTTGACCTACATTACACAAAAGTTACGAAAATCACGCTTTTTCATGACAACAAAAGTCACTACAGGCTAGCACACTCGCCAAACAGGGTACCTCAAATAAACACCAAACATGACCTCACGGTCAATTTGTGTCCTTACGCCACAATACGATTTACCTTTTAAGTAGTAGTATGGATAATCTGCAAGTGCCTGTGTAGCGGGTATATGTACTTATACTAATATTCTACTGGTCTCTCAGAGGCTGGCGGCGTAAGTAGGGAAGGAAGCGAGAGACCACGTCACTACTGGAGCTTTCTTGCCATTTTTACCAGGAAAGCTTTGGGACACAGTGGACGTTGCCGTGAAGATCCTGAAACCTGACACCAAGTCGCAAGCCGCATTTCTCGAGGAAGGTAAAGTCTTGTGCCGCCTTCGTCACGTGAGGATTCTGCAGGTGCTGGCAGTGTGCACAGCTGACACGCCTGCTTACATCGTGACAGAGCTCATGGCCGGTGGTACTCTGCTGCTGTACCTCAGGCGAGACGACGGTCACCTGGTTACCTTCCCCGCCGTTGTGCGCATGGCAGGCCAGGTAGAGGAGAGATCGGGATGAGCTTTGTGATCTCGTGGAAGCTGTTACCAGAAGGCTGTGTGTGTGTGTGTGTGTGTGTGTGTGTGTGTGTGTGTGTGTGTGTGTGTGTGTGTGTGTGTGTGTGTGTGTGTGTGTGTTGTCTGATTTCAACAGGTGGTAGTGGTGTGCCCCGTTGTTTAAAAAACAAATCGTTTGACAAATTCTGTGTTCCATCCCTTTTTGGTTTTCTGCTTTAGCTTGCTGATAGCCGAAGGACACAAATACACAGGGCCTCAAAGTGCCTATATAATCCCAATTACCCTCAGGCGTCATAGTCACCCCTAAAAAAATGCTTCAATCCAGAAACATTACTACCATGAACAGACCATTCAAAGGCACGCACCTGACAGGGGTTTAAAAAAAATTTGAATGTCTCCTTTTCCGCTCAGGTCTCACTGGAGTATTGCACGTCCCCTACGTTCTGTTTAGGCCAGAGAGGCAGTTCGCACACATCCGCTTGCCTCACTTATGTCCGAAACACTGCACATGACCCCGCGGTCAATTTGTGTCCTTACGCCTGATGAACTGGCGTATCTAGAACCGCAGAAGATTCGTCATTCTTCAACATCAGTCGTCGTGGTATGCCACATTTCGTATCGCGCGCGAGTATCCCACGTGTTTTGACTCTTTTTCGGTTTTGGCCCTGTATGCAAAAATCAGGCGAGATGAATGGTTCCTTGACAGCTCTCAATGTAGCAAACACAAGAATAATCAAAGTGCAACACTCCCGTCGGGCCAAATTTAATTACATCATGATTTTTTTAATAATATTGAGGCCACTGGTACACAAACCTAAACTTACTTGGTAGGAATTGAGTTAAAGCATGTCGTTTGACAATTTTCTGTTCCTTTCATTTTCAAGTTTATTTTTGTTGTTGTTGTTGTTGTTGTTGTTGTTGTTGTTGTTGTTTTTTTTTTCCTGCTGTAGCTCGCCGATGGACTGGCATATCTAGAAAGGCAGAAGATACTTCATCTGGACCTGAGAGCCGCAAACATTCTTGTTGGCGATCACCAAGAGGTGAAGGTCGCGGACTTCAGTGATTTCGTTGTTCTGCAGAAGCAAGACTGGTACGATATCAGTAAAGGTTTGTATTAGGATTTACAAATTTAAAACAATTTTGTGTTTTTGTAAAATCTCGTTGAATGTTGAAATCAGGTGGGGGAAAAACTGATCTGTGACAATGGTATATGCAATGTGCTTATTTTCGTATTTTCGTTTTTTAAATAGAATGCACATCTGCATTAAAGGACTTACAGACAGACAGACAGACAGACAGAAATCTTGTCGTCCTCATTCATACCTAACAAAACCCAAATAAACAGTCACGACGACAGCAACAAAACATCCACCACCACAACTGACAACAGTGTTTTCACCACAGATATCAAGTTCCCGATAAAATGGACAGCACCCGAGGTGATTGAAGACTGCCGAATCAACTTTAAGTCCCTGGTGTGGTCTTTTGGCATTGTCCTGTACGAGCTGATCACCCGTGGCCGAGTACCGTACCCTGGTGAATATAGAATATAGAATTCTTCTTCTTCTTCTTCTTCATCTTCTCGAACAGGGCGAAGGACACAAATACACAGGGCCTCAAATTGCCTATAATTATATTCCCTATTAGCCTCAGGCATCATAGTCACCCCTAAAAATGCTTCAGTCTAGAAACAATTACTACAATTACTACCATGAACAGACCATTCAAAGGCACGCACCTGACATTGACGTAATAGTCTTTGACCACAAAATGACGTCATGGATGTATTGCGTTTAGCCATTACACGGCAGCTTTGTCAAGCAAATCGAGGGTTCCCTGCCAGTGATACAGATGGAAAGAAGAGAGATAGGACGTTCTGGCTGTAAACTCTCAAGTACTCCGACAGACAATCCCACACATGTGATTTGGCTGTCGGAATACTGGTGCACTGTTTAGGAATACTTTAGTACGTGACATGCTTTTGAAACGTAATGCCTAACTATGTGCGGATGTTTTACTGGTTTGTTTTTTGTTTTTTTAAACAAGTAACTAAAAGCAACTAAAACAATAACCCACATAATCACAAAAACCAGTAACAACAACAACAACAAGCAAACAGCTGCGGATCTTGAGGCATGGGGTTCGAATTCCCTGGTGGGCACGAGGAATGTGGTTGGGGATTTGTCCTCACCATATCGAGTCAAATTCGCGTGCAGACTCGTTTTTCGGTGCCTGCTTTGCCTCCTTCTGCGCACGCGTCCAGAAAAGGGGTCCGTGTTAAAGATCCCAGTATGTACGGGAGGGGCCGCAGAATGCGGAAATGGAAAACAAGTACTTGCTATGCATGCAGGAAACAGAAAAAAAAAAGAAAAAAAAACGTTGGCGGCACTGTGTCATGGCGACGGCTCCCCTATAGCAGCCCGAATTTCCCTTACTATAGTGGGATGGGTGGGGTGGGCGGGTGTTTGGGAGTTTAACCTCCTTTTGGGGAGTTTAACGTCCTTTTCCACTACGTATGGGTAATATCAGAGACGGTGATCCGAGAAAAAGGCCAGCACAAATATTTGGCCCCAGCCGGGATTCGAACTCACGACCCGAGCAGTGAAAGTCCAACGCTCTACCATTGGGCTATCCCGTCCTCCCCCCCCCCCCCCCACACACACACACACACCTCCACTACAGTGATGGAACTAAAAGATATACAAGTACATATACAAACACAACAATAGCAACAACGCCCGAGTCATTGCCCCGGGCAGCTACTGGCTAGTACGTACAGTATGAATCTGATTGGTAGTTCTGATTTTGTCGCCAGGTATGATGCCCAAGGAGGTGATTGAACGTGTGAGCAAAGGATACCGCATGCCGAGGCCAACAGTAGGGATTCCCTGTACTGACGCTTTCTACAGCATCATGTGCAAGTGCTGGAACCGTGCTCCTAAGCAGAGACCATCGTTTGCTCACCTCCACGAGAGCTTCGAGAACTATTTCGTCAGCGCTGAGCCTCACTTCCCAGCTTCTGTCTGTCCGCAGGCTGGAACACCTTCTTCGGGTTTGTGTGTTCGTTCTCGCGTATTTCGCATACCTTTATGGGCGGTCGGTGGCCTAGTGGTTAGGAGACTTGTCACCAGTGCGAGAGGTCAGGAGTTCGAGTCCCACTCGGGGCAAAGTATTTTTCCTTCTCGTATGTGGCACCGTTGATTCGGGCCGATCGTCGGGGGTTCTTTCCGGGTACTCCGGCTTCCTACCCCCTCTGCTTTGGAAATGTTCAGCCCACCAAATTTGAAAAATAAATGCAATTCTAAATTCCGAAATTTAAATAGCTGAGCTGGCCCTTCGCACCACGTGATTGTAATGTGTTTATGTCCGGTGTTTGAGAGAATGCGTGTGATTCACATGAGCGTGCGTGATGGGTTCAGTTCGCGGCGCTTTGAGCCGATTCATGAAATTGGGTAAAGCGCCTATACAATACTCATTATTATTATCATTATTATTATATTTGGAATTCACATGCAGCCCACAGGCCCATAGCCACGCCCTTTGATTCTCCATGACAACCCATCTGTTTTCTCTCTGCCGGACAATGGCACAACACAGAGAGTCCATGACGTCATTTGATGGGAAGATGGGAGATTTTACGCGACAAACCCAAACAGCCCGTAGTCGATGCTAACATGTATGCGCTTGTGCGCACTACGTTCATGCATTTCCACACTGTTCAACTGTTATAGAATTCTCAAAGGCGGCCACATGTCAGTCAGCCGGCAAGCAGGTTAAACTGCCGCGGTTCAGATTACCCCCCAAGTTGTTTTTTTTTCCCCCCGCGGCCAAGAAAGAGTATTCTGACGTATTAATAGTACTGGCGGGTGGGTTGGTGTTTGGGAGTTTAACGTCCTTTTCCACCACCGCTAAAATACACCGTCTGCTACCCGGCCATGACCGCCTGTGTTTAGTGAGTAGATGAGAATCCTTACAAAAAAATAATTAATAATAAATAAACTATATCTGGCTGAGCTCATACCACTCTATAGACCTTCACGCAGCCTAAGATCTTCTTCCCAGTCCAGACTTGCTGTCCCAGGTTACTATGACAACACAAACAAGAAACGATCTGGTGCACGGGCTTTCAAGAGTGCAGCTCCCTGCCTCTGGAACAACTTGCCAGCTCACCTCAAGTCAGGTTCTGCGTCAGTCATGACCTTCAAGCGGAACCTCAAGACGCACCTTTTCTCTCAGTTCTAATTTTTTTTTTCTTTCTTTCTTTCTTTCTTTCTTCTTCTTCTTCTTCCCCAAACCCAAAGGCGCCGTGAGCATGCTTACTGCATGGAAGTTCTTTTCGTAGCGCTATACAAATGGCCAATCATCATCATCATCATCATCATCATCAATTACAATAATTTTCATTTAGTTTTTAAATATTGACACTGTACGAGTGCCTGTGAGCCGCTACGCTATACATGTATCATTTCTTGTCAATGGCGCAGCAGATCTCCATGATCTGTGGAAAGAGGCTGAAAACCAGACCGCAAGGTGATGGAAATACAGAGCACATCCCTGAGGTTGGGGTGGGTGGGTGTTTGGGGAGTTTGACGTCCTTTTCCACCACGTATGGGTGTTATCAAAGACGGGGCAACGAGAAAAAGGCCAGTACAACTATTTGGCCCCAGCCGGGATTCGAACTCACGACCCGAGCATTGAAAGACCAGCGCTCTACCACTCGGCTGTCCCGGCTCCCCTAGTACTGGTGGTATTTACATGCTATGAATACAAGGAGATTAAGCTGTGGTATACCCGGAGAGATTACTGTAGTTTGGAGAGTTTTTCTTTTCAGAATATTCAGATCTTGGAACGGAGGAACCTGTCTACTCTGACATCCAGGATGACAATATCGGAATGGACAAGGAGAAAGGTATGGGTTAATGGGTCAAGTCATCTATCCCACCTGTCAGCAACACTGTGACGTTAGCACGTAATTTTAAGCACTTCGGGGGGGGGGGAGGGAGGGGAGGGGCTTAGGGACCAAACCGGTCCCCTACCCAAGCGAAACAACAACAGCAAAAGACTTAGGGCCCCGAATAATGGCGAGTAGAAAATGTGTGTGATAATTGCCTACATTGCCTACTATGGACTGGTTGTGCTGCTGACACATGTACAGAGGAACGGGCGACATGAGAGAGGGCGAATCTAGATCTGCTTCAAGTAGCAGGCGATTCCTTCATTACGATTTGACTGCCCGACGTCGTGAAAATCTAGACTTTCGCTGCTGACACATGCACGGGAGAACGGGGGCGTGAGAGAGGACGAATCTAGATCTGCTGCAAGTAGCAGGCGATGGATTCTTTTATTACGATTTGACTGCCCGATGTCGTGAAAATACAGACTTTCACGGGACAGCTCGCCGTCTGGGCGGGAGAATTATACAGGTTCTAGCTCACCCTTCGTCATGCCGTGTTTAGAGGCCAGTCGCAAGCCGGTGAGAGTACATCTGGCAATCTCTGCCCATGAGCCTGGCCAAGGACAAATACACAGAAGCGAGAGAAGAAGACTTGTTCCATGGGTTGATTGACAACAAGACAGTTTCGAGGGAGATGTCCCCCCCCCCCCCCCCCGCCCCCAGCCGTGTCCACGCCCTCTGTAATTGTCGTACGTTTTGTGCATTGCTCTGTTGTATATATTACCAGTGTGGCGTGAACCGACATACTTTTGTTTGCGTGGTAGTGCCATCATTGGAACCGACACTCCCGAAGGCTGGCGTGCAAAAGCGACCGGTGTTTGGTGGAATCCGGAAGCTTATCAAAGGTAAATGACGTATATGAGGCTTTAGTACTGTTTTTCATTCTCATCTTGTCTGCTTCAAAATACATTTCCCAACACTTTTAAGTCACTCGGAGCTTCTGCAGAAACATACAATCTGAAAAAGTGGCTTGAAATATCAGTGTGCTGTATAACAACTGTTGAATACGGGTGTACAACCCGATACAAACAGATTCCAATTTCAGTAGTGTATGATTGTGTGCAAAAGGGAAAGATCATCTTCCCTATAGATGAAACATTGCAATGTCAACGTCAAGTTGGTAGACCAGTGATAAAAACCCGATGAACAGCTCCGAAGCTAAGACGAAATGTTGTTGTTTTGTGTTTTTGTCGTTAGGGGTGAGAACGGACCTTCTGAGGCCTAAAAAACCGCCACTTGTCCCGCGGCTGATGCTCCAGTTCTACAAAATGGACGCCGTTCCCCGAGGTAAGGAATGGTCGACTGATTTGCTGGGCAAGACATGCACTGTCGGTAGCGACTCTACAGACCTACTGTAATTTACCCCCGACGTACGTGCTGATACGCGTAGTGGTCCCCCATGCAGAGTGTCTCATGAACCCAGCGTATTCGATTTGAACTTTCTGTGCGGTGGTGTGCTGCTGCAACTGCTGTCTCTGTCTTTCTCTCTCTCTCTCTCTCTCTCTCTCTCTCTCTCTCTCTCTCTCTCTCTCTCTCTCTCTCTCTCTCTCTCTCTCTCTCTCTCTCTCTCTCCAAGTTTAGTATTTGTAGTTTAGCAAGGACAAGATCTAAAAGACGTCTGCGCACCTAATCTTTTATCATTGTAAAATAAAGTTTCGTTCGTTCGTTCGTGTTCTCTCTCTCTCTCTCTCTCTCTCTCTCTCTCTCTCTCTCTCTGTCTCTCTCTCTCTCTCTCTCTCTCTCTCTCTCTCTCTCTCTCTCTCTCTCTCTCTCTCTCGGTTTGTCATTATGAATATGAGTGCGTTATTATGCTGAAGCTACGAAGTTTATTTTCTGGCAAGGCGTGATCATTTTCCGTGTACCCTTAATGGGATTTTTTTTCTGGAATAAACCTTGAACTTGAAGACATACATTTGGGATTTTGGTTTTCAACTCCCTTACTGTCTAGAGCAGTACACGTCTCACGGATGTAGTGAGAGTTATAAAGGGATAGTTTATAACCAACGACTTTGTTCATGCAGGAATCTGTCTTATCATCAACAACAGAGACTTCTTCAAGGACCTCAGACGCTCGGAGGCAGTCCTGCTGACAACTCGACTTGGAACGGATGCCGACCGAGGTACATAACAAAGAGGTGTACAAGAAGAACACATTTATAACTTGTATCAACGTTGTGCGGTAAATTTTAGACACATCAAGTCTTGTGAATTTCTTCAAAATATACATCGTAGGCGTTGTTAAGTTATTTTTTTAACTTAGAATGGCATGTTTGTGCACAAGCTGCACATGTTCTGACAATGTTATGCGTCCTTCACCACCTGCAAAATGCCTCCTTTTTTTTAAGATAACCTGAAGACGACGTTCAGAAACCTCAAATTCATTGTGGAGGTCCACGAGAACCAGACGGACACGCAGATGCTACAGGTCGTAAACGATGCTGCCCGAAAGGACCACAGAGCATACGACTGCTTCGTCTGCTGCGTCCTCTCGCACGGTAGTCTGGGGGTTGTGTACGGGGCTAATGGGGTGAGCGTCGCCATCCGAGATCTGACGTCACAGTTCCGGGCTCAGCTCTGCCCCTCCCTTCGCGACAAACCGAAGCTATTTTTCCTCCAGGCGTGTCAGGGCAGTGAGGAGCAGACAGGTGTGTAAAGTAGAGGGAAATAAGTTACTTAGTTAGATGGTGTTTAACGTCCCCCGCCACAAGAGTGACTGGAGACGGGGCGAAACGGCAGGCATGGGATTCGGTCTAGTGGTTAATGTATCCGACCGAATCCTGAGCTGCCTGGTTCGAATCCCGAACGCGCAGACTCGTTTACTGTGCCCGTCTCGCTTTCGTGTACACACGCACGCACGACATCCAGCGTGCACGTTAAAAATCCCATTCCGCGGAATGGGGAAAAAACCAATCACACGCTATGCATGCAGGAAAAAGAAAAAAAAAAAAGGGGTGGCGCTGTACTATGGCGACGCGCTCCCCCCTGCCCACCCCCACTCCCCGTCGCGTCGCTTTTGCGCAAAAAGTCCCAACTTCACTGGCAGCTTGCCTCTTGTTGCGGCCCCTTGGCATGCACCTTGGCCTACAAAATTCAAAAATCACGAAAGTCGCGGGGGTTTTTTTCATGACAACAAAATTCATTAGAAAATAGCACACACGCCAAACAGGGAGCTGCCCAATTTCTCTGGTAATGTGACCAGAGAATATACCAATACCAGTTAGGGGGAGGGGGGGGGGCAGTCCAGCTGAACACGATTCCAGTCAGTCAGACTGCCAGGCCTCTCATTTGATGTATCCTTGACTGTTATTGACCGGTTCCACCAACGGATCCACGTTATACAGTCAAAGGAAAGGACATCACAACAAATTCGACCCTCGAAGGAAGAAGACAGTCCGGGACAAACGGAACACCACAAGACTGTCTTTTGTCTTTGATTCGCTTCTTTCGTGTTTTGTCGACGGGACGCTATATATAGCGATTTGTGTGTGCCTAGAAATGTATATATAGAATGGTTGGTCCTACAGTTACCACCGTTCCACAAGCCATTGTGCATTTTCATCTGTTGCACAGGGTTCAACGTTCAAAGCGACGCCGATGGTGAGGAGGAAGTACAGAAGATTCCAGACGAGGCCGACTTCCTGCTGGGATACTCCACAGTGCCGGGCTTCAGGTCGTACCGTGAGACACGCACGGGATCTTGGTACATCAGAAACCTGACGGAGACGCTGAACAAGTGTGCTGAAGAGTATGTTTATCCCCCATCCATAGCTAATTCTTCATAGTCTGTCTGATTGTCTGTCTGTCTGCGTGTGCAGTTGTGGCGTGTGTGTGTGTGTGTGTGTGTGTGTGTGTGTGTGTGTGTGTGTGTGTGTGTGTGTGTGTGTGTGTGTGAGAGAGACTTCGCAAGGTCTCATGCTGGTTTGTTGGCCGATTGTAATGGTTGTAAGTTTAATTGTCTTTTCCACAACCTAGGGTAATATCAACGACGGGGTACCAGTGCAATAGCCAGCACAAATTTATGGGTTTCAGCCGTGGAGGGAACTCACTCTCTGAGCACTGATGGTATTTTGACCAAAGAACACAATGCAAGAGGTCTCAAATTCCCTATTAGCCTCGGGCATCTTAGTCACCCCTAAAATTGCTTCAATTTACAAACACAGTTTAGCATGCACAGACTATTTAAGGACAAGTTTAAACGATTTCGAATGTCTCCTTTCCGCTCAGGCCTCACTAGAGTAATGCTAGACTACTTTCTGTTTTGGTCAGACAGTCGCTTCATCCAAATCCGCTGGCGTCGCTTTTGCGCAAAATGTCCCAACTTCACTGGCAGCTTGCCTCTTGTTGCGGCCCCTTGGCATGCACCTTGGCCTACAAAATACAAAAATCACGAAAAGCGTTGGACTTCACGAGCGTTGGACTTCCAACTTTCGGGTCGTGAGTTCAAATCCCGGCTAGGGCCAAATATTTCTGCTGGCTTTTTCATCGTTGCCCCGTCTTTGATATCACCCGTATGTGGTGGAAAAGGACGTTAACCCCCCCCCCCCCCCAAACACCCAACCACCCCGCCCAGCAATTTACCGTTCCGTGCCTGTGTACATTTCCTTATTTTCTCTTACTGTTTTCAGTCATGACATACACGAGATTTTGACCATGGTGAACTACAGTGTTGGAAAGGATGACATTCCCACACAAAGAGGCATCAAGAAACAGTCTCCGGCCCCAATGTACACACTGCGAAAGAAGCTCGTTTTTAAACGGTCAAAATAAAGCAGGATCCGGCCAGTGTCCACTTACAGCGGTAGTCCATGAAAAACCTTCACGCTAGTTGCGCTTCGAAATACAGCAACGTGCTACATTTTACCAGGACTGTGAAACAACGTTATATGATTGAAAACTATCCATTTCACTAATGGTAATCCGGTGTTTTTTTGTTTTTTTTTGGGGGGGGGGTGTTTTTTTTTTGGCTGCCACAACTCTTTTGCCAGTTCCAGTGGTGTTCCTCCCAGGTAATGGGTGGAATCCACGGAGGGCTCGGAAGCTGGGACAATTTTTTTTTTATATTGTGCATGATGATGGAGATGAGGATGATGGTAAGATGATGCTATGGAGGTCCGTGTGGTTTGGGACTGCGGGACAGGGTCGCATTCCACGCTTCCTGTCATAAATATCCCGGCATTAATCAGGCCCGGGAACTACGGCACCTGCGATGCCGGCCGTGTAATCATCCACATCCGGTGTTATTTCAAACATAGTGGCTCCCTATCAGCGACTGGTTTTCTGGTGATCAGCCGCATACTCTGTTTATCCCAACATTCATAAAAGTCTTCCTACTGCCTTCTCTGCCACTGTCCAAAAAAAAAAAGAATAATAATAATAATAAAATAATAAAAATAAAATAATAAAAAAGAATGATAATAAAAGAAATACAGCAGAGAAGCAGAAAAAAACTGTTTAAAAAGAGAAAGAAGATTTACGGGGTTTATAGTCTGAGTAAAAAAAAAAAAACAAAAAAAAACGTTTTAAGGGTTCTTCCGTATGGCTAGGCGTTTGGAGTTTTCCGACCCAGGCAACGAGTTCCACAAAGTGGAGGCAGCATTCCTGAAGGATCCAGCACCAGAACGCCTCTTGTTGGTTCTGTTGCTGTATATGGACATGGCAAGGCGGGACTGAGAAGAGGAGCGAAGAGGTCTGGAAATGTATCAGTTGAACAGTCACTTCTTGCAGATCACTCGTGCACGCAGTTATGCATCAGATCACAAAAATTATGTCAGTTTTGAGTGAAGTACCATAAAGTGAAAATATTCCTTCAGCGATATTCCTTGAGATTTGCACCAGAGTATGATAAACCTTTAAGCGTTTGGTGAGCCAGCTGACGCATGATTTGTAAACATTACAAGGCATCTTGCAAAGTGATGCAAACTAGTCATGATGTCTCTCTCCTGTAATCGAGGGTCATCGATCCAACCATAGGACAAAAACAATCAGCACATTAATATCTCTGTGGTGGTCGGACCAATATTTATATAATGATAGGACACATTTGACGCTGAAAACGCGCCATGAAAATATACACTTTACCCCTACAAGCTATAGTGTTTGCGTGTCAGTGGAAAATGTCCAACGCTAACGCTGCGAGGTGAGGTTCGCCGTGCGCCATAGGGGATCCCATTCTAATTTCAATCAAGCTCGGCTAGTAAACATCATCGTACAGCTTAGATACGCTGCCATTTTTCTTACATTAGCCTGACGTTTTCCTGTACTTAGCCACCACGCGGAAGATGCAGCCACCAAAAAGTGTATTCGCTTGGATGCCTAACCCAGGATGTGACTTCCCCGATCACTCATGTGTTGCCCGAACTAGTTGCAAACATGCTATGTATATGCAGTGCAAATTGAGATATTTATGCACCGGCGATGTCGAAGCCTGCAATAGAAGCTATACCACTCCTGTGTGGTCCTCTCACACCAGACGCTGTTCCGACCATCAACCTCGGAGACCAACCTGAAGGAGCCTTCTACATGTCGAAAATCGCGTGTTGCCAGAATGCAATTCTTTGGGAAAGTACACCTCAAAGACATCGAAATGTAAAGAAGTTTCAGAGGCTATCGCTCTGAACAGGCATATAAACTGATGTTCTGAACTAAAGTATGTTTCAAGCGAATATTAGACTACTGATTATCCCCCTTGACTTGCACATCCTATTTTCCGTATTATAGGTACTGTACACACGTGCTGGAAATATATAAGATGTACTTGCGTAGACGGCTGCGTTTTGTGGACTCTTTGTTTTCGCCTGAAGTGACCTGCATGTGACAGGGTGGTTATAATTCCTGATTATTACATTTGTACAATTGCTTATTTGCTTTTGCAAGGATATGCGTGTTTCTACTTGTGTGTGTGTGTGTGTGTGTGTGTGTGTGTGTGTGTGTGTGTGTGTGTGTGTGTGTGTGTGTGTGTGAGAGAGAGAGAGAGACAGACAGATAGACAGAAACAGAGACAGAGAGAGACGGGGAGAGAGAGAGGGGGGGGGGGGGGTAAGTCTAATAAAATTCAACAATGATATTGTTTTACTGGGTCGCAATTTAATTAACGCCAGCAGAATGAAGTCTAATAAAATTCAACAATGATATTGTTTTACTGGGTCGCAATTTAATTAACGCCAGCAGAATGAGAAAATGACATAATAAAAATTCGTCGGACAGCTAAGTCCGAAAAAATCGTCAGACCAGGTGAGCGATATTGTCGGTTAAACTGAAATCGTATCTTGAGATAACAATTTTCCATTCTCCAGTGGTAATTAAAGAGATGTACAGGCATACTGAATGAAAACAGTCGTTTGAATGTGATGATTCTGATACAGTATGTAATTCTGATAATTCCTTTTTTAACGAACTACCGTATCGCGGAACCTCGTTTTTCCAGGAGGTAGGGTTGTGAGTGACACAGGTGAATGACTTCCTGACAACAAAGATGCACACATGTGTACATAAGGCCAGTTTCAAAGATACCTGCACGAGTATGTAGTAGGCGATGCCTGACACATCGGCCACGTGGATTGAATGAAAAACGAGTAAGAGACTCTCTGTGTGTGTGTGTGTGTGTGTGTGTGTGTGTGTGTGTGTGTGTGTGTGTGTGTGTGTGTGTGTGTGTGTGAGAGAGAGAGAGAGAGGCAAGTCACAAAACTATTTAGTAGGCTATGCCTGACACATGGACCACGTGAATTGAATGAAAAACAATTTAAAGGCAGAGTGTGTGTGTGTGTGTGTGTGTGTGTGTGTAAAGTGCAGTGGCGAGGCAATCAAACCAAATCAGATATATGTGCACGGAGAATTTCTTGGTCACACTTCTTGAACCATTGATGCTCAGACGGTGCAGTTCGGGTTGTGTGCTATGGCCATTCCCTGTTGATTCACAAAACAAATTTCACTGACGAAAGAAAATGCAGACACAGAATGTATCCTTTGTGAAAATTATAACAGAATGGGAGTGTGGGCCAGTCAACCTAATCTTCGGTATTACGCTTGAGTGGAGATTCGAAGTGCGTGCTGGTGCCTGGTTTCTCAAAAAGCACCAAGCCTTCCCCTGAAAAGATCTTGCATTTCGGGTCGTCGTCGTCCCCGCTACAGTCGGAGCAAAAGGTGAAGGCCGCGCAACTCAAGTCATCGACGCATTGGTGGGAGCACTCGTCAAGGGTGGAGCCTCCATAAGACTTGTGCAGGGGCCGCTCCTCGCCTCTAGCAGCGGTGTCACTCAGAACAAACTGGTCCTTGATCCTGTGGGGGATGACAACGGACACCCAGGCAGACCATTCCTTCCCTTGAACAGAACCACCTTCCCTCAACATGAAGCAAACGTCATTCTGCCTGTGGGTATCGCTACAGGAGTGGCAGTACGACACGGCGGAGCAGCTGGCTCGCTGGTAGCAGGCGTCGACACACTGCTCCATGGAGTAAGCCTTGACACTGGTGTAGTAGCCGTTCAGCACGGTTGTGGTCATCTCCACGCCGAACTGGTCGGAGCAGTACTTCAGCAGTCCCTGGTCCATCAGGCGTCCGCAGTACGCCTTTTTCGTGCGCTTCATCTTGGCGTGGATCCTGCTGTAGTCGATGGCGTAGCGCTTCATCCGCGGCCCGCCCATGAAGGTTTCCGTGAACAGTTCCTCCATGGAGGCCAGTTCGTAAGACACGGGGACCGGGTTCTCCTTCACTGTCGACGCCCACGTCATGGCGTCCCCGTTAGCCGGCGGAGGGGCTCCGATGGTGATCGTGCGGGTGATCACTTTCTTCCGGAACTCCTCGGCCTTCTGTCGCTCTTCTGAACTCATGCTGAATCCGCCTCCCACGCTGAACAAGCCGGAGTAGCTCGCCTCCACGGCAACGTTCACTTCGTTTTGTCTCTCCTCTTTGTACTTGCTAGCCTTCATCTTGTGTTCGTACGTGAACGAGGCGCCGAATTTGGCCTCCCTCAGGAAATGGGTTCCGTACTTCTCAAAGAACTGGGAGTACACGTTGTCGTCATTGGTCTGGTTTAGTTTGATGACCCACTTGAGAAAGACAGGGTGAAACGGCGGGGCATCCTCTTCCAGAAGCTTGACGTAATAGTAGTTGCAGCTGGCCTTGGAGATGATAAAAACCCACTGCCCTTGCCTCATTAAAGACGACGATTCCTTGTAGCCGGCGCTGGCCGAAAAGCTGACGCCCCATCCACCTCCGCTGACCTTGGCGCTGCCCTCCAGGGACTGTGAGAGCTCATAGGCGCTCTCCACGACGTCTGAGGAGAAGGACGTGATGCAGGAGACGTCGGGGATGAGGACGATGCCTCTAGGCACGCTGAAGCGACAGTCGGCCGTCATGGTGCCATCACTGCGGGTTACATAAGCATATTCAAATGAGGCAGGTTATGGAGTAAGAGGACATGCTCTATTGATTTTCAGAGTTCCTAAAAGGTCATTCGACCCCAATTTTTTTTTTTTTTTTTTTTTTTTGGGGGGGGGGGTAAGTTTGGTGACAAGAGACACGTTTGTTGTGTTGAGAAATGGCGGGCTTGACTTGATGGGTGGCCTATTTTTAACCATATCCTTGATCACGTGTATGTGCAGGACATAAATAACAAAGTGTACAGTTTTCAGCTACATGTATTTCGGTGGGAGTGGAGGCAAGGATGCCGCATTAGGAAAGTGGAGAAATTACGTCCTCAGCTCGCTCTTTCTTTCTTTCTTTTTTTTTTTTTGGGGGGGGGGGGTGTATGTTACTTGCTGTCTGTCGACACGTCTTAGTACTGGAAACAATTATCGGTTTGGGACAGAAAACCTCAGGGAGTTAATGTGCCACCCTAACATTTTCTAGGGGTTACAGTGTGGAAATCCAATGGTGGTATGTTACCTGTAGTCGGCTGCGAAGATGGGGAGTGTGAAGCCCGGGTCATGACCCACGGCCAGCGGATAGCCCCTTAGGACGTTGTAGCCCAGCAGTGCATAGTCCATGTCAGGGAAAGATCGCTTCAGTTTCGGCTCATGGCATTCTTGCATCAGGTAGTCACTGCGGATACCTTCCACTGTAACCAGAGCGACCGTGTTTGATGATGCCCGCGTGGAGCACAAATGGCGGATGTTTTTTTTCATAAAGTTATTACTTTAAGCGGTCTACACGAGCAACATCCAGAGTGTGGAAAAGGGTGGGGGTGGTGTGGGGGGAGGGGTGTGTTTGGGAGTTTAACGTCCTTTTCCACCACATATGGGTGATATCAAAGACGGGGCAACAAGAAAAAGCCCAGCAAAAATATTTGGCCCCAGCCGGGATTCGAACTCACGACCCGAGCTTTGACAGTCGAGTGTGGAAAAGCGCGGTGTTTCAAAACAGATATTGCGACTGTTGCGTCAGTCACTGAGATCCCCATCTGACACAGTTCATTTTGGTCATCCAAAGCATGTTACTATTAAAAGTCTCAATACGTTTTTCAGGCGTACAACGACTTTTCATCGAATACGTTCAATCCCTATATCAGAATCAGTGACTTAGGGCACAATATGTAGCACCTAAAACCTTTATGGTGACTCTGGCTGGCGTATATCATATACTATATGTTGTTCTGCGTACGTTGAAAAGTACCGCGCACAGAGCAGACGACGTTATGTGGTTGCGGACTTAAGACCAAGTACACAGCGCTGATTGGTGGCTATTTTTAACAACGTCAATCGGCGCATAGTACAGTCATGGAAGCGTTAGATCAAAGAAAGTCATATTTCTCTGCGATTAGAATCCGCAAAGTCACGAAAATGGTTGCAATGGCCAAAAGGAACATCTACTGATTTGGCAAACACACTTAGAGCTTTGTAAGAAGCTCCCCTCCCCCCCCCCCCCCCCACTTCAGCCAACCTCGCCCCGCGGCATAATGAGCACAACGCGTGGTATGGTCTGGCAAACGTTTTGCCAGGCACAACGAGAGAAGCACATGTAGTTTGGCATGACTGAAACATGGAAAGAAAGCAGTGAGTCCCTTCAAGTCATTTGAGGAAAAAAGACCATTACGTCAGTCTCTTTCATCTTGAAATAACCCCCTTCTTCCTATGCAAACACGTCACGGGCGTACTGTGTTTTTATTTGCCAGTTCACGGCAGAGTAAAGGGGAGGAACTTTGTGCCTCGGGGCTTTAGACTCCAGAGTGCAGTCCCTTTTCGGCGGGGCGTGAAAATGTGCACTTTCCATTGAAAGACTCTCGGGCTTGCCGAGTGGAGTCGTCTCCCATTTTGAAGTCCGTTTTGTGGTTTGTATGGGTGGTGAAACCGATTTGGAGCTTCGTTTGTACTGGTTGATTCTATGTTGCAGCACTCCAAAATATGCCCCAGTGTTGTTTTCGACTTAGGATATTGTAACGTATATGTATACTCACTGAAGGTGCCGCTCCCCGTGCCTCGTAGTTTCCACTTCTCGAGGTCAGCAGCAGTGCCTAGTGTGTTCTGATCGTTCTCAGCCTGGATTAAGCCGGCGCTGACGGCTGGTAGGGGCTCGTGTTCAGTCCGGGCGGTGCTGTTGCTGTTGGTTTGAACAAATTTGGTGCAGTATGGAACTTAATATAACTGAACAATTAATGAGCATAAACAAGCAAAGCTTATAGTAATGTTTGAACAGGGTGAACCAAACAGTGTAACAGTATTGCAATGGCAGACTAAATTAATCCTAAAAAGCTGTTGCATAACTAGTAAGAGAATTTGTTCAGCTCAGATCATGGGTTTAGTGAGTTTGGTAACTCAGTCACCATCGATTTTCGACGGTAACTCTACATGGAGCCACTTTTTAAAGTCCTACTGCACAGAAAAGGTCATTCAGGAAGTTGTGACTTGATACGTGACATTCAAGTTTACGACAATCAATGCTCTCTGTTGAATTTGATTTTGAGGTGAATTAGCAGTTATTCCCCATCAAGCTGTGGGATACCGACGAGTATTTTGATCCAAGACGCAAATCAACCCTGAGCTTTAGCGAAGGGTTGATTGCGTCTTGGATCAAAATACGAGTCGGTATACCACAGCCTGATAGGATGTAAATGCTTTATCGTGCTTTTTGGGCCAATTTTTGGTATATCTTGAACAAGGTATATCCTAGTAACAAGGAGGAACGGCCCCGTCCTACAAAGTTGTTTCTCCAAATTTCATGTTATTTTGTCTGTTTTGTTTTTATTGTTGCCGGTTCTCCCCTTTTCAAGTCCTACCAATGACACTAGATCCGCTACGATCGATTAGCCACGTGACTGAGGTTGGGGGGAGGGGGGGGGTAGAGAGAGAGAGATGACGTCAATACCGTGAACTAAATATCTGACGTCAGCGTCTAGCACTGAGATCGTCTCAGTGAGGATGCTTGTTCATGTATTGTGATTTCCCTGTTGGCTTTGTGACTTCCCCGACTGCTATTCTTAATACTAAAGCTATAATAGTGCAGTAGTTCATGTCATATGTGCAGTTGTCACAAGTGACAAAAATACCGGAATGATGAGTAATTTGAAGGAGTCTTTTCATATATATTTGGCCTTATATGCAAACCACCCCTACCTCGGAAATATTTTTCTTACACAAAACCTGTCAGAGCTACAGAGCTGTGCTACGAAATCAGGCAGTATAATTGGATGATCTTCCAAATTTCAGAAAATGAAGCCATTTGAACATTTTTTGCGAAAAAATTCGTAACATGACCGATTTTTTAAAATCGGCGATAACTCTTCTGAAAATGCAGTAGGCTAAAAATCGTGAAAGGTAGGTCTGGAGAAGGTGAATTCCCATTTTATCTCAAAGTAAAAAGGCCTCCAACGAGGTGGTTTAGGAGATAGCCATCATTACATCCGTCCACACACACACACACACGTCTCACAACTCCCGCCAAAAAGAACGCAGCAGCATAGTGTGCACGTCAAGTGTCTATGACGCAGATTTCGTTACGTCACTGTGTGCGTGAAAGTAAGTATTGTGTGGAGAAACGTCACAGTCTTGTTTTGTATCACTGAAACTTGCTGCTGCGCGTAGCAAAATATGCCCCGTCTCATAAAGTTGTTTCTCTATAGAGAAACAACTTTAAAAAAAACAAACATCGTCATCGATGAGCAAGTACATGTATTACTACTCTTCGGGGAGAACTCGCTCCCTATGTCAACACCATCGACGACGAAACATTTTGACTCGGCATATCGGTGTTTCCGACTTCATAAACTCGTTGTTCAAGTACAAAACAACAGTAGCCTGTACCTAGCAAGCACTCCTTACTCAAATTTCGGACAGTTTTAACCAACACTTATCAAAAGCCGTTCTCAAAAAGTTCAGTCGAAGCTGGCGTCTCACCGACATGTATGCTGTTTACTGATTTGGCCGACCGTGGCAAGCCGGACGCAAATACCGCTGCTCAAGTTCGAGACGGCAGCAGACTTGACCTACCAAACGCTGCGCTCTCAAATCAAAAGCAGTTTCAACGCTAGGAAACCCAAAACCTGTGACATAAAGCTGAACAGAATCGATTGAGTCGGTCGTCTGCTATCGGCGCAGAGAACGGCAGCGGATTCGTTGTCTAGATAGATCTCCGATTGAACAGAAGCTTCTTGAATCGTTTGAATCATGCATGCAGTTAAAAAATGTAGCTGCTGGGGGAAGGACACTTTAATTGGTGTACATGTACTACAAATATTAGAATAAACACCCACAAAGCTTCATATTTCGTGAAGAATCGCGACAGGAAGACTCCCGCTCGAACCCTAGTCGTGTGCAAAGCGTGAACAGACTGAGCTGTGCTTGATCGGTTTCGCATTCACCTCGCAAATTAACATTTCCTTGAAAGCGTTAGCATGCTTGTTTGTGTCTTTGGTGGAAGTTTAAAACTTGTGTTTTTGTTTGGATTTGAGTTCATGAGTGAATTGACACCGTCTTGCCGGCATAAAAAGGCGCACTTTATTCTGTCGGCGTCGTGCTCTGCCGACGTACAAACTCATTCGTCTGCTATGTGTAGCCGCTGTCGACTGTCAGTTTTTAAGTTGTTTCTCTATAGAGAAACAACTTTATGAGACGGGGCATATTTTGCTACGCGCAGCAGCAAGTTTCAGTGATACAAAACAAGACTGTGACGTTTCTCCACACAATACATACTTTCACGCACATAGTGACGTAACGAAATCTGCGTCATAGACACTTGACGTGCACACTATGCTGCTGCGTTCTTTTTGGCGGGAGTTGTGAGACGTGTGTGTGGACGGATGTAATGATGGCTATCTCCTAAACTACCTCGTTGGAGGGCTTTTTACTTTGAGATAAAATGGGCAGTCATATTCTCCAGAACTACCTTTCACGATTTTTATCCTGCCGCATTTTTAGAACAGTTATCGCCCATTTAAAAAAAATCGGTCATGTTACGTATTTTTACGAAAAAATTGTTCAAATGGCTTCATTTTCTGAACTTGGGAAGATCATCCAATTATACTGACTGTATTCGTATCTGACAGGTTTTGTGTAAAAAAAAAAAAATTCCGAGGTAGGGGTGGTTTGCATATAAGGCCAAATATATATGAAAAGACTCCTTCAAATTACTCATCATTCCGGTATTTTTGTCACTTGTGACAACTGCACATATGACATGAACTACTGCACTATTATAGCTTTAGTATTAAGAATAGCAGAGCTTTTAGATAAACACATTTTTCACGTTTCCGCGAGAAGCGCCGGTCAAAAAAGTTCCAATTTTGCAATTTCGTAAGTACAATCCAAGGCACTTAAGTCCACGTTTCATCAGCTCTCTAGATCTTCCAGATTTTATGTCAAAATTAATTCAGTCACGGAAGTCACTAAAGCAACAAGGAAATCACAAGATATGTAGAAGTATCATCTGTCAGACGAGCAGCGTGAGGCTCACGTCAAATGTTTGATTCACAGACAAAATCTGCAAGTATCGTCACTGCTTCCGTTGCGTCATTTCACCAGCTCTCGAGGTCTTCCGGGTTTCATGTGAAAAATAATTCAGTCGGGGAAGTCACAAAGCCAACAGGGAAATCACAAGACTGAACAAGCATCCTCAGACGATCTCAGTGCTAGAGAATTGACGTCATCTCTCTCTCTCTCTCTGTATGACGACCTGCCTGAGGTTGACGTCAAATGTTTAGTTCACGGAACTGACGTCTCTCTCTCTCTCTCTCTCTCTCTCTCTGGGGAGCCAGGGTGGCCGAATGGTAGAGCGTTGGACTTTCAATGCTTGGGCCGAGAGTTCGAATCCCGGCCGCTGGGGCCAAATATTTGTGCTGGCCTTTTTCTCGTTGTCCCGTTTTTGATATCACCCTTATATGGGGGAAAAAGGACGTTAAACTCCTAAACATCCACCCACCCACTCTCTCTCTCTGCCTCTCTCTCTCTCTCTCTCCCTTCTTCCCCCACCCGGCCCCACCCCCAGTCACGTGGCTAATCGGTCGAGGTCGTAGAGGATCTAGTGTCATTGGTAGAACTTGGAGAGGGGAGAACCGGCAACAATAACAACAAAACAGACAAAATAAAATGAAGTTTGGAGAAACAACTTTGTAGGACGGGGCCGTTCCTCCTTGTTTTGTTGTTGTTGTTGTTGTTGTTGTTGGTTTTTTGTTGTTTTTTGTTGTTGTTTTTTTTTTTTTTTTTTGGGGGGGGGGGGGGTTGTTTTGGGTTTTGGGGTTTGTTTGGGGTTTTTTTTGCCAAAAAGGCTGTATCTCATGTTCTTTCTGTCTGAAAGAACCATTTTGCAGGGAACCATGCCTGATTGTCATGTGATGTCGTGCTCTGTGTGATTTCTCCAGTACTAGTACAATACGGACACTTATTCCACAGGAGAGATCAAAGAAAAAGAGGCCGCTATGGATGATAATTGAATTGATTTCCAATAAGACTAAGCGGCAGATCACGTTTTCGGTAAAGTATTTATGCTAAAGAATCACGTGAGAAAAATGTCTCATTATCACCTCATTAACTTATCACAGTATACCTAAAACTTGGTAAGATACCTGTCGTGTTCGTGTGCCATAGCAAACGCTGCCATGGCAACTAGAGCAGTCAGAACGAGAACCACCAAGAAGACGGCCACGAATTTCCACAGCTGGAGAAAGAAAATAAAAGTAATCATCGTTTTGAATTTACGAGAAAAGAACGCCAAACTAATGACCAGATGCAGTATAACATTCCCAGCATTACAGATCCCCTTTTCAGACCAGGCAGCATCGGCAAAACCTCAGCCGTCTTGGCTATCACCCGTCAGTTTGAACGCATTCTACCCGAGCTGCGAGTATAGTCGTAACAGTTTGTCTGCTGTCAGTTTTCCTTGGAAACCCGTTGAAGGTGATGAAAAAGAAACTTCTTCTAAACATAAAATCATTTGGCCCACCTCGTGCAATGTCACCACGGGATCCAGGCAGCTGGTGGCAGACAGTACAGACAGTGTAGAAAGGCTTAAACTCACACTAAACTTGTGTCAGGATGCAATAGAACTCGCACAACCACCAGCCCCTATAGTGTAGTGGTTAGCACTTCGGACCATGGACCGGGAGACCCGGGTTCGAGTCCCAGCCGAGGCACGCGGGATTTTTCCTACCGAGGTCGGCTCCTGCCCAAAGCGGGTGTGCTACGGGCCCAGTGGGGAGGCTGTTGCCACAGAGCCGAGATTCACCCACTTCACGGGTGCGACTTTGGGAGGTGCTTCCCTTGGTATGACATGTATAATGATGTGGATGATTACACGGCCGGCACCGCAGGTGCCGTAGTTCCCGAGTTTACGCCGGGATATTTATGACAGGAAGCATGGAATGCGGCCCTGAATCGAAGCAGCATCGGAAATCTTTATTCAGCAACCATGACCAAACGGACGTTTACCACTAGATTATGCCCCCCCCCCCCCCCCACACACACACACAGCTCCACTCCTGCTTTCTAGCCCCCATGTCCTCGGTGATCGGCACAATAACATGTGACAGAGGTCTAAGCTTACATTGGCTTTCTTGTTTTTCCTTCCCTCCATGGCGAACTTGATGTTCTCGCTGTGCTCGGCGGATCTCTGGATCTGCTCCATGGCGCGTTTCAGGTCCTCGTTCTCCCGCTGGAGTCGATCCAGGCGCCTCAGCGGCACCGTGGTCACGTGGTTGGTGTCGTCTTGGTGGTCGACCAGGTCGCGCTCTTCGCGCAATCTCTCATTCTCCAGGTAGACGTCAGCCACGTCACGACGTCTGACGCGAGCTGCCGAAACAAACGGTACACGCCAGATTAAAGTCTCGATACGTTTGTCAGACACACGAACAACGCTGTGGAAAACTCACAGAATGCGCTTAAACGTCTGCAATCTCCAGAAAAAGCCAAGCCGTTTTTCAAAAACTGCGACTGTGCATACTGCAGGCAACTCTGTCACAGCTGCAGAGTTGTCAGCGCTTCGGATACCCTTGTAAAACCAGAGCGTGAATTTGCGGTGACATTGTGATTTTGATAAGTCGCTACAGCGTCTAGTAGGTGTTGTGTGCTGCACGAGAAGACTAGTCGCTGCGATCTTTCTCGCTCAGTGTCAAAACGCAAACCGAGCTGTGAAATCAGGCTGCCCGTGGCTTTTAGAGGGGTGTTGGAGACGCTGAAAATCAGTAATTGTGACAGAGCTGACTGCATTTTGCACAGTCGGATAGTTAATATTTTTAAACACACTGTTCGCGGCTTTCCGTTGAGATTGCAGACCTTTAATCCATCGATGTTTTAATGCATCGGTATCGGTCACTTGGGACACACGTTCAAGTAGCATCTGAAACCATTGTGATGAATCTGATTCGCGTATGTGTTGTTCTGCGTGCATAGAAGCGTACTGCATACGAAGGAGACCAAGCATGTTCTCCCATTCTCCCAAATTGTTAAAGGGGAGCCGGGATAGCCGAATGGTAGAGCGTTGGACTCTCAATGCTCGTGTCGTGAGTTCGAATCCCTGCTGGGGCCAAATATTTGTGCTGGCCTTTTTCTCGTTGCCCCGTCTTTGATATCACCCTTATGTGGTGGAAAAGGACGTTAAACTTCCAGACACCCACCCACCAACCCACCCACCTACCCTCCCAAATTTTCACTTTGTCGTCAGCTGTTTCACGATCATTACTCTGGTTGATAAAAAGGTGGGTCGCACGTTTTCAAACATCTATTTCCAATAAATATGCACAAAATCACTGTTTCACCGAAACAATTCCAGAAAAAGCTTTCAGTTTCGTGACTAGCTAGTCCTTACTGGCTCTTGGAAAGATGTATTATGTGTATTCTAAATGCCGTGCCTAGACTGTGAAATCGGTTTATTCATGAAATAGGCAGTGACTTTGCCTAATGTGAAAACTAGGCAGGACATACAATGCTCAACGTGTAAAATGATTTTGAGAAGTTGTCTGCTTCATGAACTACATTTGATTCAAAGATAAGATAAGATAAGAGTATTTTATTGATTCCTCATGGGGAAATTTCATGTCTGCTCAGACGTACAGTGACAATACAATACATTATAATTCACACACACACACACACACACACACACACACACACACATACACACACACACACACAGAGCGCAAAAATCACAGTTGTATAGGCTACTCATTTCATTACGAAAATGCCTAGATTGTGAACTGGGCAAACTCTGGAATCAAGAAAAGAGAAATCTGACATCACCACCACTCACCTCATTTTCTGGTCCGTCCACAGTCACTGCCTATTTCATGAATTAGGCAATTTCACAAGTTAGTCACGGTACAAATATCTTACCTGATAGTGATGGGTCCTTGGATACGAATTCGAGTGGCCTGGGATCATTGGATTCCTTGGTAGCCATGGTGACCTAGATCTAATCTAGAATAGCAAAGAATAAAATGATTACGGTAACAGTTGTCAGTCCTGCACCGGCCAAATACTAGCGATAGTGGTTGCTGAACACATTACACCAGTAATTCATCTCTGTTTTCTTCTATACAAACCTCTCGTTTCTTATACTTTCTGCAAGCTCCTTTGAGACACTCGACTCAACTCGACAGGTTTTATTAATTCCGGCCACAGGCCGCTATCATGAGGCGGGGTAAGCAAAACAAAACAGCAAAACTATGAACAAAGGAATGTACATGTACATGAACAAAAAAAAAGGGGGGGGGGGGGTTTGGGGGTTTAATGTCCTTTTCCACCACATAGGGTGATATCAAAGACGGGGCAACGATGAAAAAGCCAGTTTGTGTTGAGTTAGAATTTTGAAATGCTCGCGCTTTGTTGATATGTCAGTTTACCTTATTACTGTTACTGTAGCAATAATAATTTAGCAATCGTGTGTGTGTGTGTGTGTGTGTGTGTGTGTGTGTGTGTGTGTGTGTGTGTGTGTGTGTGTGTGTGTGTGTGTGTGTGTGTGTAGCATAGCAAGGACAAGATGTAAGACAGGTCTGGGCACCTAATCTTCTATCCTTGGAAAATAAAGTGTCATTGTCATTGTCTTGTCGACATAACTGGGGAGTTTGCTTATTCATCTAAATGCACGTTTACGAAATTATGACCATTTCAAAACAGCATGTAGAACTGAATGTGGGTCCTTGACTTCTTTTGAGTAGTGTACTACAAATCAAAAACAAACATTAATAAAAACACAAGAAATTAATTCCTTGGCATGTAGAAAGAAATTGATCCAGTGACATCGTATTTTATGTATGCTATCTATTCCTTCTTGTCTTGTGGGTACATGTACTTACACTCACAACGATCTCCACTGTTTTACGGTTTCTCTTGCTCTTCCCACTGCTTTTCCTTGAAGCGGTCCGTGTGAATGGTTGCACATGGGGTTCAGTCGGTCGGGCTCCGTCACAGCGGAAACCACAGAGCTGGGAGTACCAAGCCACTCGCTAACTGTTCGTTTTTCGGAAAACGGCCAAACTTCTCTGTGTTCAGTGAGTCGCTGTTTATTTGGGGCATATTCTGTGTATTAGTGCCGCTATATTTCTTCCTCGGAAAGCGAGCGGCAGTCTTCATTTCTTGGAGCACTCCCAGCCGGCCATGTCATCGGAAGTTGAAGCCTCAGATTCCTTCATTGCGTACTAGGAATAGCTAGATAATATCCATCCCCGTACCAGGGGCCGACGCTACACTAGGTAGCGTCGGACCCTGGTACGGGGATGGATAATATCCAGCATCTGACGTGGAGGAAGAAGGGGGCGGGGGGAGGAGCAAAGTCTTTTCTTTGTGCTTCAAGTCGACCAACAAGATTTTCAAGTGTGAAAGAGGCCAAACATTGCCTTTCTTTTTCAGGGGTCGAAATCAAGTGAATCGGGTATGTTACTGTTAGCTAAACTTTGTTGTCGGTGAGTTTGTTTGTTTGTTTGTTTGTTTGTTTGGTAGGGGGACCCGGGTTGGCCGAATGGAAGAGCGTTGGACTTCTAATGATTGGGTCGTGAGTTCGCATCCTGGCTGGGGCCAAATATTTGTGCTGACTTTCTCATCGTTGCCCCGTCTTTTGATATCACCCGTATGTGGTGGAAAAGCTAAACCCCCAGAACACCCACCCACCCACCCTCTTACGTGTCTTACTTTAGCTGCAGAATTTTACATGTGTGTGAGTTTGTGTCAGTGTGTGTGTGTGCGTGTGTGCCTCGAAATGCTTACTTGAATGTCAATTTTGTTTTTACCTCCTATTGTAATGGCGCCTGGAGCTTCTAAGGAGGGACAGGCGTCACATTCAAATTAATTCTATTATTATTTTCCAAACCTTGAAAGAGACACTATCGACATTTATAGTTTTCTTTGTTTCTGTTGTTGTTTTTGTTGTTGTTGTTCTTGTTATTTATCATGATTTTATTTTGGTTGTTGTTTGTTGGGTTTTGGATTTGCTTGTTTTGTTTGTTTTGCTTTGTTTTGTTTTTGGTTTGTTTGTTTTGGTTTATTTGGGTACTTTGTTGTTGTTGTTGTTGTTTGTTTTTGTTGTTTATTTTTTCTTTTTGTTTTGTTGTGTTTGTGAGTGGGTTTTTTGTTGTTGTTGTTGTTGTTCGTTGTTGTTGTTTGTTTGTTTTTTGGGGATGTTGATTTTTGTGTTGGGTTGGTTTTTTTTTTTTTTTTTTGGGGGGGGGGGGGTGATATTTGCGTAAATTTAATCTTGTAGACAGAACGACCTTAGCGTGGTGGCAGCCGAGCGTTTGAAAACTGCGTACTATGCAACGGTCGTCACAAGTATGCGACAATGACCGTTTGAGCGGTACCGTGTGACCTGAAGCATAGTTCAAGGGTTCAGTCGGTCGGGCTCCGTCACAGCGGAAACCACAGAGCCAAGCCTCTCGCTAACTGTTCGTTTCTCGGAAAACGGGCAAACTTCTCTGTGTTCAGTGAGTCGCAGTTTATTTTGGGACATATTCTGTGTATTAGTGCCGCTATATTTCTTCCTCGGAAAGCGAGCGGCAGTCTTCATTTCTTGGAGCACTCCCAGCCGGCCATGTCATCGGAAGTTGAAGCCTCAGATTCCTTCATTGCGTACTAGGAATAGCTAGATAATATCCAGCATCTGACGTGGAGGAAGAAGGGGGCGGGGGGAGGAGCAAAGTCTTTTCTTTGTGCTTCAAGTCGACCAACAAGATTTTCAAGTGTGAAAGAGGCCAAACATTGCCTTTCTTTTTCGGGAGTCGGTATCAAGTGAACTATGATCGGGTATGTTAGCTAAACTTTGTTGTTGGTGGGGCTTTTTTGTTGTTTGTTTGTTTGTTTGGTAGGGGGACCCGGGTTGGCCGAATGGAAGAGCGTTGGACTTCTAATGATTGGGTCGTGAGTTTGTATCTCGGCTGGGGCCAAATATTTGTGCTGGCTTTTTCATCGTTGCCCCGTCTTTGATATCACCCGTACGTGGTGGAAAAGGACGTTAAACCCCAAAACACCCATCCCACCCTTGTCTGGTAGGGGTTTTTATGTTTGCTTTTTTTTTCCTTTGTTTGTTTGATTGTTGCGGTTTGTTTTGTTTTTTTGTTTGTTTGTTTTGTTTTTGTTTTAAATCGAACTCAGTTTTTCGACAGCGTAGCGCCGCATTACTTCCGCGGTGGATCAAGAAGGCCCGTACACTTGTGTGTGTGTGTGTTGTTGTTTGTTTTTTTTTTTTTTTTTTTTGGGGGGGGGGGTTGTTGTTGTTGTTTTTTTGTAGTTGACACAGTAGAGTTGCTCGTCTTGAAGTTGAAGTAGGGTTCTTTAAATTTCAGGATCATCCCTCGGGCGACCATGCAGACGCGGCAGTTCATCTCCTTCTCCCTCTTGCTTTATCTCCACCTGTTCCTTCTCCACGGAACTCGTGGCGTGGACCCTCAGCAGCCCCAAATCAACGCAAATGACTGGAAGAACATCGTTCACAACATGGTTCACAACCTCTACATTCAGAGGGAGCCCGGCCATACGCAGTTTGGTTTCATCGTGCTCGGCAACCTCCCAACACCCACAAGCATTACACTACGACGCACCGCGCCCAACCACTCAGTCGTGTTCGACAACGCCTCCGCCGATCAACGTCAGCCAGACACGAGAAGCCCTCTGATTGACGTTCCCACGAACCTGTTTTACAAGTCACCTTCGAACAGGAATCAGTACGTCAACTATGTAGTGGCGGCTCCGGTGGCGCAGCGCTCACCCAGTGGAATGTCTCGTAAGATACACTCCGAGGAAACGCTCCTCGGCGAGCTGCAGATCTTGAAAATGATGTACAATAGAACGTACGGCCTACAGCCTGACTTTGTGTTACTGTACTCCTGGATCATGCCGTGCTGCGATCCTGACTTCAACCAGGCGAGGGGGTGTACTGGACGGATTCTGACGGAAAAGAATAAAGCTGCAAACGCCGGTCTGACGTGGATCGTGGCCCACACCACAGACGGGTGCCCACCGGATTGGGTTAAGTCACGGGTAGGCCTACCATATATGACTCGGCGGGGAAACGAGCAAAACCGTCAATGGATGATGCAAAATGGCATAACGGTTTTCAGAATTGGGTGTAGGCATAATTATCCTGAGACAGGTCCCATCAACGCGGGGCAAGGGCAGCTGCGAAACCAACTCCACAATCCGATTAATGGCGGATAAGTAACAGATCGAGGCACCAAGTGACGACTACAGCAACAACAACAACAATAATAATAATAATAATCACTGATGGAATGACCAAGACAGATGTATCACACTGAAACGCAAGCTGTATCGCCTTCTTATTTTACAACTGCTTGTTTGTGACTGCACATGCCAATCCAATCTGTGATGTATTGATTTATGTATTGTACAATTTATTGCTCTGACTCAAAAGACAAGTTTCCATTTCATGTACAGGACGTCATTTAATGGACAATGAAGTAGTAGTGTTGTTATTATTATCCACATTTCCCATACCAGTTTTATCTTGTACTTTTTGTAGATCGGATTATAACTTACAAGCAAACCTGTGTCAAATTTGGCCAAGTAAAATTTGTAGTATGTTAGATGGTCATATAATAATTATAATAGTAATTATAATAATAATGGGTATTTCAGGGACGCCCTCCCTCCCGCAGGAGCTCAGGGCGCCTTACAGTCAACACGCACTCACTCACTCACACAGAAACGGAAACACACGCAACATTCCTTCACACATACAGTTAACTACAAACACATAATGTGCAGCATCATACACGGTCTCACACACACACACACACACACACACACACACACACACACACACACACACACACACACGAGACCAGCAAGATGATGATGTGGCGACAGCTATTGTACAGTTATATAAGTCTAATAGTACCTTGCATACATGCACTATGACTTGCTCTTGTTTTGTGGAGTGCTCACTGTGCATGCTTGCACTGTTTTCATCATGCTGCCTCACTCGGTCACGTCCGTTCTCTGTAGATTGTCTTCATTCCCCAAGCATGGAGAAAGTAATAAAATCTTCATCTTTGAATCTTTGGGGATTTTCCCCGCCCACCCTCTGCCCATACATGGTGTGCGCGAGACCCTCAGTGGAGCGCAGTAACACGCTCATGAATATTGATAAGCCACTAGCCATCCAGCGGCAGCGGTTATCTCCCCATTACATGGCAGGAAAGCGGGAGGGTCAGGCCATAGAGTACAGCTGACCGCTATTCTTTGGCTCCTACAAATGTCAGGCAGCACAGGTCCTTGAAAACGGATTTTCCAGCCAAAACAGACAATGGTGTCCAGAAGCAAGACGTGTCAAAATCAAGCCCCAAAAGCGCAATTTTCATACCGCTGCTCATGCGGTGTCCTTCACAACCGCACCGTGACTGATTCACAAAACTGTGCACTCCGTTATTCATGCCCTGGCACTGTGACACGCCCCAGGATATGGTCTAAAATAGGTCATCCCTCAGATCAAAAGCTTCCATTTTTCAACACATCAAACATCACTCTTTTCACCAAAAACAAAAATCTGGGGTCAAATGCACTCAGTTTTAGCAACTCTAGAACAGCCAGGAAAGAGAGGGAACTGAATTTCAGTATTTCAATGATGCAGGACCTCTTACTCCCTAACATGCCTCATTTAAATTGTGCATTGTGACTGTCTGAGATAGCGTAGCGGATATGTTGTCAATAATTGGTGTCGAGAGGCAAGTGCGAAGAGCAGCTTTTGTTTTCAAGCCCGTAACTTCCAGTGCGCAGCGACGTCTCCGGTATTCTCAGAAATAAACTTATTTAAACTTCAAGTGGTGCCTGTTGCCGGCTGATAGCCACGGCCGGGAAATTCTGCGGTACTTGAGTCAGTGTGTGTGTGTGTGTGTGCCGGTGTGTGTGTGTGTGTGTGTGTGTGTGTGTGTGTGTGTGAGCAGGGGGACGGGGGGGGGGGGAGGTTGTTGTCAAGCTGGCCCGAATCAAAACAGGATATATACGTACTTGCTCTATATCACGTGCAACATTATCCGTCCCATTTGTATCAGCCCGGACCTCCACATCCTCCACGCTGATGGGAAATCTATTTACATCTGGCCAGTGAGAAGCTGTAAACATCACGCATGCGCAACACAATCTTGACAACAGCCTGACGGTATTACATGTCACCAGCCCTGCCCAGAAAAACACAGACCACTTGCCCTCTCGAGAGTGAGGTATCCTTCTCGAATCTTCTCAGCGCCGGTGAGTGTTTTAATTCAGAGTCGCATTGCAGATATGACAGTGTCGACGATGACGTGACAAGAAGTGCAGAATGTGTGTGTGTGTGTGTGTGTGAGAGAGAGAGAGAGTGATCCAATGAATTCTTGAATGTACTGTATTATTAATATTGTATTTGGTGTATGTATGCTGCCTGAAATGTCTTAACATGCCAAAAGTATAATTTTTTTAAATGTATGTCTTGGCACCGACATCATCAGTGGAAATGCCGCGTTGATAATGATAGATTTCTTGGCGAGATTAGAATTTCGTATTCTGAAGAAAATGTACCTGCATGAAAAATAACATGAGTTATGTTGTGCAAATCTCGTTATAGAGAACGTCACAGCAAAATTTTCTATAAATGAATTAAATATCAAAAACAATAATCAAACTATCAATATAAACAGAAACGGCAAACGTCTTCCAGAAGGAAAGTTGGTGTAGAGTGTGTTACTAGCGTTACGCGTGTGGAGACCTTTTGTGTGTGATGCATGCAAGGAGCTGCTCAGTATACCAGTATAGAAACAGTTCTATCCGTTCTGCCGTCCGACATTTCTAGTGGCAGAAGAAGTAGTTTTGCTCTGTAATCACTGAACTCATGAGTGCACCTGTGTGGTTAGGGGTACGATTCGTAGAACTCTAAATGCAATACAGGAATCTTGTAACTGTTAATTTTGCAATGAGAAAAACACAAAAGAAGAGGAGGTGTACATTTTGCTGTTGTTTTAAACCATTTTTAAACTTGAGAAAATGCTGATTTCATATGGCGAGGTTCGCTGAATTCGAAATTATTCCAGTTTGAGGAACAGTTCTGTAGATAAAAAAAGATAAATTACGGTTGTGTTAAAACAAAAGCACAAATAGAAGTGTGTGTGTGTGTGTGTGTGTGTGTGTGTGTGTGTGTGTGTGTGTGTGTGTGTGTGTGTGTGTGTGCTGAACAATACTGATTTTCTTTCTGGACTAAAAATGGCTATTGGCTTTTGTTCCAGAAAACATCGGCTGGCAACGATGGCACGCTCGGTTTCCGTTCTGTTGCTGCTGTGTCTCGCTCTTTACACGATAAATTCGAGCCATGCTGTCCCACCAAACCCAAGCACTGGTTATCCTCAGCTTTCCAATCTCGTACATCCCTTAATCCCCCAGTTTCATCGGCAGCTAGATCCAGACAGTAATCTTAGCCAGTTTGGGTTCATTGTTCTGGGGGATTTGCAGGATGGTGTGCCTCCACTTCGTGTACATTTGGAACCAACGGACAACGACGGTGACGGGCCGCTGATTGACAATACTCACGCTATGTCGCCTCCAAACAGTAGTTTCTATGTCAACTACCTGGCTGCTAGACTTCAGCCGAGCCCTTTGCGACCAGGTTATACACACACTGAGGAAGCCCTTCTCCCAGAACTAGACAGTCTTGTGGATGCATACAACAGGAACCGCCAACATCCACCTACTTTCATTCTGCTGTTTTCCTGGGCAGTACCATGCTTCCGCTGCGTAGACCGCATTCTGCAAAGTCAAATGGCACATCAGGATATGTTTTGGGTCGTGGCCTACACTGTTCCGCCCTCCGCGAGTCTTTCTCGAAGCCAACATAATGAAATACAACGAATGGAGCAGGCACATATTGAAGTAATCAGAGTTCCGTGCCGGAACACACTGGTACTCTCGCCTAATCTTCCAACGACACGAACACCGCATGATGAACTCCGCCGCAAGAGATCTGCTGAGACATCATCTGCCCTGGAATCCTGTTCCATTCCGGAAACGTTCCAAGGTTGTTTGTACAACCGTCTGAACAGCAACAGCATCACCTGCTGCAGTGCCGGAAACTACGACAACATCATCACAACGAGAGCGGCATTTATCAACTCGTTAGCCTACCAATGTTTCCCGGCTTATACTGAACAATGTGCCGATTCAATCGTTATCCAGTACAGCCAGGTCTGCGGATGCGTGATCGTGGAGACAGTGCAGACCCTGCTGAAGGAACTTCTAGCCGACTGCAGGTCATGGCCTCTTTCTAGCCCTCTCATCCGCCCCCCGCCGTTTCCTGAGGGAATTATCACAGATCAGACACAGCTGAGCAATGGCATACGACTTGAAGACCTACCAAGAAGCTCCACATGCTTGGAGAGCAGTGAGTATTATTTGAATTACACGAGCGAAGGCACCACGTACATGCGCGCGTACGTGACAGCCAGCATGACCCTGTGCAGAAGTGACCATCCCTGTGGCTACCATGGCTATAGTTATAAATGGTGCTATACCGGCAGCGACAACGATAACTGGGCTCTTTGCTGTATGGAGCCATGCCGAGACCCCAGAGATCCCTGGTGTTATACCAGCGCAATCCGCGATCGGGGGGACTTCTGGCAGTGGTGCGGGGAGGCAGGCAGAGTTACCGTGAGTGGGACTCCATGTGCACTTGATCACCCCTGCGGTCGCCACGGCACGCACAACTATCTCTGGTGTTACACGGACGTCGAACACAATCGCTGGGAATTCTGCTGCTTACCGACTTCCTGCTGTGGAAACGACCCAGACAACCCATGGTGCTATACTGGGTTCGATTTCGACAAACGATGGGAACGCTGTACCCCTGCCCCGAACCCTTACCCCAGACGGTACTGCAAGAACCAGCTGGCAGCTGAACAGGATACAAGAGTGTGCAGGCGAGGTTCAGTTGGGTAAGAACAAGTTTGATTTTCATGTGTGTATGTCCGGTGTGTGAGTGAATGCGTGTGATTAACGAGTGCGTGCGTGTTGTGTTCAGCGTTTGGCGCTTTTAGCCCAGCAACTGGATAAAACGCCTACATAGACTGCGAGGCAAAAGAAAGTAACCACCGCGTTCAAATTTGAATTTCTCAGAGATAGTGACAGCTATCCAGCAAATGTAGTCAGCGCGTTATGGAGAATTCATATAGGAATGATTATCAAATCTGCTGAGACATCATCTGCCCTGGAATCCTGTTCCATTCCGGAAACGTTCCAAGGTTGTCTGTACAGGAGTGAGTGAGTTTTTAGGGCTTAAAGCCGCGCAAGCCACAAGACTAATTCGCGGCTGAGCGTGCCTGCACTACATGAAAAAAACAAAAATGTAACGTTGGACAAAGGATGCAAACTGGTCTACGGGGCAATATAAACCTAGGACATGCAGGAGACGCTGCACCTTCATGCTAATTTCTCGAACTCCCGGTTACAAAAAAGCGTAGAAAACAAATGACAATTACAACTAGGTAAAACAAAGATAAATACTAAGCGCATATACAGCAAATATTGCAACTTATCATCTCCTAGGCGCAATAAACCAGTTCGCAGCATATGCCCAACATCACTTATTCCTAACCACTGGTAGTGCAGACGTGAGTGAGTGAGTGAGTGAGTTTTCAGGGCTTATAGCCGCGCAAGCCACAAAGACTAATTCGCGGCTGAGTGTGCCTGCACTACATGAAAAAAACAAAAATGTACGTTGGACAAAGGATGCCAACTGGTCTACGGGGCAATATAAACCTAGGACATGCAGGAGACGCTGCACCTTCATGCTAATTTATCGAACTCCCGGTTACAAAAAAGCGTAGAAAACAAATAACAATTACAACTAGGTAAAACAAAGATAAATACTAAGCGCATTTACAGCAAATATTGCAACTTATCATCTCCTAGGCGCAATAAACCAGTTCGCAGCATATGCCCAACATCACTTATTCCTAACCACTGGTAGTGCAGACGTGAGTGAGAGGTTGAAAAGAAGAAATATAGATGAAAGGGCCGAACTTAGAAATCAGCTGAGAGATGAGAGGAAGGACAGAGCGGCTAAATTCGGGAGGTTTTAAAGAGAAAGAGACAGGCGAATGGGCTGGTGAGGGATAGTTAGTTAGTTATTTAGTGCTTTACGCCGCGCAAGCTACAAAGACTATTTCGCGGCTATGCGAGGTCCCTTTCTGCCAGGTCATTAGAAATAAAAGAGCATGCAATAAAACAGGATGTAAATATATGCTAAAAATCTACTGGGTTAAAATGAGAAGTTTCTTACAAGACTTGAAATATTGAACGGACGGAGGTCAGTGAAAGACTATGGATTTTGAATTAAATTTTATAAAACAGGTTTACCTCCTTTAAGAAACTGAAGATGCTGTCAGGGGGGACATCCCTGAACAACATCTTCAATGAAGTCACGGAGAAGTTAGTTAGTTAGTTAGTTATTTAGGGCTTAACGCCGCGCAAGCGACAGAGGCTAATTCGCGGCAAAGAGCGGTCCCTTTCTGCCAGGTCATTAAAAATAAAAGGGCATACAATAAAACAGGATGTAAATATATACTAAAAATCTACTGGGTTTAAATGAGAAGTTCTTACAAGACTTAAAGTATTGAACGGACGGAGGTCAATGAAAGACAATGAATTTCCAATTAAATTTTATAAAACAGGTTGGCCTCCTTTAAGAAACTGAAGATGCTGTCAGGGGGGACATCCCTGAACAGCACCCTCAGCGAGTCCGCACAATAATGTTTCTCCCTGATCTTGGCAAGGTCCACGCACGAGATCAGGAAATGATGGACAGAAAAAGATTCATGACAAGGAACACACCAGGGAGGGTCTTCCCCTTTCAAAAGATGTGAATGTGTGATGTGTGTGTGTCCGATGTGAAGGCGACTAAGAATGGTCTCCTCGCGTCGATTAGGTCGGCAGCGAGGGAGACTATCACAGATGCTTGGTAAAATCTTGAAGAGTTTGTTCTCAGGAAGGGCAGCCCATTGGGTCTGCCACTCCCTTCGGACAAACTCGGAAACTAAGGGTTTAAAATCGGACCAGGCCATGCGCTCATCCTCCACAGGGCCATCGCGGGCAGCGTTCGCAGCCCGGTCAGCGCGCCTGTTTCCTCGGATGCCCACATGACCTGGGATCCAAATAAAAACAATGTCCTTGTTGTCGGCAATCAAGGATGCATGCAGTTCATGGATCAGCACCAGAAGCGGGTGATCCAATCTCCTGCCATGCAGAGCCTGGAGAGCCGACAATGAGTCTGTTAAGATTAAAAAGTTCGGGTCTTTGGACTGGTATACGTGCCGAAGTGCGAGTAAAATGGCTCGCAGCTCGGCACTGTACACCGAACTATTGTCCATCAGACGACGACTGAAGCAAGAACCGTCCATGACTGCAGCAGCCCCAACACGACCATCCTCGGACTTGGAACCGTCAGTGAAGATCCGGCGGAAGCCCGGGAAGTCGGCCAGGATCTGCTGCAGACCTTGAAAATAAACAGGGTCAGGGGTCTCGGACTTTTTATGTATGGTCAGGTCCAGCCTGACTTCAGGTATGGGAAGGGTCCAAGGAGGCGTGGTGGGAAAAAGAGATTCCTCAACAGAATTGATGTCCACTCCGGCCGCCTGTAAAAGGGGTCGGACGCGGAGGGACAGGGGCTTAGGTTCGTTTTTATGAACATCAAAAAGTTCCTCAAAAGCTGGACAGAAAACACAGCTATAGGCGGGGTTGTCCGGGTTGGCCTTCAGCTTCAGGACATAGTTCAGCATGAGACGAGTGCGGCGGAGCGCCAAAGAGGGTTCACCCGCCTCAGCATACAAACTATGGACTGGGGACGTCCTGAAGGCGCCCAGACAAATACGAAGACCCTCATGATGAACAGTATTGAGGAGTTTCAGACTGGACTTGGAAGCAGAGCTGTAAACAATGCACCCATAGTCCAGCTTGGAACGGACAAGAGCTCGGTAGAGACGCAACAGGACGGTGCGGTCACCACCCCAGTCGGTGTGACCCACGACCCGAAGGACGTCCAGTGCCTTCATACACGAAGCTCTAAGATACTTAATATGGCTAAGAAAGGTAAGTCGGCGGTCAAAAATAAGACCAAGGAACTTTGCCTCCTGGACAACTTTAACAGGGGAACCATCAATACTAAGAGCGGGTTCGGGAAAGACCCCGTGAAGTTTCGTGAAGTGCATGCAAACTGTTTTGGACGGTGAAAATTTAAAACCATTCTCAGCGACCCATTTCTGGACGCTGTTAATACAAAGCTGCAGATGCCTCTCCACCCGGTGAAGCGACTTGCCTTTGACACAAAGGGCAAAGTCGTCAACGAATAGAGACGCATCTGTTCCTTTGGTTACTGATTTCACTATGTTGTTTATTTTGAGGCTAAAAAGGACAGGGGAGAGGATGCTGCCCTGAGGCACACCCATCTCCTGCTCCTGGCAATCTGAAAGAGTAGAACCAACACGGACTCTAAAGGACCGCCCAGTTAAAAATTTATCAATAAAAATAGGTAGACGACCCCGGAAGCCTATGTCATGCAAGTCTGACAATATGCCATACTTCCATGTAGTGTCATAGGCCTTCTCGAGGTCGAAGAAGATGGCTACTGTGTGTTGTTTATTAATAAAACCGTCCCTTATGAAGGACTCGAAGCGAACCAGGTGGTCAACGGTGCTTCGGCTCTGCCTAAACCCGCACTGCAGGTCAGACAGGAGTCCTTCGGATTCCAGAACCCAAACAAGACGAGCATTGACCAGCCGCTCCATGGTCTTACAAAGACAGCTGGTCAGGGCGATAGGTCGATAATTGCCCGGATCAGAATGATCCCTCCCAGGCTTAGGAATAGGAACCACTACCGCCTCCCGCCACGAGGGCGGAAAGACGCCAGTGGTCCAAATATGATTATAAACGGAAAGGAGGACAGAGAGAGCTTCCTCGGGAAGATGAGTTAGGAGTTGATAGTGGACACTGTCCAAACCAGCAGCAGAATCATTACTCTTCTGTAGAGCCTGCTGGAGCTCAGCCTGACTAAACAGAGAGTTGTACAGTTCAGTATTGGTGGATTGGAAATTACAGGGAGAAGATTCCTTAAGTTGCTTAATCCTCTGGAAGGAGGTGGAATAATGGTCAGAGGATGAGTTGTGCGACAGGGTTGACGCCAACAAGTCAGCAACAGCTTTCTTGTCGGTGACAAGCCTGTCACCCACTCTGAGATGGCGGATAGAAGAAGTATCAGCTTTACCTTTGATTCTGCGAATAGCCTTCCAAATTTTCTGAGAAGGGGCCTTGGATGACAGGCCAGAAACGAACTGCCTCCAAGACAGCCTCCTCTGCTGTTTATAAATAAAACGAGCTTTCGCTCGAGACTGTTTAAAGGCTAAGATGTTGGCCTGGGAGGGGCATCTGAACGCTCGTCTTTGTGCGCGCTTGCGATCTTTCTGCGCATTTTTACATTGTTGGTTGAACCATGGAATTTTAGGACCTTTGTGGATTGTCGAGGTTTTCGGGATGGCATCGTTGGCCACTTCAATCAAGATGTTAGTAAAAGCGGAGGCAGGATCCTCCGAGGACATCACCGCCTCCTCGGTCAGACGTGACCGGCAAGAGGCACTAAACAAATCCCAGTTAGCCTTCTTCAGGTTCCAACGACCCACTGTTGCGTCCTCCTCGCTGCTGGCGGTCGACAGGATGACCGGGAAGTGGTCGCTGCCACACAGGTCATCGTGGACACGCCACTCAAAATCCAGGACGAGGGAAGGATCGCAGACAGACAGATCGAGGACTGAAGAAGTACCAGTTGCAGGATGAAGGTAAGTTGGAGAGCCATCGTTTAAGACGCAGAGGTCAAGCGAGGAAAAGAGGTCCTCTAGAACCTGACCCCTGTCGTTTGAGTGGTCGCTGCCCCAGAGTGGAGCATGACCGTTGAAATCCCCAAGCAGAAGAAAGGGGCGGGGGAGCTGATCTATAAGGGAGTTAAGATCTCTCGAGGAGACACGTTCGGACGGCGGCAGGTAAATGCTGCACACCGTGACAGATTTATGTAAGGAAATACGGACGGCGATAGCTTGCAACTGCGTGTTTAGATGAACTGGGCTGTGTAATATGTCTTTGCGGATTAAAATACCAACGCCACCATGAGGCCTCTCCGAAGAGGACCCCTGGTGGACGAAATTGAAACCAGTAAAAGATGCGGGGGATGACTCCTGGAGAAAGGTCTCCTGAAGGGCCACCACACCCGGCTTTAGAGAATTAACTAGGATTTTGAGTTCTTCAAAATTAGCCCGAAAACCTCGACAATTCCAATGTATTATAGTATTTGTAGCCATTTAAAATGTGGAGGATTAAAAACCGCACAAAGCAGCGACGGCTATGTGACGGCTGGTGTCTTGGAAGGGGACACAAGGGGCGATGGGGGCAGAGGGCGGTCCTCAATTGTGACCACCTCCATGTCCTCAAGGACACTAAAGGGGTTGGTCACCTCGACTCCCTTGTCTCCCTTCTGGATCCGAGCTGACAGCGGACCCCAAGGTTTTTTATATTTGCTTTTCTTTCCAGATGGTTTGGGGGGAACAGGGGGGCGGGGGGCGGAGGCGCGCTGGGACTGAGGTCCCGACCCCGCGCCCTGGGTCGAGGACTTTGCGGTGCCAGGGGTCCCCGACGGCGGCCTGGCACCCTGGGCCGCGGGACTGGCAATGACCACCTTGGATGTGGTCACAACGTTCAAAGATGACTTTGATGGACTGGCTGACTTGGACTGACTGGCTGACTTGGACTGACTGGCTGACTTGGACTGACTGGCTGACTTGGACTGACTGGCTGACTGAACAGCAGGGGGCTTGGCCTGAAAGGTGAAAGGTAGGGGAGGGGTGTCTGTCTGACAGGCCACCTCCTTCCCCTGGGGTTTAGAAGAAAGAGCAGCAGAGTAGGAAACCAATGTGGCAGTGGATGATGTGTTCGAAGTGGAAGAGGCAGCCGAGGAGCCAGACGCAATCCGGCGAGCTTCAGGGAAGGAGACCTTCTGCTCGACACGGATGCGCTGGATAGTGCATTCCTCTTTCCACCTCGGACAATCTTTAGAAAAAGAGGGGTGAGAACCTTTGCAGTTGACGCAGGTGGGCGACGAGCTGCAGTCCTTGTCGTCATGATCCTTCCCTCCGCACTTTGCGCAGGTGGGGTCATTTCGACAGGACGCCTGCCCGTGCCCGAACCTTTGGCACTTGAAGCAGCGAAGAGGCAACGGAATGAAGGCCTTAACCTTCACCCAGTAGAAGCCTGCCCACAGCTTCTCTGGTGCCGTTGGCTGGCCAAATGTCAAAATGATGGTACCAGTTTTAAAAACTTTAGCATGGGTTACTGCCTGAGACTTCAGGGCGCGGATGAGCTCCGCCTCCCCCAAGTCCGCCAGTGCCTCATCACGGATCACTCCCCGTGAGGAGTTAAGAGATCTGTGAGGGGAAACAGTGACAGGGTAGTCCCCAATCTTCTGCAGCTGCAAAAGACTGTTTGAGTGAGCTTTACGCTTACACTCCACCAGGAGGTCTCCTGAACGAAGCCGCGAGGCATCAGGCCTCCCTGTGCAGCTCCGCAGGGTTTCTCCCACGAGGAAGGGGTGTAGGCGCGCAGCCTTCTTGCCCTCTGCGGTGCAGTGGACAATCAGGAAACGGGGCCAAATGTCTGCAGAATGGGACTGGGACTGGGACTGAGACTGTGGTTGGGACTGGGAAGCAGGACGAGGAGCTTCCGTCTCCGAGTCACTGTCGACTTCAAAGTCAACGCGTTTGACTCTCTTTCGGTTGCGTGAGAAAATATTTGAATGTGTGTGTGCCATGGTATTGGTTGCATGATTCATCCTCCGGGGACCCCAGCCGCCACCGACTCCAACAAGGGGATGCGCATAATGTCAGCGGGTCTCCAGCTGACGCGCACCAGGGCTACCCAGAAGACATACTCGGAGGAGTACCCCCGATTGACCCGTTAAGCCACCGCCTTCTACTACACTACCTGGGAGAGAAGACCGCTGTCGTATGACACCTGACCGGTAACAAAAGACCATCGCGTGGTGTCCAGCGTCTAACTAACTACCAGAAAGTGCAGCAGGGCAGGACGTGACCAGAGCCGATTGACTAGGCCGGGCCGCCTAGCCTCCTGTCTAGGAGAATTCAAGGCCAAAGCAGCGTGTTGGCACTACAGGACGCGACCTGTAGGAGGCCTCAGCTGCCAGGATCCTCTCCTCCTCCGACACAGGTCGCGGAGCACGGCAAACACTCCGGATCTTAAAAGACCACAGTAAAGAAAAAGGAGCATGAGCTACAAGACTAAAATGGGCCTTGTAGTAAACAGATAAGGTTATTGTAAAATATATAGGCCTGCAGGACTAAAATGGGCCCTGCAGGTTAGTGTGTAGGGACCAGTCTAACACTTGTAGAATATCTTCTACGAAGATGGTGTCAGAACTGGATAAGTGTTCGAACCCGAAAGAGCTGTATATCATATCTGATATCACCAGTCTTCTCCGGACAAGATGGCAACTCTTAGCTGGACCCTCGCCTGCGGCCTGTCTGGTATGGGTAACCCTATCCAGCATAGCCCACAGGGTCAACGGGCCACATACGCCCCCCACCACGAGAAGGTGGTTGCCCCCGGGGGGCTCACGGAGAAGTACTTGTCGCGGGTCTCCGCAAGGTCAACGCACGAGACTAAAAAATGCTCGACTGTGAATGGTTCGTGGCATGGAACACACCACGGGGGGTCCTCCCCCTTCAACAGATGGGAATGGGTGATGTAAGTGTGTCCTATATGCAGTCGACTGAGCACTGTCTCCTCGCGCCGATTGGGTCGGCAGCGAGGGAGACTATCACAGATACTTGGAAGGATCTTGAAGAGTTTGTTCTCCGGGAGAGCAGCCCATTGGGTCTGCCACTCCTTTTGAACAAACTTTGAAACTAAAGGCTTAAAATCTGAACAGGCCATGCACTCATCCTCCACAGGGCCATCGCGGGCAGCGTTCGCAGCCCGGTCAGCGCACCTGTTTCCTCGGATGCCCACATGACCTGGGACCCAGATAAAAACAATGTCCTTGTTGTCGGCAATCAAGGATGCATGCAGTTCATGGATCAACACCAGGAGAGCGTGATCCAATCGCCTGCCATGCAGAGCCTGGAGTGCCGACAAGGAATCAGACAGGATTAAGAAATTACACTCATTAGACTGGTACACGTGCCGAAGTGCGAGTAAAATGGCTCGCAGTTCGGCACTGTACACAGAGCTACCGTCTGCTAAGCGCCGGGTGAAAACGCGACCGTCCATGACTGCAGCAGCCCCAACACGACCATCCTCAGACTTGGACCCGTCGGTAAAAATCCGTCGGAAGCCTGGGAAGTCGGCCAGGATCTGCTGCAGACCGTAAAGATAGATAGGGTCAGGGGTAGAATCCTTTTTATGTGCTGTCAGGTCCAGCCTGACTTCAGGGGTGGGAAGTGTCCAAGGAGGCGTAGCTGGAAATAAAATTTCTTCGACAGAATTGATGTCCACTCCGGCCGCCTGTAAAAGGGGTCGGACACGGAGGGACAGGGGCTGGGGCTCGTTCTTATGTACATCATAAAGATCTTCACAACCAGGGTGGAACACACAGTTAAAAGCCGGGTTGTCCGGGTTGGCCTTCAGCTTCAGCACATAGTTAAGCATGAGGCGAGTGCGGCGGAGCGCCAGAGAGGGTTCACCCGCCTCAGCGTACAAACTATGTACTGGGGACGTCCTGAAGGCGCCCAGACAAATACGAAGACCCTCATGATGGACAGTGTTTAGGAGTTTAAGGGTGGACTTGGAAGCAGAGCTGTAGACAATGCAACCATAGTCCAGCTTGGAACGGACAAGAGCTCGGTAGAGACGCAGCAGGACGGTACGGTCACCACCCCAGTCGGTGTGACCCACGACCCGAAGGACGTCCAGTGCCTTCATACACGAAGCTCTAAGGTACTTAATATGGCTGAGAAAGGTGAGTCGGCGGTCAAACATAAGACCAAGGAACTTTGCCTCCTGGACAACTTTAACAGGGGAACCATCAATACTAAGGGCGGGTTCGGGAAAGACCCCGTGAAGTTTCGTGAAGTGCATGCAAACTGTTTTGGACGGTGAAAATTTAAAACCATTCTCAGCGACCCATTTCTGGACGCTGTTGATGCAAAGCTGCAGATGCCTCTCTACCCGGTGAAGCGACTTGCCTTTGACACAAAGGGCGAAGTCGTCAACGAATAGAGACGCATCTGTTCCTTTGGTTACTGATTTCACTATGTTGTTTATTTTGAGGCTAAAAAGGACAGGGGAGAGGATGCTGCCCTGGGGCACACCCATCTCCTGCTCCTGGCAATCTGAAAGAGTAGAGCCAACACGGACTCTAAAGGACCGGCCAGTTAAAAATTGGTCAATAAAAATAGGTAGACGACCCCGGAAGCCTATGTCATGCAAGTCTGACAATATGCCATACTTCCATGTAGTATCATAGGCCTTCTCGAGGTCGAAGAAGATGGCTACTGTGTGCTGTTTATAGATAAAACCGTCCCTTATGAAGGACTCGAAGCGAACCAGGTGGTCAATGGTGCTTCGGCCCTGCCTAAACCCGCACTGCAGGTCAGACAGGAGTCCTTCGGATTCGAGAACCCAAACAAGACGAGCATTGACCAGCCGCTCCATGGTCTTACAAAGACAGCTGGTCAGGGCGATAGGTCGATAATTGCCCGGATCAGAATGATCCCTCCCAGGTTTAGGAATAGGAACCACTACCGCCTCCCGCCATGAGGGCGGAAAGACGCCAGTGGTCCAAATATGGTTATAGACGGAAAGAAGGACAGAGAGAGCTTCCTCAGGAAGATGAGTTAAAAGCTGATAATGGACAGTGTCCAAACCAGCAGCAGAGTCATTACTCTTCTGCAGAGCCTGCTGAAGCTCGGCTAGGCTAAAAGTTAGTTAGTTAGTTATTTAGGGCTTAACGCCGCGCAAGCAACAGAGGCTAATTCGCGGCAAAGAGCGGTCCCTTCCTGCCAGGTCATTAAAAATAAAAGGGCATACAATAAAACAGGATGTAAATATATACTAAAAATCTACTGGGTTTAAATGAGAAGTTCTTTCAAGACTTAAAGTATTTAACGGACGGAGGTCAATGAAAGACAATGAGTTTCCAATTAAATTTTATAAAACAGGTTGGCCTCCTTTAAGAAACTGAAGATGCTGTCAGGGGGGACATCCCTGAACAGCACCCTCAGCGAGTCCGCACAATAATGTTTCTCCCTGATCTTGGCAAGGTCCACGCAGGAGATCAGGAAATGATGGACAGAAAAAGATTCATGACAAGGAACACACCATGGGGGGTCTTCCCCTTTCAAAAGATGTGAATGCGTGATGTGAGTGTGTCCGATGTGAAGGCGACTAAGAATGGTCTCCTCGCGTCGACTAGGTCGGCAGCGAGGGAGACTATCACAGATACTTGGAAGGATCTTGAAAAGTTTGTTCTCCGGGAGAGCAGCCCATTGGGTCTGCCACTCCTTTTGAACAAACTTTGAAACTAAAGGCTTAAAATCTGAACAGGCCACGTACTCATCCTCCACAGGGCCATCGCGGGCAGCGTTCGCAGCCCGGTCAGCGCACCTGTTTCCTCGGATGCCCACGTGACCTGGGACCCAGATAAAAACAATGTCCTTGTTGTCGGCAATCAAGGATGCATGCAGTTCATGGATCAACACCAGGAGTGCGTGATCCAATCGCCTACCATGCAGAGCCTGGAGTGCCGACAAGGAATCAGACAGGATTAAGAAATTGCACTCATTAGACTGGTACACGTGCCGAAGTGCGAGTAAAATGGCTCGCAGTTCGGCACTGTACACAGAGCTACCGTCTGCTAAGCGCCGGGTAAAAACGCGGCCGTCCATGACTGCAGCAGCCCCAACACGACCATCCTCAGACTTGGACCCGTCGGTAAAAATCCGTCGGAAGCCTGGGAAGTCGGCCAGGATCTGCTGCAGACCGTGAAGATAGATAGGGTCAGGGGTCGAATCCTTTTTATGTGCTGTCAGGTCCAGCCTGACTTCAGGGGTGGGAAGTGTCCAAGGGGGCGTAGCTGGAAATAAAATTTCTTCGACAGAATTGATGTCCACTCCGGCCGCCTGTAAAAGGGGTCGGACACGGAGGGACAGGGGCTTGGGCTCGTTCTTATGTACATCATAAAGATCTTCACAAACAGGGTGGAACACACAGTTAAAAGCCGGGTTGTCCGGGTTGGCCTTCAGCTTCAGCACATAGTTAAGCATGAGACGAGTGCGGCGGAGCGCCAGAGAGGGTTCACCCGCCTCAGCGTACAAACTATGTACTGGGGACGTCCTGAAGGCGCCCAGACAAATACGAAGACCCTCATGATGGACAGTGTTTAGGAGTTTAAGGGTGGACTTGGAAGCAGAGCTGTAGACAATGCAACCATAGTCCAGCTTGGAACGGACAAGAGCTCGGTAGAGACGCAGCAGGACGGTACGGTCACCACCCCAGTCGGTGTGACCCACGACCCGAAGGACGTCCAGTGCCTTCATACACGAAGCTCTAAGGTACTTAATATGGCTGAGAAAGGTGAGTCGGCGGTCAAACATAAGACCAAGGAACTTTGCCTCCTGGACGACTTTAACAGGGGAACCATCAATACTAAGGGCGAGTTCGGGAAAGACCCCGTGAAGTTTCGTGAAGTGCATGCAAACTGTTTTGGACGGTGAAAATTTAAAACCATTCTCAGCAACCCATTTCTGGACGCTGTTGATACAAAGCTGCAGATGCCTCTCTACCCGGTGAAGCGACTTGCCTTTGACACAAAGGGCAAAGTCGTCAACGAATAGAGACGCATCTGTTCCTTTGGTTACTGATTTCACTATGTTGTTTATTTTGAGGCTAAAAAGGACAGGGGAGAGGATGCTGCCCTGGGGCACACCCATCTCCTGCTCCTGGCAATCTGAAAGAGTAGAACCAACACGGACTCTAAAGGACCGGCCAGTTAAAAATTGGTCAATAAAAATAGGTAGACGACCCCGGAAGCCTATGTCATGCAAGTCTGACAATATGCCATACTTCCATGTAGTATCATAGGCCTTCTCGAGGTCGAAGAAGATGGCTACTGTGTGCTGTTTATAGATAAAACCGTCCCTTATGAAGGACTCGAAGCGAACCAGGTGGTCAATGGTGCTTCGGCCCTGCCTAAACCCGCACTGCAGGTCAGACAGGAGTCCTTCGGATTCGAGAACCCAAACAAGACGAGCATTGACCAGCCGCTCCATGGTCTTACAAAGACAGCTGGTCAGGGCGATAGGTCGATAATTGCCCGGATCAGAATGATCCCTCCCAGGTTTAGGAATAGGAACCACTACCGCCTCCCGCCATGAGGGCGGAAAGACGCCAGTGGTCCAAATATGGTTATAGACGGAAAGAAGGACAGAGAGAGCTTCCTCAGGAAGATGAGTTAAAAGCTGATAATGGACATTGTCCAAACCAGCAGCAGAGTCATTACTCTTCTGCAGAGCCTGCTGAAGCTCAGCTAAGCTAAACAGAGAGTTGTAAGATTCAGAATTTGTGGAGTTAAAATGACAAGGGGAAGATTCCTTTATTTGTTTGAGTTTCTGGAAAGATGAAGAATAATGGTTGGAAGAAGAGTTGTGCGACAGGGTTGACGCCAACAAGTCAGCAACAGCTTTCTTGTCGGTGACAAGCCGGTCACCCACTCTAAGATGGCGGATAGAGGAAGTATCGGCTTTGCCTTTAATTTTGCGGATAGCTTTCCAGATTTTCTGCGAAGGCGCCTTGGAGGACAGGCTGGAAATAAACTGTCTCCAGGACAGCCTTCGCTGCTGTTTATAAATGTAGCGAGCTTTCGCTCGGGACTGTTTGAAAGATAGGATGTTTGCCTGGGAGGGGCATCTGAATGCTCGTCTTTGTGCGCGCTTGCGATCTTTCTGCGCCTTTTTGCACACTTCATTAAACCAAGGGACTTTAGGACCTTTAGCGAATGTCGAGGTTTTCGGGATGGCATCGTTGGCCACTTCAATCAAGATATTGGTAAAAGCGGAGGCAGGATCCTCCGAGGACATCACCGCCTCCTCGGTCAGACGTGACCGGCAAGAGGCACTAAACAAATCCCAGTTAGCCTTCTTCAGGTTCCAACGACCCACTGTTGCGTCCTCCTCGCTGCTGGCGGTCGACAGGATGACCGGGAAGTGGTCGCTGCCACACAGGTCATCGTGGACATGCCACTCAAAATCCAGGACGAGGGAAGGATCACAGACAGACAGATCGAGGACTGAAGAAGTACCAGTTGCTGGATGGAGGTAAGTTGGAGAGCCATCGTTTAAGACGCAGAGGTCAAGCGAGGAAAAGAGATCCTCTAGAACCTGACCCCTGTCGTTTGAGTGGTCGCTGCCCCAGAGTGGAGCATGACCGTTGAAATCCCCAAGCAGAAGAAAGGGGCGGGGGAGCTGATCTATAAGGGAGTTAAGATCTCTTGAGGAGACACGTTCGGACGGCGGCAGGTAAATGCTGCACACCGTGACAGATTTATGTAGGGAAATACGGACGGCGATAGCTTGCAACTGGGTGTTTAGGGGAACTGGACTGTACAAAATGTCCTTTCGAATTAAAATACCAACGCCACCATGAGGCCTCTCCGAAGAGGACCCCTGGTGGACGAAATTAAAACCAGTGAAAGATGCGGGGGATGACTCCTGGAGAAAGGTCTCCTGAAGGGCCACCACACCCGGCTTTAGTGAATTTACTAAGATTTTAAGTTCTTCAAAATTAGCCCGAAAACCTCGACAATTCCATTGTATTATTATATTAGTAGCCATTTAAAATGTGAAAGATTAAAAACCGCACAAAGCAACGACGGCTATGTGACGGCTGATGTCTTTGAAGGGGACACAAGGGGCGATGGGGGCAGAGGGCGGTCCTCAATTGTGACTACCTCCATGTCCTCAAGGACATTAAAGGGGTTGGTCACCTCGACTCCCTTGTCTCCCTTCTGGGTCCTAGCTGACAGCGGACCCCAAGGTTTTTTATATTTGCTTTTCTTTCCAGATGGTTTGGGGGGGACAGGGGGGCGGGGGGCGGAGGCGCGCTGGGACTGAGGTCCCGACCCCGCGCCCTGGGTCGAGGACTTTGCGGTGCCAGGGGTCCCCGACGGCGGCCTGGCACCCTGGGCCGCGGGACTGGCAATGACCACCTTGGATGTGGTCACAACGTTCAATGACGACTTTGATGGACTGGCTGACTTGGACTGACTGGCTGACTTGGACTGACTGGCTGACTTGGACTGACTGGCTGACTTGGACTGACTGGCTGACTGAACAGCAGGGGGCTTGGCCTGAAAAGTGAAAGGCAGGGGAGGGGTGTCTGTCTGACAGGCCACCTCCTTCCCCTTGGGTTTAGAAGAGAGAGCAGCAGAGTAAGAGACAGATGTGGAAGTGGATGATGTGTTCGAAGTGGAAGAGGCAGCCGAGGAACCAGACGCCATCCGGCGAGCTTCAGGGAAGGAGACCTTCTGCTCGACACGGATGCGCTGGATAGTGCATTCCTCCTTCCACTTCGGACAATCTTTGGAAGAAGAGGGGTGAGAACCTTTGCAATTGATGCAGGCGGGCGACGAGCTGCAGTCCTTGTCGTCGTGATCCTTCCCTCCGCACTTAGCGCAGGTGGGATCATTTCGACAGGACGCCTGCCCGTGCCCGAACCTTTGACACTTGAAGCAGCGAAGAGGCAACGGAATGAAGGCCTTAACCTTCACCCAGTAGAAGCCTGCCCACAGCTTCTCTGGTGCCGTTGGCTGGCCAAAAGTCAGAATAATGGTACCTGTTTTGAAGACCTTTGCATGGGTCACCGCTTGGGACTTGAGAGCGCGGATGAGCTCCGCCTCTCCCAAGTCTGCCAGAGCCTCGTCACGGATCACTCCTCGCGAGGAGTTAAGGGATCTGTGAGGGGAAACAGTAACGGGATAGTCCCCGATCTTCTGCAGCTGCAGCAGACTATTGGAGTGGGCTTTGCGTTTGCACTCCACCAGAAGATCCCCTGAGCGAAGCCGCGAGGCATCAGGCCTCCCTGTGCAGCTCCGCAGGGTCTCTCCCACGAGGAAGGGGTGCAAACGCGCTGCCTTCTTGCCCTCTGCTGTGCAGTGGACTATCAGGAAGCGTGGCCAGATTTCTATAGAATGGGACTGGGACTGGGGCTGAGACTGGGACTGGGGTCCAGGACCTGAAGCCTCTGTCTCTGAGTCGCTATCGACTTCAAAGTCGATATGTTTAACTCGTTTTCTGTTTCGTCTTTGTGAATATGTGTGTGCCATGTTATTTGTATAGTGTTTCATCCTCCGGGGTCCCCAGCCGCCACCGACTCCAACAAGGGGATGCGCGTAATGTCAGCGGGTCTCCAGCTGACGCGCACCAGGGCTGCCCAGAAGATATACTCGGAGGAGAACCCCCGATTGACCCGTTAAGCCACCGCCTTCTTCTACACCACCCGGGAGAGAGGACCGCTGTCGTATGACACCAGAACCGGTAACAAAGACCATCGCGTGGTGTCCAGGGTCAGAACTAACTACCAGGAAGTGCAGCAGGGCAGGACGTGACCAGAGCCGATTGACTAGGCCGGGCCGCCTAGCCTCCTGTCTAGGAGAATTCAAGGCCAAAGCAGCGTGTTGGCACTACAGGACGCGACCTGTAGGAGGCCTCAGCTGCCAGGATCCTCTCCTCCTCCGACACAGGTCGCGGAGCACGGCAAACACTCCGGATCTTAAAAGACCACAGTAAAGAAAAAGGAGCATGAGCTACAAGACTAAAATGGGCCTTGTAGTAAACAGATAAGGTTATTGTAAAATATATAGGCCTGCAGGACTAAAATGGGCCCTGCAGGTTAGTGTGTAGGGACCAGTCTAACACTGTAGAATATCTTCTACTTAAGATGCCAGAACTGGACAAGGACTTAAACCAGGAAGGACTGTACATCATATCTGATATCACCAGTCTTCTCCGGACAAGATGGCAACTCTTAGCTGGACCCTCGCCTGTGACCTGTCTGGTATGGGTAACCCTATCCAGCATAGCCCACAGGGTCAACGGGCCACATACGCCCCCCACCACGAGAAGGTGGTTGCCCCCGGGGGGCGCTAGGCTAAACAGAGAGTTGTAAGGTTCAGAGTTTGTGGAGTTAAAATTACAAGGGGAAGATTCCTTTATTTGTTTGAGTTTCTGGAAAGATGAAGAATAATGGTTGGAAGAAGAGTTGTGCGACAGGGTTGACGCCAACAAGTCAGCAACAGCTTTCTTGTCGGTGACAAGCCGGTCACCCACTCTAAGATGGCGGATAGAGGAAGTATCGGCTTTGCCTTTAATTTTGCGGATAGCTTTCCAGATTTTCTGCGAAGGCGCCTTGGAGGACAGGCTGGAAATAAACTGTCTCCAGGACAGCCTTCGCTGCTGTTTATAAATGTAGCGAGCTTTCGCTCGGGACTGTTTGAAAGATAGGATGTTTGCCTGGGAGGGGCATCTGAATGCTCGTCTTTGTGCGCGCTTGCGATCTTTCTGCGCCTTTTTGCACACCTCATTAAACCAAGGGACTTTAGGACCTTTAGCGAATGTCGAGGTTTTCGGGATGGCATCGTTGGCCACTTCAATCAAGATGTTAGTAAAAGCGGAGGCAGGATCCTCCGAGGACATCACCGCCTCCTCGGTCAGACGTGACCGGCAAGAGGCACTAAACAAATCCCAATTAGCCTTCTTCAGGTTCCAACGACCCACTGTTGCGTCCTCCTCGCTGCTGGCGGTCGACAGGATGACCGGGAAGTGGTCGCTGCCACACAGGTCATCGTGGACACGCCACTCAAAATCCAGGACGAGGGAAGGATCGCAGACAGACAAATCGAGGACTGAAGAAGTACCAGTTGCAGGATGAAGGTAAGTAGGAGAGCCATCGTTTAAGACACAGAGGTCAAGCGAGGAAAAGAGATCCTCTAGAACCTGACCCCTGTCGTTTGAGTGGTCGCTGCCCCAGAGTGGAGCATGACCGTTGAAATCCCCAAGCAGAAGAAAGGGGCGGGGGAGCTGTTCTATAAGGGAGTTGAGATCTCTCGAGGAGACACGTTCGGACGGCGGCAGATAAATGCTGCACACCGTGACAGACTTATGTAGAGAAATGCGAACAGCAATGGCTTGCAACTGGGTGCTTAAGGGAACTGGACTGTATAAAATGTCCTTGCGAATTAAAATCCCAACGCCACCATGAGGCCTCTCCGAAGAGGACCCCTGGTGGACGAAATTAAAACCAGTAAAAGATGCGGGGGATGACTCCTGGAGAAAGGTCTCCTGAAGGGCCACCACACCCGGCTTTAATGAATTAGCTAAAATTTTAAGCTCTTCAAAGTTAGCCCGAAAACCTCGACAATTCCATTGTATTACAGTAGCCATTAAAAGATATGGAAGAATAAAAACCGCACAAAGCAGCGACGGCTATGTGACGGCTGGTGTCTTCGAAGGGGACACAAAGGGCGATGGGGGCAGAGGGCGGTCCTCAACTGTGACCACCTCCATGTCCTCAAGGACACTAAAGGGGTTGGTCACCTCGACTCCCTTGTCTCCCTTCTGGATCCGAGCTGAAAGCGGACCCCATGGTTTTTTGTTTTTGTTTTTCCCAGATGGTTTGGGGGGAACAGGGGGGCGGGAGGGAGGGGCGCGCTGAGACTGAGATCCCGACCCCACGCCCTGGGTCGAGGACCTAACGGTGCCAGGGGTCCCCGACTGCGGCCTGGCACCCTGGGCCGCGGGACTGGCAATGACCACTTTGGAGGTGGTCGCAAAATTCAGTGACGACTTGGATTGACTGGCTGACTTGGACTGACTAGCTGACTTGGACTGACTAGCTGACTTTGACTGACTGGCTGACGTAACAGCAGGAGGCTTGGCTTGGAAAGTGAAAGGTTGGGGAGGGGCGTCTGTCTGACAGGCCACCTCCTTCCCCTTGGGTTTAGAAGAAAGAGCAGCAGAGTATGAAACAGAAGTGGATGATGTGTTCGAAGTGGAAGAGGCAGCCGAGGAACCAGACGCAATCCGGCGAGCTTCAGGGAAGGAGACCTTCTGCTCAACACGGATGCGCTGGATAGTGCATTCCTCTTTCCACTTCGGACAGTCTTTAGAGGAGGACGGGTGGGAACCCTTGCAGTTCACGCAGTGGGGCGACGAGCTGCAGTCCTCGCCGTCATGATCCCTCCCTCCGCACTTTGCGCAGGTGGGATCATTTCGACAGGACGCCTGCCCGTGCCCGAACCTTTGACATTTGAAGCAGCGAAGGGGCAGCGGAATGAAGGCCTTAACCTTCACCCAGTAGAAGCCCGCCCACAGCTTCTCTGGTGCCGTTGGCTGGCCAAATGTCAGAATGATAGTACCAGTTTTAAAAACTTTTGCATGGGTTACTGCCTGTGTTTTAAGGGTGCGGATGAGCTCCGCCTCCCCCAAGTCCGCCAGTGCCTCATCACGGATCACTCCCCGTGAGGAGTTAAGAGATCTGTGAGGGGAAACAGTGACAGGGTAGTCCCCAATCTTCTGCAGCTGCAAAAGACTGTTTGAGTGAGCTTTACGCTTACACTCCACCAGGAGGTCTCCGGAACGAAGCCGCGAGGCATCAGGCCTCCCTGTGCAGCTCCGCAGGGTTTCTCCCACGAGGAAGGGGTGTAGGCGCGCAGCCTTCTTGCCCTCTGCAGTGCAGTGGACAATCAGGAAACGGGGCCAAATGTCTATAGAATGGGACTGGGACTGAGACTGTGGTTGGGACTGGGAAGCAGGACGAGGAGCTTCCGTCTCCGAGTCACTGTCAACTTCAAAGTCGACACGTTTGACCCTCTTGCGGTTGCGTGAGAAACTGTTTGTATGTATTATGTGTGCCATGGTATTTTGTTAAGGATTCATCCTCCGGGGTCCCCAGCCGCCACCGACTCCAACAAGGGGATGCGCGTAATGTCAGCGGGTCTCCAGCTGACGCGCACCAGGGCTACCCAGAAGATATACTCGGAGGAGTACCCCCGATTGACCCGTTAAGCCACCGCCTTCTACTACACTACCCGGGAGAGAGGACCGCTGTCGTATGACACCAGAACCGGTAACAAAGACCATCGCATGGTGTCCAGGGTCAAACCTAACTACCAGAAAGTGCAGCAGGGCAGGACGTGACCAGAGCCGATTGACTAGGCCGGGCCGCCTAGCCTCCTGTCTAGGAGAATTCAAGGCCAAAGCAGCGTGTTGGCACTACAGGACGCGACCTGTAGGAGGCCTCAGCTGCCAGGATCCTCTCCTCCTCCGACACAGGTCGCGGAGCACGGCAAACACTCCGGATCTTAAAAGACCACAGTAAAGAAAAAGGAGCATAAGCTACAAGACTAAAATGGGCCTTGTAGTAAACAGATAAGGCTATTGTAAAATATATAGGCCTGCAGGACTAAAATGGGCCCTGCAGGTTAGTGTGTAGGGACCAGTCTAACGCTTGTAGAATATCTTCTACGAAGATGGTGTCAGAACTGGATAAGTGTTAGAACCAGAAAGAACTGTATATCATATCTGATATCACCAGTCTTCTCCGGACAAGATGGCAACTCTTAGCTGGACCCTCGCCTGCGGCCTGTCTGGTATGGGTAACCCTATCCAGCATAGCCCACAGGGTCAACGGGCCACATACGCCCCCCACCACGAGAAGGTGGTTGCCACGGGGGGCCTGGTGAGGGATAGACAGAGAGGTAGGAAGGAAAATTCCTTAGTTGCCAATGAAGACAACATGCCTGGGAGGCAGCTGGAGGACAGACCGCTCCAACACGGAACCTCCCCGCCGTGAGGCGGTTTGGGAAAACAACGCACCAGAGAGGGGTGCGTTGTGAAGGTCTTCAACGTGACAGGTGTTCAGCAGCACCAGCAGGGCGCTGCGAACAAAGCCCGCCAGGCTGAAGACCAGGTGGGGGGAATCCAGTGAAGTCGGCCTTCAGAAATGACCCTCAGATGTCTCACTGGACCAAGGGTCAGCAGACACCCGCTTACTGACCTCCCCCCGGAGGAGATTTTAAGAGAGCAAAAGACAGGTGAATGGACCGGTGGAGGCAGAAATAAGAGTAAAGAAAGAGCAAAAGGGGTGGGCAAGCTTGGCGAAATCAGCCCCGCCGCGTGAAGGCGAGCCCATGGGGCCAGACGTGAGTGAGGAGTTAAAAAGAAGAAATATAGATGAAAGGGCCGAACTTAGAAATCAGCTGAGAAAAGAGAGGAAGGACAGAGCGGCTAAATTCGGGAGGTTTTAAAGAGAAAGATACAGGTGAATGGGCTGGTGAGGGATAGACAGAGAGGTAGGAAGGAAAATTCCTTAGTTGCCAATGAAGACAACATGCCTGGGATGCAGTTGGAGAAAAGACCGCTCCAACACGGAACCTCCCCGCCGTGAGGCGGTTTGGGAAAACAACGCACCAGAGAGGGGTGCGTTGTGAAGGTCTTCAACATGACAGGTGTTCAGCAGCACCAGCAGGGCGCTGCGAACAAAGCCCGCCAGGCTGAAGACCAGGTGGGGGGAATCCAGTGAAGTCGGCCTTCAGAAACGACCCTCAGATGTCTCACTGGACCAAGGGTCAGCAGACACCCGCTTACCGACCTCCCCCCGGGAGGAGATTTTAAGAGAACAAAAGACAGGTGAATGGACCGAGGGAGGCAGAAATAAGAGTGAAGAAAGAGCAAAAGGGGTGGGCAAGCTTGGCGAAATCAGCCCCGCCGCGTGAAGGCGAGCCCATGGGGCCTTGTCTGTACAACCGTCTGAACAGCAACAGCATCTTGCTGCAGTGCAAACATTGGCAGGCTAACGAGCTGCAAATCATTGCATTTTTGTGCTAAATATATTCCTATATTTCAATAATGAGGGACAAAGTGAACACATCAGTGTGGGGTGCGGACCCAAAAGTCACAACTGTCGTTTGATGTTCTCCGCATCGATCCGTTGACCTCAAAAACAATTATGCCATAAGACCTTTCAAAACGTACCATTTTGAATGACCTTGACTAGAGGTCAAGGTCATTTATGCAACTTGTGAATTTTAACAATACTATTTTTGCAGATTCTACAAAAACCACAGGCAGAGCCATCAAACTGGCATATTGATAGACATTGAGAAGATCTTTACTGACAGGTCTTGTCTGAATTACCTTGACTCAAGGTTAATGCCGTACAAGCTGTCCATGGAAAATTGTAAACTTGCCATTTTCTCATAAACTTCAAAACCCAGTGACACTTTACGTGGCTTTGATGATAGACAGTGATAAGACCTTTACAAACATACTCTTTTGAATGACTTTGACCCCCGTTTTGGGTTTTGTTCTTGTTGTGTGTAATTTGGTTAGCTTTAGTTTATGTGAGTGTTTTGTGCGTGTGTTCCTCTACAATCTGATACCATGACGCCGAAACACATCGCATCTTCAAATAACCAGGTCTGATATAACTCAGATTCCCCACTGGTGTCACCCGAGACAAAGAACTGCCGACAGGATACAATGCAATTATATTTAAGAGACTGAAGAGGAGAGGGCAGTTTTCTTGATGATTTTAGGCAGATTTGAAACAACGAAATTTCCATAGAGGGCTAAAGCACATTAGTTGATTATTCAGTAGTTTCAACATCTTCTGATGGATATCCTTTTGTAATGCGTAGTTTGTTCGTTACATTTCTCGCATGCATGTTGATGCTGCACCGTTCTGATCCATACGTTCAATTGTCGCCAGCCGGTTGACCTGGGACTGACGTCAGCAGCAACAAAAACCTCCGACTGACGCTGTCTGGTGAGATGCGGGCGGAGGTTACTGGCGCACGAGGAGATCAGGCAAACGAGCAAGTTAGACCATCCGGATGGACACACGACAAAGCGACTGAGGGAATGACTGAGTGGAAAAAGGATGGTAGCGTGGTCGGTGCGAGCATGTGAGAGATTTAGGAAAGATTCCACAGGTACCAGAAGAGATGTATTTTGTTGCTATAATATGACCTGGCTTGTGGTCATAATTGCAGGAAGTGTCGTGTACACTGAGCATGTATTTTTGTCTATCTGAACGGTGAGGATTGAAAATGAATGACTTGTGGATGAGAGACTGAGGACTGAAACGTGGAAACTTACTTTGCAAGTTGTTTGTAGGTTGAGCAAGACCCTAGTGCTTGTTTGTGTTGTCCTTGTGGTTGCGTTTATCTGTTGTGTAAACAGTTGGCCGATTCAGTAATCCTTGAAATTTCAGTAAATCAGTAACCTGTTTCTTTTGGGGGTCTCATCTCATCCCTAAAATTCTCAGTAGTCTCAGGAAATCCCTAGTTTTAATGATCATCACTGACCCATGATAATTTTCACAAACAAAAAGCGGTGCACCACATTCAAATCATTTATTTAAAACAGGCACCGTGAATACACTGGCACTCAGTCATCGCCACCTTGCCCGTTGCCAGCATGAGAAAACGCAGCAATGTTTTTTTCCAAAAAGATTATATCCATGGGCAAATCGCAAAAAAATTCAAAAATTCGTTAATTTACTACATGTACTAGCAGGTCACTTTTACCAGTCATCAATACGAGCATCCCTCTCTCCTGGAACGGAGTGGGTGGAAGGTCACCTGAGTGAGTGAGTGAGTTTTTAGGGCTTAAAGCCGCGCAAGCCACAAAGACTAATTCGCGGCGGAAGGTCACCTGTGTGCTGGCAGCTGTGACACGAAGTTTGGTCAAATCAAGGGAATCATCAGTCGTTCTTGTGAGAAGGCGCTTGATGGCAATACTAAAGAGTTGTCCAAACTTTGTGTCACACAGACGGTTTAGGGCTGCGCAGTTTCTGATTCATGTGTTGTAACACTATACGGATTTTTTTTTTCTTTTTTGCTGTCCCAACTCTTTGCCAGCTCCAGTGGTGTTCCTCCCAGGTCATGGGTGGAACCCACGGAGGACTCGGAAGCTGGGACAATTTTTATTATGCATGATGATGGAGATGAAGATGATAGTAAGATGATTCTATGGAGTTCCATGTGGTTTGGGACTGCGGGACAGGGCCGCATTCCACGCTTCCTGTCATAAATGTCCCGGCATTAACCAGGCCCGGGAACTACGGCACCTGCGGTGCCGGTCGTGTAATCATCCACATCATACGACGTGTCATACTAAGGGAAGCACCCCCAAGTCGCACCCGTGAAGTGGGTGAAACTCGGCTGTGTGGCAACAGCCTCCCCATCGGGCCCATAGCACACCCGCTCTGGGTAGGAGCCGACCAAGGTAGGAAAAATCCCGCTTGTCTCGGCTGGGACTCGAACCAGGGTCTCCCGGTCCATGGCCCGAAGTGCTAACCACTACACTACGGGGGCCGGTACTATACGGAATTCTTCGCAATATATGCATAGGAAAAGACAGGGCCAGATCCGGAGGGGGGGGGGGGGTACTTTGTTACTACAGCCCCCCCCCCCCCAAGGCAGTAGCATGAAACTGTAAATAATTGTTTACAATTGAGTTGTAACACTTGTGTTTTAGTGCCGAATGTAACAGTTAGAAACTCAAAAACATCGGTTGTTGTGTTTGGCCTTTTACAAGACCCGAGCAATAGCCACCCCACCCCACCCCACCCCCAAAAAACAATCACCAGCCCCCCCCCCCCCCCCCCCCTGAAAACTGATTGATCCGGCCCTGAAGACATACATTGCTTAAACAGCATTTTGGTAGAGGCAAATCTGGCTACTAAGAAAAGTAAGTGACATTCCATTTCAAGCAGATGTTTTGGTATTGCATTACTTTGTACATGAAAAAGGTTTTATTTTCTGTAAATTGCTTTGCATTGACCTTTGTTTTTTGTGCTTATGTAGACATAATCCACATTTATTACCATACTTTCTCTTCTCTTACTTGTCTGTGTACATGTATCTACCTTTATTACCAAGAAAACATATTCTCTCTACTCCTATGTGCCTATAGATGCACATCTATCTACATTTATTGCCAAGACAACATTCTCTTAAGTGCCTGTGTGCATGTAGTCACATTTTTTACCAAAACAACGTTCTCTTTTTAATGTGCCTATGCACATGTATCCACATTTATTATCAAGACAACATACTCTCTTATGTGCCAGTGTACATGTACCGCTATTCACATTTATTACCAAGACAACTTGACATACTCTCTCTTCTATGCCTCTGTGCACATATTAACATTTATTACAAAGACAGTATACTATTTTGAGAGCTTCTCTTGTGTGCCTATCTACATGTATCCACATTTAAGATAAGATACGCTTTACTCATCCCACAAGAGGAAATTCAGAACATGTTATTACCAAGACGACACTCTATAGAACTTTATACATGTACTACAAGGCAACATGCTCTTCTCTTCCATCGTGTTGAACTGAAACCAGACGCTTGTCAGTTACACATTTGTTTGTTTGTTTGTTTGTTGGGGGGGGGGGTGTTCAAGTAATTTTTGTTAATTTTTGTTCAAGTAATTGTTGTCACTTCTTCTACAGTGTGTGTTGACAATTCACATTCCGATTCATTTTACCTGTATTCTAGCTCCAGTTTAAAGCGCCTACATCCAGCTCAAAAGGGCTATAATTCTCTACCAAAGCGTCAATATTATGTTTGAAGATGTCAAAAAAAAAGAAAAAAAAGAAGTTCCTATGAGTTAAGAAACAGTTGTTATTAAAATGTCATAATCAGAGACTGGAAACAGGACTGAGGAGTTTTGCCTTTTGACCATCACTCTGTTGATTACGGTTGCCGTCAACCAATCTTGACTTCGGACTACCCAAACCAACGCAGTTTCCTATCTCCACCGCAGTCTCTTATTGCACGGGTAACCCATGAGTGATCAGGGAAGTCACATCCTTGCAAATGGCTGCCAAGCAGACGAACCTCAACCCTGTTCTGGGTCTGTCAATAACCCTAGGCTCCCCCAACGACGGCCAAGTCGGGCTAACCAAGACAGAGCCAAGCTAAGTGATACCTAAGAAGGAAAAACCAAAAATACTCGGTGACAAGGAAAGTGGACAGTTGCAAACAACTTTGAGGTCCCCGTGTTATTTCACAGTGTGCACAGAAGCGGTGAAAACTGTCGCATTTACAAATGTACCAGCACAGTACATTCTCAGCCTGTTTCGAGATTATTGCCTGCATGAGTTGTCCCCCGTGATTACAAAGACCTGCAGCATGCTTGTGGCAGCTTTGTGCTCTTCCACGAAAAATGCATGCTTGTTGCGGCAAGGGAGACAACTCAACGTCCCTAAAATACAGGGAATTTTGTACATATGTATGCATGTACAGTCACATGATGAAAATAAAGTTCTTTTAATGCAATTCCCTCACAAAAGACTTGCTGTGCTGAATAAGCGCTTGAGCACACACACACACACACATACACCTCTTCCATTCCGCCCTCACTTTCCTGTAGCCTAACATTGTTGATACAAATACATGTACTGAACACGCAAAGCAGAACAACCAGCACAACAAGAGACCAAACTTGACACACGCTAAATGCCAAAAGCTCGACTGAAGAGGAATGTCGTGGAAGTCTTGATACATATGATAGGCATACTGCATTGTGTGGAAAGTATTTCATCAATGCGCTGAATCTGTGCACCAGAATCAGTCACTTGGGTCACAGTATAGCGTCTGAAACCATAGCAGTGACTCTGGCTGACATACAAGTCGTTCTAGAAGTGTACCGCATGCTGAACAGACGACACTACTTGGTTGCAGACTGAGGACCAGATAGACGGCACCAACTGATCGCTATTTTTATAAGCATTTTCGAATACCAGTCTGTTCAGGAATGGATCATAGGCTCAAAGAAAGTCGTATTTCTCTACTAGTAGAAGCCACGAACATGGTCACAATAACCGGACGAAACATCCTTCCATCTGGCAAACAGCCTTAAAGCTTTGAAAGCGGCAGATTTCCATTCAGCGGCATTTAAAGAGTAAAGAACTTAGAGTAAAGCAAACATATTTACTGTTTTCCCATTCTGTAGCAACCAATGACCATCTTACTCTGCTGAATGTGACCCGCACTAGGATCGATGTATACAGAAAACTCACGGGAAAACCAGAAAATTTATTTTTACAGTAAAATGTCTTTCTCCTAGGTACTTACCAGATGACATGATACTATAGGAGATTCCCCCTATACCCCCACGACTTCAGTCAGAAGCGTTAGCGTACTTGGCAACAAGAGGGATAACCCTCTATTGACTCTTTTGCCCCAGTGAGTTAGCCTGGCACGTGACTCCCAAGTCACCTGACCCAACCCCCAATCGCCAGTTTCCCACCGCTTGCCTGAGCAGGAACTGCGGGGAGGAGGGAGGGTGACATGATATCATGTCATCTGGTAAGTACCTAGGAGAAAGACATTTTACTGTAAAAATAAATTTCTCCTACGGATATACCAGATGACATGATACTATAGGAGAATAACAAACAGGAGGAGGGAGTTGCTGTTTCCTTTCAGGTGACACAGAATCCCAGCCTCAGGGCATTCCTTTATTACAAAGGAAAGAACTGTCCTCACGACTTCAGCCAGGTGTCCCCCCGCTCTCAGAGATGTGAAGGCACTAAGGCCGTGCAGGTGTAGAGAGCGATAGGTTCTATAGAACCAGTCTGCGCAGCCGGGCAGACAAGGCCATGGGACAAACTCACTAACATGTACAACAGTTAAAATCTCAACCATTTACATGTATAACGGACAGACACCCGAGCAGAGCCCCCTCCGGATGCACGGGTGAAGGTCCGGGGAAGCGTACCTGGTTCAACCAGACTGCCAGGGCCCAAGGAGGATAACAGAGGTGAACCGTGAAGCTGACCCTAATGGTTGGACAGACGCTCGGCGGCAGGGTCCCCTCCGAATGCCGCGAGAGAAAGTCCGGCAGGTAAAGTGGGACACTGAATCCCATTGTGCGTGAGTGACAGTAATTGATTGCGTGGCCTTTGTGCTACAGCCAAAGCCCCGATACGCTGAAGGGGTTGGTGTAGCGCGGAAAGATCGCGGAGATAAAATCTCGCGAAAGTTGAGTCTGACCTTCATCCGACTGAGCGGAATATTATTTCTCAGGGCTATGTTTCTATAGAGTGCGACGCTCAACGCGAGGACATGTACCTCGTGAGCGCGCACTTTGAGTTGGCGTCTAGCTTGCGGAGAGATTTCTTCGTATGCTCGTCCGATCACAGACTTAAGCCAAATGGACACAGTTTGAGCGGCGATGTCCTGCCGAGACTGACACGCAGAAATAACCGCGAGAGATCCCCACGAATAGGTGCGGTGCGCTTAAGATAAATCCGAAGCGCCCGAACCGGGTCCGACATATAACCGGATCGCGTTTAAGCCACGGGAGTTATGACTATCCCTGTGGTGCAATCTCCGGCAAACGATTTTTAGCCACGAACTCACGGTATGTGAGCAGGGCTACCAAGCCGTCCTGTCTGAACTGGAGGTAATTTGGAACTGCTGAAAGTGCGTGAATTTGCTCCACCCTTCCAGCCGACGCAAGCGCGACCATAAAGCGCGTCTTTACGCGTCACCTCCTATACTTGAAGTGTGCTTGCGAAAGCGGCTCAAAACCATCTGAATTCAGAAAGGTGGACCCACGGGAGTGTCCATCTAGGGAAGGACTTTGAGACTGGATTTTGCCTGGACTGATATGTTCGCGAATAAATCGAGAACATTTGTTGTTGTTGTTCCAGGTCGCCTTTCCCCACATGTTTGTGCCTGAAATCAACCGATAGCCCATAATTGTGATACAGTATATCTGTATATTATGATAAATTAAGGGGTGATATGTTACTCGTCCGCCAGCCACTCAAAGGAGTCCGCAACTTGTGGCGGCTCTTAAGTTTTCAGGGTCAGACTTCTTTCCGCACATCTGTCACAACGGACCCTCCACTTCCCTTCATAGGTCTTCAAAGAGGAGGGCCTCTAGCGGCTGCGATGCGCTCCACTGCGCTATCCGAGGGTTTCCTGCCTCTGACGGCTGACTTGACAATAGCCAGGCACGCTGGGCATGGGTGAGAGATCAGTTGCCGCGGCTGTTTCAGCAGCGCGCGTCTGATCGCCAATTTCCTCGAGATTTCTTTGGGAAGGCTGAGGAGATCCGAGACCTAAGCCTTGCCCAAGGGAGTGGCGCGATGAGAATTATCTCGCAACGGTGCATGCACAGTTTCAGAAAAACCTTACGCGCATGACAGGCTGAGGGGTATGCAGATACCCGAATATCGCTTCCCACAGGGTGGCCAGCATCGCATGACCGGCCTGGGAATCTAGAACCAGCGAGATAAAGAGGGGGAGTTTGTATTCCACCTCGTTGCACAGAGGTCGGACCTCTGACGGAATGAATGATCTGCGGACAGAGAGACCACACTGTGTGCGATATGTCACCTTCGACACAGAGCGTCGCACGAGCACATTCATCCTTCCGGGAATGTGACGTATAGCGACCGACATGCTGTTTCATGAGCCCACAGCAACATTTTCCCCACAATGAGGCAGAGCCGCGGGAGGCGAGTCTGGCCTTGATTCCGAAATTCGCCACCACGGACGAATTGTCCGACATGATCATGGCTCTGACCCGAGAGTCTGCGTGTCCATGTTTTGAGCATCCGAAACTGCCAGTAGCTCGAGTACAGTTGCGTGACGCGTGGCCGACTCCTCGCTCCACGTCCTGTTCGCGGTTACAAACACGGAAGGAGTAACGCACCCCAATCCTGAATGTTCGGGTCCCCGCAGACTGTCATTAGAGCGGGTTCTATGAACGGCACTCCCCCTTGAACTCCCTGTGTTCCACCGACACTAAATGCGAGACAGTGGTGGTGTGTTTGGGAGTTTAACGTCCTTTTCCCCTATGTGTGAGGGATATATCAAAGACGGGACAGCGAGAAAAAGGCCAGTACAAACATAATAATTATGGCCCAAGCCGGGCACTAAATCAGTAAGTGTGAGAGGCGGGCCTCCACACACGAGGTGTGTCACTGGAACGGGCGAAGCCCGAACCGACCGAGCTGCACCGGCGCTCAACTCCGAGGAGACGAAGCCACTCTCTTGCCGACTGAGAGGGAAGATTGGGAAATTTCCTGACAGGGATCAGGATTTTTTTTTTTTTTCTTCATCTTTTGGCGGCTTTCTCGTGCTTACCGCTGCGCAAGTCGCAAAGACTATCTACAATCCCTTTGGCGGAAGCCTGACGTTACTGCGAGTGGACAGAAACATCCTCAGGTGAATGAGGTCCTGAGAAGAGTTCGGATTGGACTTATCCAATTCCACTAGCTATCCAACCGAGGTTGCGGTTGGAAAGCAGGACTTGACGTGTCTGATTTATCAGTAACCGACCGTCCATTTCATTTGAAGTGGGAGAAATCGCAGTTTTCCTGCAATGCGCGACCACTGCGTTCATACCCTGGTGAAAACCCAGGGAGAATCGCTGAGACCCGATGAGCGGCGACGAACGCAAACCGTAGGAATTCTGTGATGAGGTGTGAGTAGGGACGTGAGGTACGTGACTGTCAGATCTGTACCGACAGTGATATCGTCCCTCTAAACCAAGTTCCTCACACACTGCGCCGCTTCATGAAGAACTGGGGAGCTGCTATGTATTGGTTCAAGCGACTATAGTCTATTACCGGCCGCCACCTCACCTCCGGCTTCGGTACAACGAACCGAGGGGATATGACCCCGGGCTGGCGAAATCTTGGACTCTGAATACTGCGCTGTCTACTAGAGCCTGAAAATCCATTTATAAGGCCGTGACCTTCTCTGGAAGAAGGTGCCTTGGTGGTAAATGCAATACGCACACTCTGCGCAGCTACATACCCGACCGGGTATCACTGCGATTTACGCCCCCCAAACCCACAAAATTTTGCAAGTATGCATCCACTGCGTGGTTTAAAACCGGGCAGGGTGGGACGGGAAGGACTCTGGGGCGGGCTTCTCTTAGAAGAAAAGGGGGGGGGGGGGACGAGGGGCGGGGGCACTAGAGCTGGTAGAACGTGTGATGACAACCGTCACACTGAATAACGGCCCTTAAGAACATTTTGCCGCACTTTGTTCATCGTATCGGCAAATAGTGAAACAGCGGCCGAGTTGCCAAGGGCGTCCCTGTGGACGAGATAATGGTTGCAGGCCCAAGCTAGGTGGAGCGAGCCACATGGTTGAAGGCCCTACCCATAGCACGCGAAAAATCAGCTTTTTTATTTTGTATTTTTTGATAACTTAGCCTGACCTTTCTCCGCCAGAATGAAAATGGCTAAAGGCCGCAGACTGAGGAACGAGGCAACTGAGACGCCAAAGTGCGTAAAGCGAGCTGACAAGTTCACGTAGCTGGGCTTCACAGGGGAAATTGGGTGGGCTGCTCACGCAACAAAATGGATCTACGTCCGGGACTGAGGAGTTAAAAAATACTCAACATTAAAGTCTACTTGTAGACCTGAATGCGTAGCGCGGCATGCCGGGTTTGCTAGTCAAGGAAATGGCCGTCTATCATCTTTGAGCTCTAGTGTCATACTCTTCCTGCATCTCTAGAGGTATACTGCCCGACCGGACACTGGGGGCCGGTCTACCTTCCACTCTCTCCATGGCGGAAGAGCTGGAAAGTTCGGGATAAGTGACGGGTCCGAACGAGGACAAAGTTCCTCGGGGACAGCCTCGAAATTTTTACGGGCAGAAAGGAAGAGGAGTCTGTTATCAAGTGACCTCGTCCGCGAACAAGTCCCCCCTGTCAAAAACAGCCTCGCTTGGTGAGCCTGGGGCTCGGCGGGTGGACTGAGGACTGAGGCGTAGCGCGTAAGGCCTCTAAGTTGTGGGCCGCCAAAGCCAAAACCGACACTGAGGGGGAGGAGAGGGGGGCCCCAAGATGGAAAGAAGCTTGGGTCGAAACTCGGTTCCGAGTAATGTGTTACTCCCCTAGCGAGACTCCCGCTACATTCTGAAGCGCTGGTCGCGAGGTACACGTATGCCGGTACTGAGTCAGCGGAACTATTCTTCTCACCGACCGTCATAAACGGCGGGGAAGGGGAAGAGTCCCGTGGCTGTGTGGCGGTAACCGTGGTTGCCGCTACATTTCTCTTCTAAGTGTTATCCTGCCTTGCTTCACTTTCATTAGGTGTGGTACGCTTCCCTGTAGGGCTCAAGTATTGGCGCTTGCCTGAGTCATTGTCAGAAATCAGCACTGAAATCCAACTTTCCTCTGACCAAGTACTACACTTCTAACATGGTGTGTGTCTCGTGCAGCCCATACATGAAATACCCAGTTTGTGGGCCGGCATTGTATGGGGCCTTGTGAACACAGCAGGCAGAACACAAGTCATGCCGTGGCCGTCCGGTATAATCAGTGACCGGATACGAGACTGACACCCTCTACCTTACCGTGCCGTCAATAACCAACACAAGGATACAATGATATGGTGAAAGGTAGGCGCCGTCCGTTTGTAGGCACAAGGAGGCGGCGGTCGTGACAGCAGGTCAGTATAGGCGGCTAAGCCGGTCCAGAGGCAAAGGGTGAACATCGTTCAAACTCGCTTGCAGAGCAGCGTGGGGGAACGTCTTGCCGGTAGGCAAGCCAGGTGGGAAACTGGCGATTGGGGGTTGGGTCAGGTGACTTGGGAGTCACGTGCCAGGCTAACTCACTGGGGCAAAAGAGTCAATAGAGGGTTATCCCTCTTGTTGCCAAGTACGCTAACGCTTCTGACTGAAGTCGTGGGGGAATCTCCTATAGTATCATGTCATCTGGTATATCCGTAGGAGAAACCACATGCCACACTGATAAAAACGTGCGGTTAAAAAGTGCTTTTATTTTTTACTTTTATTTTTTTGTTTAAACATGATATGACAAACTGCATGAAGAGAGCTTATCATGGAATGATGAAATAATTATGTGCCAAGAAATTATGAACACAATGCAACTGGCTGCACACACACAAAAAAGGGTCAGCCACGGTAATGGGAGCTAATTAGACAAAGTGCAGAGGAAAAAATTCAATGTCCTTCCTTTTTTTTTTCTTCTTTTTTTAATCACCACAGAAATTCAAAAATTTTTTTTTTTCAAAAATCTAATATCAAACACAAATTCTTATAATAATTATATTATTCAACCTGAGATTATCACACTTGTTTTGTTTTTGTTGCTGTTGTTTTGTTGTTCAGCAAGAACTACACGTGTCTGAATTGTTTCACTTGCCATTAAAGTACTGGACTGAATTGTTCCCAGAAGCAATTGTTTAAAAAAAAAAAATCAAAAACTACCCAATGCACCACTGGCATACTACAAAAGAGAATCACGTATTCATATTTTCAATGATTTCAATGATTTTTGTTGCTCCCGTGCTGCTTGCACCTGAAGAATGTATTCTCCACACACCAGTCAGTTTTCAGACTATGTATCTTTCAGCAGTTTGTATTTGCATACTGGTATTTGCGAATTTTGAAACTTTTGAATTTACAGCACATCAGCAAGAGCAGCCTTTTATTTTAATTTTTTTTCTTAATAGAGGAAGAAGGAAAAAATGAAAGTATTGCAAAGGGGGAAAAAATATGATACAATGCACATACAATTCAAAGCTGATGAAAAACCAAAAACTACATCCATTGTACAGATATTGTACCTGCTACCCCTCAGGAGGCCTGCTCGTATGAGAGGAGTTAACTGTACATAAAAAACAAAACAACAACAACAACAAAACCACACTCGCATACATTCTGAATACATACTACCAAAACCGACAGTGCTCAGCTTCGTTCACGTACTTGAAAACCAAAACCTTCTACATGTTTTAACTGCAGAAAATATCTGCCAATGAGCCAGCACAGTATGATGTTCAAAAAGAAAACATGCTTATATTATAACATACAGAGATAGTACAGAATTTCCATTCTAAAATGCAAGAGGATACAAAACTCGTAAATGGAAGCTCTTGAGGTTCGAAAGACAGCCAGTAGCAAACATTACAACCTGCCTCCTTTCCACAAGACTAATATGAGGGCAAAAACGACTGCATGCTAGACTGTCTTTTGAAACCTTGTACTTGCAGAATCACAACGTTACTCTAGCAGCAATAACTTGCACATGAAAAGGTTGTTGGGGGGTTTTTTGTTGTTGTTTTTGTAAATTAAGACAATGACATGCAGTTGGCTTGCTCACTGCTGTTTTACAAAACCAGGTGTATTCATGTCATTTGCAGTCCGTTTAATGTCTGTAAAAATATCTAAATATCTAAAACATCTAATGATTTATGAACGCAACTGAAGCGCACAAGAAATCTTTATTAAAAGAAATGTTGAAACAGACATCCCACATCTTATCTCAGTATTACAAACCATTCCTAAATCACACACTAACATTTAAAATGTGATCTAGTAACAAACATCCTGCAAACTTACACTATTCCCTTGACTGAAGGTGAAAATGGAACAACCAAACAATGAAGTAAACTACATGAAAACAGTTTCGAAAGCATCCCCGATAAGAAGACACAGGAATGAGAGAGGGGGAGGACAAGGCAGATGCGGCATGACCAGCACCTCAGCACAGTTCTCAGCACTGCATTTGTCAACTATAAATTATAATAGTATTAATACAGTAAGGTATTGCTAGGCACTTAACTCAATTAATATATGGAATCTCTCTTATCAAAACTAGAAGAAGGAAACTGTATACACACACACACACACACACATAAGAAACTGTAGATTAGAAATACATATCATAAAAGCATACATCAATGAATGATTAATTAAAACTTCACAACCAACATTTCTTTGGAATGTGTCCTGACATCCAAATCAACAAATACCAGCTAAGTTGTATTGGAAGATAATGTGTATGGCTGGAGATGACCAGGTGTGGGGGATAAGTGGGTCTGGGAGGGAAGCAGGGGGCTGAAGCTGATGGGACTTGACTGCTGGAAAGAGTCCGTACATTGCAAGATACCTGGCACTGAAGGCTGGCGGTTATATCCAATCCCACACACAAGTTATAAATTTGCAATTTGAACAACCAAATTAGTACAGTTTGTATATGTTTGTATGCCTGGCACTGCAGACTGTTAAAACTGATCTTTCTTTTGAAAATGTCTTCTGACACTGAATGTAATGTGCCAACAGATCACCAGGAATAAACATTATTCTAAAGAAAGTTTATTCATCCATTTATTAAGTACATCCAATTTTGGAGTTTGCACACCACAGTGTCTGAGTCCCTGATCACTTAAAAGATATAACGACTCAAACTCAGTACAAACATAAAGACAGAGAGAGGGGCAGATAATTACAAGGAATGAGAACCAAAGAGGGGGGAATGGAGAGTTTAACAAGACTACATTGTACTATCAGTGGAAAAAAAAATCTGGTGGCTTAACTATAACTGATGGAATGTAGGTTATACAACATTCTTGCGGCAAGAATGTTTGGAAGACGGCTGTACCATAAATCTGAGGAATCAATTCCTAGTTCCCCGTAAACATTAAGCACAGTAACAAGGTGTGAAATCACCTCGTATACCTTCACAGAACACATTCAATTTCACAATAACAATGACAGTTAAATGTAGTTGATATGTAAGTGATACAGAAATATATACACATATGTACACACAACATATTTAAAACAGATGTGTATAAAATCAGCTCTTACTTTGCATTATTAATGGTCATAACAATCTCTCTTACATCATGGGTCCTGATTTGAAACATGAAACTTCAAAATTTTCCTTGAAAAATATGGGATGGAATAACAAACGGGTTAAAAAGGCATAAAACTCTAACAGTAAATTTGATTTCAATCATCATGAGCAAATGATTAAGTTTTGAGCACAGAAAAAAAAAATATATCTGAAGTGGGGGATGAGGGTGGACACATTTTCTAATGTATGCTTGAAAGTTTAGTGTAATGGGTGATGACACACACGTTAAAAAGTCCACTGTAAATGTTAAGAGTAAAATGGCAAAGTTACGGTCACTGGATTTGTTCCTGAACCTTTCTTTTCACTGCTGTAAGTGTAACAGACAGTTTGAAACAGGCAAAAACAATATGACAAAGATCCACCACTATAACAATTTGCATCGCTAGGTCAACAAACTGTCACACTGTATGCTAAAAACAATTAAGAAGGTACATAATTAAAGTCCATACTCTTGATTTTGATTGTGCATTTAAAACATCTATCAAAATATATATATATATACAAGTATACATGGCAATGGTGTTACGCATGACTTCACCATTCAAAGCACTGGTCTCCCATTTCACAAGTGCTATCAGCTGGGTAAATATACAAGCAGCACATCACATAAATGCTGCTGCAGCTCACATTTAAAACACACACACACACACACACACACACACGTGTACACACTCACTCTCTCTCTCTCTCCCCCTAATCGTAAAGTTTTCTACAGCTTCTATCTCCGTCATAATGTTGATCTTTTGTAAAGGAAGTGATCAGTAAAAGAGCAAGTCAAGCAAGTGTGATCCTACTTGGGAAACACCTGTGGATGACAAAATATCAAAACTGATTGAGGTTTCGGCATCCACTTAAAATATTCACTGCCACAAAAGCATTGCAGTGCGGAGAAATAAACTGACTTCACAGCAAAACACTGTTGGTTTACTGAGCCTGTGACTCAAATCAGTCTAAGACAAAGCAATAGAGAGCTCTCCCATTACCCGCTGTGCAATAGGGACTCGCCTAAATCTAAGCTGAGACAAATCTAAATCGGCTGGTAGGCCAAGCTGTTGGGCTGTTTTCCCTAGTGCGGTGCAGTCAGATCAAGGTGACTGGTGTGTCAGTACGAAAGATTTTAAACGTATATGAAGCAACACCAGAGACTCAAATTTATCTTGGATTATTTCTTGGGATGATCAAGTAGTCCTAGCTAACTTACACTGGCACAGAAAAGAAGTTTGAGCGTCAGAAAGAAATAATAACAGACGTCAAACATTGACTGCTAAAATGCATTCATTGTCCAACTGACACATCGCACTTGTCTGCTCCAGTTTAGAAGTCCCATATTTTCCCTGTGAACTTCTCTTTTTAACAAAACTTTTGTTTGGCTTGACAATCAGACAAGAAAGACTTCATTTAGTTCAGCTAACTTGGCCAGACGATCAGCATGTCAGCATCATCATGATCATAGTTATGTTGGTTTTATTAACCCCCACCCCTGAAAATTTAAACAAAGACTCTCCTGAAAATGATTACAAATCAGTGTATCTCACTTGGTGATTTTAATCCCACTCAAAACATGAAAATATTGAGGCAAATGATGCTGCCCGTACTATCACTTGTACTGCCCGCTATCCCCCTGACCATATGGTGAACACTTTCTGCTCTCCTGCGGGTACAGCAGGTAACTGGAGAGCACCCTATTACATGTTGATCTACCTCGCACATACCTTGGGTCTGTTTTTCAAATGTTTGGACGTTTAAACCATTCTGCTGCTGAAACATGTCTTCAAACTGTAGTCTGTGCGCACACTGATGTACAAACACATAAAAACACAACAGCACTGCATGTATCTGTGGATAAAGCAGTGAACATTTAAAATTTTAAGGTTATATTCAAAAAGGCAACACAGCATACTGGTTCTCTAGAGGGTAAACTGCAGCAACAACTGAAATATAAAACTTACAAGGGTTTTTTATGCACACCACGTACAGAACACTAAATCCCTGAAAAAACAATGGGATTTTTTGTTTTCTTGCTCAAAATCATATTGCTGATCCACTTATAAGCTAGAGGTACACAGACCAGACTGTGTCACACCATATTCTGCAGTATGGGATGGGTCACAGTTGCTCCGTGAGCTACAAGACAAACCAAACTCTTCCTGACTGCCACGCTGTAAAAGAAGGTAAACTAATGTAAAAAGTTACATCAGACGTGTCCTTTTCGTGCACCTGCATTGTGTCTTAGCCTCAGGCGAAACACTTGCCTTTCATGGCTTTTTCATGACTGCCACTGCTGTCTCTATTGGAAGCACCTGCATCTCACCTGACTGTCGCTTGATTGCAATGATCTGTACTTCGTGGTATAAGGCAAAGGTGAGCACTCTTCGGACTTCCACTACCTGGAGTCAGAGACACAACGATCATTTGCGCTACTCCAGGGAGTGGTAGAGTGCCCTTTGCCTGTAGTACAATGTGTCAGCTAGTGCCTCTAGACCTGTGGGACATGTGTCTGAACTGTAACTGCACGGAAAATGTAATATATATCCACATGCGAGTTATACTGGCAGTTACACATCTTTAACTTTTCCGAAGCGAAAATGGGAAATTTTGTTTGAGATAACTGAAGTTTGACATGTACATGTATTTTTGCGTGCCTGTTCAACTTATCCATGGAAAATTTAGTCATACAAAGAACAATTTGGGCGGGAAATTGTTTTTGCTTCGACTTATCCAAAGTTTGATGTAAGCATGTCTGAGATAAGCGTATGTGCTTGTATTAGAAGTCACAAAAACGGTCACAATGGCCAAATAAGGCACACAGCCTTAGAGCTTTGAAAGCCGCAGTTTTCAGTCTCAGCAGCATTACGGACACGGGACAGACCCATCAAATGCCCAAGTTGAGCTGTGACATGCGATACTGATTTTTCCCTTGTTCCCGGGCTGCTCATTGGGGTTTCTCTTGGCTCTCCACCTCAAGCAAGTTTCTAAAATCAGGTAAATGGGTGGTGCTGCACAACACCAACATGCTTCCCCAGGAGACGCAACCAAAGTTTCCAAAAAGGGACGATACAGTTAAAAATATTTTTAAAAATATATAAATAATACTGCACAAGCACTCAGATAATGCTTGCAGCGCTGCGCGTGTCTCTTGTGCATTTTGATCAAAGTTCAGTGCCAATATAGGTGCACGGGCCTAGCCCCTGTAAGAAACTGTCAACAGAATGTCACAGCCTTACAATCAAGAATGTCACAGCCTTACAATCAAGAGCAGGTTTCCTAAGAGCTCAGTGCGTGCAAGCGACCCTTCCCCATACTGAAGAAAATTACACAGATGCTTGAGTATACTGGTGGCCACGGTCTTCACGGTCAAGGAGGGTAGCTACAAATGTTTACAACCTGACAACCATGCACTGATCATGAGATACAGTGTATTGCAACACTCGGTGGTTGATTCACAGAAGGTGCAAACAAGCCAGTGCAGTCTGAGGGGGAAAAAAATCAGGGGCATGACACCCCGCATTTTTACCTCCAGCGTCTGTAATCAACAGGGCTGTAATCAACACGGAAGGAGGTGAAAGTTTTTTCTTTTTTGATTTGTGAATTTTCATCACCTATGATACAATGATGAGGTGATTTCCTCCTCAGTCATCAGGCCCCTGGTAGTTGGGTTCTATGTTGATGAAGTAGTCGTCGAAAAAGCTGTGAAGGTAGGCGAAGGTTGGCCGCTGCTCTGGAACGCGATTCCAGCACTTGCACATAATGTCATAGAAAGCATCTGTGCAACCAGCACCCCCTGGTGGCTTGGGCATGCGGTATCCTTTGTCCACACGAGACAACACTTCAGACCCAGACATACCTGTTTGATAGCAATAAAGGGGAAAAGGTCAATATTGTCCACTCTAACAGCGAAGTAAAGGTGAGACTTTTACTGTGTTCCCCACTGTTCCCTTTTTATGTTGTTTCCATAGTAATGGAAACAACGTCATAGGACGTGCTAAAAATTCCACATTCAAAGGCACGCAAGTGTAACTCTGACAATAACAACATTGTTACTGGCGGGCACGGTACCCCTGAATGCACTTCCCCGCTGCATTGAATGCCATCTGTGTGTATGTGTGTGCAGGTGTGTGTGTGTGTGTGTGTGTGTGTGTCATTTGTGTCCAGGCCTGTTTCTCCGAAAATACTCAACCGAATGGCTTCAAATTTGGGGTATCCGAATATATTAAAATCTTTTATTAGAGCAATCGAGCGCTTGATGATTGCCTAAGTGATCTGGGAGTTATTACTCTTTTGAGAAAAGTTGGTTGTCTCATGTTGTGTACGTGTGCACGCAGGCAGCATACATGACACGGCCACGACGACAGCAGGTCACTGAATGGAAACAACATATTGGGCTGGTGGCCATCCTGTTTCTTTTCCTCTTGCCCTATTAGCTACATTGTATCAATCTTCTCAGAAACTTTTCAGAAGTCCCTTTTACATGTACATGCTCTAGTACCACATCTCCGCCATACATATTATTTTCTTGTTTGAGCACCCTCTGAAGTTTTTACTTGTGGACTGTCATTGTGCAACTGGTGTATATCTATTTGACCAGAGAAAAAAAAATGTTCAAACAAGAGTCAGCCACAAATTACAGCAGGTCAGTGTTCCTTATCCTGTCTCAGTTATCGCTGCCCTGGGAAATCCTTGGGGGGTTGGGGGTGGGGGTGGGGGGAGGTAACGGTGACAATGGAGTGGGGAGCCGCAGCATGCTGTATAGCACCTCAGCTCTGTTGCAAGGCGGTTAATGCTCCAATGCATCCCAACTTCCCACAGCAAGTATGTTTTATCATGGCGTTCCCCACCCTATAGCACAGTGGTAGCTCTCACCTCCAAGTCACTCTTACCCATTTTGGGTGTGTGTGTGTGGGGGGGGGGGGGGGGGGGTGGCTCCTTGCCTCAGCATGCTAATGACAACTCACCTGGATATGGCACCCGTCCAAATGTAATGATCTCGTACAGGAGAACACCAAATGACCACACATCTGACTTGATGCTGAACTTGCGTTCAAGGGCAGCCTCTGGAGCTGTCCATTTGATGGGAAATTTGGTATCTGCAATGGGGAAAAACAACAACAAAAATTTTTGTGAGAAACCTAGCATCTGCAGTAGTATGTGCAGGAAGGGGGCGGAGGTTGGGGGAGTTTATTTTATGGAAAACTGCAAGGAAAAGAGGGAAGAGCAAGATTCAAAAGGTGTGCACTGTTGTGACTGATCCCCCCCCCCCCCTTTTTCAAATTTCAATTCAAAATAACTTTATTATTTGTTCTGACAGCTTACAAAATTGTCTTTTGGGATCATTTTTATTCACGCTGTCTGATGGCTCACAGTCACATGTACAAGCAAGAGCAGATACTGCCTCTCTTTCTACTCACTTTCTGTTGCTTCATAGATGCTTTCTTCTTGCAATATCCGTGCCAGGCCAAAGTCTGCGACCTTCACGTCATGGTGCTCTCCAACCAAAATGTTTGCTGCCCTCAAGTCACGATGTACAAAATTCTTCTCCTCCAGGTATTCCATGGCCTCTGCGATCTGTTACACAAAGAATGTAGTTTTCTTCTTAAAGTCAGCCACAGCACTGCAACCTAAACCATTCAACTTTTTGAAACATCAGTTCTCAGTGAACAGTAAATGTATACATGTTTGCAAACATAGGTGACCAGTGATGACTGTTCACACGATCACGAGCTTTCAAGATTGCAGCTCCTTGAACAACTTGCCAGCTCACCTCGTCAGGTTCTGCGTCAGTCATGATCTTCAAGCGGAACCTCAAGACGCATATCTTTTCTCTCAGTTCTAATTCTCTCTCTCTCTCTTACTTTTGTTCTCCCCCCCCCCCCCCCCCCCCCCCCCCCCCGAACCCCAAAGGCGCCGTGAGCATGCTTACTGCATTGAAGTTTTCTTCTGGCGCTATACAAATGGCCAATCATCATCATCTGCACATCCGTCAGCCAGATGAAGAAAACAGACAGTATAGAGGTGAGTACATGACCACGTGAGAGAGGGGGCTCATGAGAACATGCAGCGTTACACAGGTTATTGGCCTTGTTGGTATTAACAAAGCTGAAGTCGAGAGGGTATTGGTCGGGTTCTCCTATGGTAACAGTATCATGTCATCTGGTTACCACGAAAGGAGAAACGCCCTAAATCCATCTCTTCAAGCAAATCTTTGCTTTTTAAAAACCTGTCTCAGAAGTCACAATAGCAAAACAAAAAAACAAAAACAAAAAACACACACACACCTGGGCCCTATGGATAAACATAACTGATACGAGGGATTTTTGGTTTTTGTCTTTGGGTTTTTGTTTTTGTTTTTTTGGGTTTTTTTGTTTTTTGTTTGTTGTTGTTTTGTTTTGTTGTTTTTTTTGTTTTTTTTTTGTTTTTTTGTGTTTTTTTTTTGGGGGGGGGGGGGGGTCAAAACCAATGCAGATTTAGATATTTCTCACACTGCGCTGTGTGACACATATGTAGGCAAGGATCACTCACCTGTGCAGCCATGTCAATAACAACAGGGAACCTGACATTCTTTCCCTCATCTTTTCGTAGATAGTCCAAGAGGGCACCGTTGACCATAAGCTCTGTGATGATCCAGATGGGTTCCTGCTGTGAGCACACCGCCAGCAGCTGCACTAATCTGCGCTGTCGCATCTGGTGCATGATCTTAGCTTCCTCCAGAAACGCTTCTGGAGACATGGTGCCTGGCTTGAGCGTCTTCACCGCAACATCCACCACATTCCGCAGCTTACCTGATAGAAACAGAACACATTCACAGCAAATACTAAACTGGCCCAGGGTTTATACTCATCTCTGGAAGCTGAGTTCCCTGACGTTTCCCTGACACTGTATGACACACATACACAATGACACACACACACACACACACACACAATCACATACACTCAAACTCACACACACACACACATTCACTTAAGAACCATGCACAGATTCAAAGCACAGTCCAAATTCTAATAGTAACTGTCAACCACACCACCTCCCCCCACTAGTGTCACTTAACTCTGCTTTGTTTTCCTCATCACATGATAAGCGTACTGCACATGGAGTGCTCTCATCACTCAGTGAGATCATCCTCCTCCTCCTCCTCTTGTCACCTACCTTTCCACACCTCCCCAAAGCAGCCTGCCCCCAGTTTGTTCATGAGCTTGACAGCTTCCCTGTTAACCTCCAGCTCTCGGAAATGTACCACTGGCCGAATTCGAGGACATGGCACATTCAGTCTTGTGCACAACCCGTCAGCGTTGACTGCAACAATTGATGTTTAAAATGAAATTTAATAGTCAGTCCTGTTCCCAAAGAAGCAACAGAAAACATAGCTTTTTCTAACAGATGACCAGATGAATACAGGTCACTCTACATGTAGTACAGAAAGAAAAGAAAAGCACCGGTCCTAGAAATATAATACATTGTACTGCAGTCACACAAACCGAGTGTTCACACACCCAGAGCTGCCAACCCCCGAAAGTGTCTGTCAGTACTATTTCACACAAATGTCAGCATTTTCGGCACTTGTCAGTATTCTGCTGTACAAAGAAAGAAAAAAAAAAAACAGAAAGCACATATCGCTTATAGTTGCAGCGCTATTATTATTATTGTTTGCATCATTTCAACAGCAATCACGCGAAAGTCTGAGTGACCCAAAATGTGCGGTTTCCTTCCCGACGATCCTTTTGAAATATTTCAAATTTGTCTCCTCCGTATTTTTCGCCACCAAACCATATTTCCATACTGATTTGAGTTATGCGGAAAATAATACGGCCAATCCATACTACTTGGCATACCTGCACACCCATACTTTTACGGTAGAAACCACCTGCGCGGTATGTCAATGTTGCGGGTGCATACACACCTATACACCAGGGTTGCACATTTTCCACAGCTTCTATAGGACAAAGTGTCCTGGAAACAGCAAGGTGATAGGACACAGTGTCCTGACCACATAGTGGCAATAACAATTTTCACAGGACAAAAGTCCGCTTGAGGTGGGAAAAATAGGACATTTGAAATTTTTATACGTCAATGTCCTGGAACCGACTTGAATGTGCAACCCTGATACACATTTCATGTAATAAATGCACTGGCTGTTCCTGGCAAATTTTTCACTGGTATGAACACTATTTGCAGTTTGTATTTATCAATCAGTCTCTGGGGTAGCAGACTGAAACATGGAAAGGGTGAAACCTCCGTGATGTGGAGTCAGCTAACAGAACCCAAACACGACTTAACTCAAACACACACACACATGAAGAATCTTTACCTGAATAATGGTCAATAATGTCGAAGATACTGTTGAATGTTCTCTTGGGACTGATGTAAAATCCACCACTGTCCAATTTTCGTACACGGTAATGCTTGACACAGGGGTCGCCATTAGATTTGTCGGCATCGCGGACGGACAGAACATATGACACTTTGTCTGTTCAACAGAAACATAATTTGCAGGGTCTCAAAACAATCTCTCATACAACTCACAAACATGTACAGTGAAACCATTTTACACATCTGTAAAGAACTGCTCAAACAAAGGAGGAATGTCCTCACCAACTGAAAGAAAAAAATATCTGACTATATATATATGTATGTTAACATACATAAAACAAATACAAACACAAAAATACAAATTAAATATATTATTTGAATCACAAATCAGTCAATTTCTGAAAAGAGATACACATTTTTTTACGGACTTTTTAATCTGACCCCCTTACCTTGTGATTCACGAACAAGAAAAGTGCCAAGCTTATTTCCGGGAAGCAGGAGCATTTTGTCTGCTTCCTTCCGATCAAAGTCAAACCACCAGCTGGCGGAGAAACAAAATAAATTATAGAGATACAGAGAAAACAATGAATGAAGGCTGGTGTGTTTAATACTGCAATTTGTGATTCCTCAAGAGTGAGTGTCAGTATGCTTCATTGGCTGAGCTAATAGTCAACCCAAAACAAAATTATCTGCAAACGTTTTAAAAAATGATGAAATGAATAAGCTGTGGAAGCCCTCTTTTCATTTCAAGTAAATTATTTACAGGCTGGGGAATTGCCGAGGAAAAAAGACTGAAACCTAGCCCGGGGCTCAGAGGCAGCACCATGCTGGGGGACCGTGGGGCAATGCCCCACTTCACAAAAGCAATTTTAGCATTTTTGAAGGCATTTAGCAGCTTCTCCTGGCACCTACAAGTAAAATACTGCTTTGGCACTGACATAGAAGTCTTCAAAAATAAAGTTACACTGCTGTTCTGTATGGCATTGCATGTATTATGATACATTACTGTGTGTGCAACCTTTCCCCCTCACCCCTCCCCCTCACCCCCCCCCCCCCCCCCCCCCCCCAAGTCTTTTCTTTGCTGAAATGTAGATTTTTTGGCTGAAAGAAATTTGGCTGAAAACTGGCAAATGACTGAAAATTCCCCAGCCTGTATTCAACCGAGGTCTTGGTGGAAAAGGCCACAGAGGTAGTATTCTGTTCTCAGCAAGACCAGGGTTAAATAACTGCTTACTTTAAAAAGGACAAAAATTCATGAATATTTACTCTTGTGCCTGTGGTGAGTTGTCATCAGTGCAGACATAGTTGCTAGGAATGTATCCTTTCTGCTGTGTCTTCAGATGTGTGGCCACCCACCAGTCACAGTTCTGCCTGTAGGATCAAGAGCACCGACAGTATATATATATATATATATATATATATATACCACTTACAATCAGCAGTCAAGTAAAAAATGAAGTCAATAATTAGATTGATTCTGCATACTTCAGTTCAAAAGCACTCTATTATCACAAAGAACGGGAAATCTGGTTGCGGTGATCAAAAGCGAATAATGAAAACATGCATTGCAGTTGCACTTAAATGAAACACATCAAGCAAAACACTCAAACAAACAAAGCCAAAATAAAAGATCAAATTGTGAGCAAGTTCATGGTAAACTCTGTTGTGTGTGGCGATTTTTAAAAAATGAAGTCCATAACTCATGTACCTGGATTTTTCTTTTTAGCTTCCACAGCAGAAAATACATTTTCCCATTTCCTCCCCATGACCTTATTCACTCTACGACACACTATTTTGAATAGAGGCGTGCTCACGAATACATCCATCCAAAACAGAAGTTGTCTTTTGTGAAGCCTGGCTTCATCTTGCTGCATGATAATCGGTCAGAACTACCACCCCAACCACATACCACTCTCCCCACACACGACACCATCCCCACCACCCTACCCCAACCAAAGGATCAAGGCTCCCAGTAAGAAATACATACATGTACACATTTCAAATTGTGCCAATTTTCAGAATATACATGTACATTATTCTGTCGATCTGGGGAGAAATCTGCACAATAACAAAAAATTCACAGTCTAGCTTTGCAGGAACAACACTGTTACAGTATCAATTGTAGCAGTAACTGTAACGTACGAGCTCTCATCAACTTCCAAACGATCCCCTTTCTTGAAGGACAAGTCATCTTCATTGATCCCATCAAAGTCGTACATGGCTCGCACGATGAGGGCATCTGAAAAAATGTCAGATTCAGGTGGTAAGGTACACTGCCTTAACGATGCATGCAACGAAACTGAGTATCACGGGAACACAATAATTACTTTGGTGTTCACTTTACACGACTGGCGTAAAGGAAAAACAATTACTGTCAATGAAAAAAAGAAACTTATACCTTCATTTTCTTTATTAATGATTCTAAATCCCTTTGTGGGCAGCAATCTGGTGGAGGACTTTTCTTCACTAGATCAAGTCAAAATCATGCGCGGACTCATTTATGTTGCCTGTCTCACATCCGTATACACTAACAAGCATGCTTTGGAAATGTTCAGCCCACCAAATTTGAAAAATAAATGCAATTCTAAATTCCGATATTTAAATAGCTGAGCTGACCCTTCGCACCACGTGATTGTGATGTGTTTATGTCCAGTGTGTGAGAGAATGCGTGTGATTCACGTGAGCGTGCGTGTTGGGTTCAGTTCGCGGCGCTTTGAGCCGATTCAGGACATTGGGTAAAGCGCCTACACAATACTTATTATTATTATCATGATAATGATGGGCGCAAAATAAAAATCCCACATCCATCCGATGACAGAAATATATTTGCGCACATCAGAGGGAACAGGGGGGTGGATGTTTAGAAATTAAGCAGTTTTTTTTTGTTTGTTTTTTTAACTATCTTTCCTTTCAAAACCTCTCCCTAAGCGCCGTGAGCACTCAGTTAGGGTGGAGCCGTGCGCTATATCAAGTCTCCATCATCATCATCATTTAGCAGGAACAGGCTTTCACAGCTGCATGCTCATAGCTCGTGACATCTTTGAGGTTGGGTGGGTGGGTGGGTGTTTGGCGGTTTAACGCAGGGCTGCCACTCTTCCTCCTGTGGCCAGATTTCCGGCTTTTTGAACCGGCTGCGAAGAGCTTTCTGGCTTTTTAAAGCGTTTTCCGGCTTTTCCAGCCAAAAAATCGCGAGTCTGTGTCTAGCGCTGGACCGTCGGCCTTCCCGGGTAAGGTGCATTTTGCGCCTCATATTCTGATAAGTGATAAGTGATATTGAGGGCTGCCACTCTTCCTGCTGTGGCAGGATTTCCTGCTTTTTGAACCTGCTGAAGAGCTTTCCTGATTTTTTAACTGGCTGTGAAGAGCTTTCCTGCTTTTTAAAGCGTTTTCCTGCTTTTCCGGCCCAAAAATCGTGAGTCTGTGTCTATTGCTGGACCGTCGGCTTTCCCGGGTAAGGTGCATTTTGTGCCCCATATTCTCTGGGGACGTTAGGAAAAGCGTTTTCCTGCTTTTCCGACCAAAAGCATTGCGAGTCTGTGTCAATCAGCACAGCACCCAACCGCCGCCGCGACCCCCCACCCCCACCCCCACCCCCGCTTTTCACTTCCTTCGGGCAAAGTCCTTCCTTCCTTCCACAGGCTCCCTGGAGTCTGGCTTTCCTTCCATTCAGGTTTTGAGGGTCAATTTTCAGGCTTTTTGTCTCTCAGAAAGTGGCAGCCCTGTTAACGTCCTTTTCCACCACATATGGTGATATCAAAGACGGGGCAACAATGAAAAGGCCAGCACAAATATTTGGCCCCAGCCGGCATCGAACTTACAACCCGAGCATTAGAAGTCCAACGCTCTACCCTTCGACCACCCCAGCTCCCCCTTTGAGGTTGGGCATCTAAAAAATATTTTATATATACAATAGTACATGTATGTATATATATATATATATATATATATATATATATATATATATATATATATATATATATGGTCAAGAGTACAGAGGTGAGTCGACTGCTCAAAATGGCTACCCATTCACATGAATGATGCTACAAATTTGTTTAAAAAGCATGCACAGTTGTCTACTTTGGCTCACTTGTTCAGTATAAATCAGAGTTTCAAACAGTGAGAATTGGATGTGGTACATTTACTTCTTGCGTTTAAAACTCTGGGTTTTTGGCGAAAAATCGGTGATTGCAGTGGAAGAAAAACGTGACAGAAAGTACTTGCGATCGCTGAAGTGTTATTTTGAGAAACATGGAGAACGGTCAGTGAACCCATTTGCTGTCTCCAAATGCTCAAAACTGCCTTTATTTCAGTCGGCATACTGGCAGGTGTCAAATATTTTCCGTTTTTTAGAAAAATGACTGAAAATGTAGGCACGTTTGGACATAACGTTGTCGTAAACTTCCGATGATCAACATCGACCACCGAGGTCGAACGTACTTTTGTCCTGCGAAATACCTAACTTGCATAATCTCAACATCGTTTTTTCACTCTTTATTTTTCATGGAAGAACACCGATATATCTCGTGTTGTTGAAAAGAAACTTCGTGTTGATTTCGAAGACCCGACGGTGTGTTAATTTTACTGTTATGTTCATGCGAGAAAAAATCGATCGCTACACTCGGGTATGAGATAAATTCAACCAGCGGCCGTTTCAAACACAAGCTGGAAGTATGATTTCTTTGAGCCAATGACTTTGATTACCGTCACTGGAGGAGGCAGCCGATAATCCCGAGGGTAAGTTTTAAGTGTTAAGTGTTATCTTCAGACAAATCTAGTCAACTCAGCAGCAAAAAGTGAATAAACACAAAGAGTCTGTGTTCTTGTGCATTTTGGAATACTGCTGACAACAGCGGCAATGGTAAACTCGATGTTAGTGTGGTGATTGGTATCACCAACACATGGATGTTAATCCTTGTCGTGATTCTAATCGATACAGCCGTGGAGACATTTGTGGTTTAGGTTGTAAACGTTATGTTCATGACTCTGTTACAAAAGTTGTGTATTCAGCAACAAACAATGAATGCCTTAGGTATTTTTAGGTGGAAAGCTACTCGGAAAAAGATCCTTTGCGGGGAGTAAAGCTTTCTTATGTAAAATTTCAGATGTCTCTGGTTTGAACACAACTTTACTCACAAACGAAGGTCGTCAGCATTATGTTCAAACTCATACGACGATAAGTCTAGCACCAAACAAAAATAAAATATCCTGCTAAACATCTTTGGAATAATTTTTCTCCCTGGAGTCTTGAAAATTTCCATTCAAACACATTTTTGTGTGTTCATCTGTTTGTTTATTGAAGTTAACTTTACACACCATACCCAGATTCATGCAGTTGTTATATTATGTACAAACAACAACTTGGGCATTCCTTCATTTTTTTAATGGCCAGAAATAGAGGACAGCGAAATTATGTGTTTTTATTCATGGCTGTGTTTTTTTCCAGGATCACACCAATAGAAAATGTGCAGGAGCTGTTTGTGTTTGAACACAACTTTATACACAGACAGTGGGTTTCAAGTTATGTTCAGTCAAAGGTTACATTTTTTTCCTTTGCTGTACTGAAAAATGATATGTATTCACTATTTCCTATGCTGTGAGCCCCTTTTTGATTATAGCAGTTTGTATACATCATCCCTGTGTGTGTTTGAGTGAAAGCTGTTGCATACATACATGTGTGTTTGTCAAGTTAAGTTCCAGCAACTTGATAATGACAGTTAACAATTTTATTATGCTTTTAAATCATATTTTTGTGAAGAGAATGTGTACCTTCGATTAAAGCACACTTCCTGGTAATACATTTTTTTTGTTCCGTTTCCTCTTGTTTGATTTTGACAGTCTCAAATGAGTCTGTCACAGTGTAGTGTTATGTTCGAAGTTGCGTAAAGTTACATTCATGTAGCTTGAGATAGCAATTATCTATGGGATTAAGCTTAAAATCATACTTTGAGGGGGTTAAAGAGTACCTCCCATTGAACCACACTTACTACAACTGATATGTTTTGTTCTTTTTCCTTCTGGTTGACTTTAGCGATCTGAAATTTGTCTGTCACAGTGTAATGTTGTGTTCAAGTGTGTCAAGTTATGTTCAGACAGCTGGATATGGTAATAATTCATGTGTTAAAGCTGTTAGATACATTTTTGTGTGAGTAAGGTTTACTTACCATAAAAACAAAGTCACTGGTAATGTATTTTTTGGTACCTTTTCCTCCTGTGTGACTTTAAAAGTATTGAATGAGTCTGTCACGTTGTAATGTTATGTTTAAGCATGCTCAGTTCTTTCTTTGATCACTTTATTCAGGGACACAGTGAAGTAGCAACTGTTATTTTTGTTTTTGCATGTATTTCAAGGGTCAGTCTTTAATTTTACTGGGAAACAATAATAACTGGAATAAAATGTTTAGCTTTTCAAAGGGTTTTGTTGACACGTTCCGTCAAGCAGAAAACCAGAAACATTTGAATCCATTTCTGTTCACATATCATTTATTATTGTTCATGTATTGCACTACATTATTATTGAGTAACCCAAACAATATTCTTAAGAAGTTTTTATTGACCAAACAGTATCAGTACTCTGTCATAATGGTGCTCATTTCAGTTTAGCATGCTGCTTGATGTAAAGTTATGTTCACACCACTTTTTCATTGCATTTCTTTGCATCTGGTGAGTCTTTCCTTCTCTTTTGTGATATTGTTGAAGGTTAAGCCTTCAAAATAAAAACACAAAATGCAAACAACATCACTGGTTTGTTTTTGCCTTGAAATTTCAAGTCTGCAAAATTGTGACAGTGTTTAATGTTATGTACAAACTCACAACTTATTTTTTCAAATACGGGCAATCGACAACTTGTATGAGAAAATCAGATACGGTGAAGATTGCTCATGACAAGACACACCAAATTCACATAAAATAGTTTGTTTATCACTTTGCTGAAAACGGGGTACTCATGTCACACTCACTCGACTCAACTCTGTACTCTTGACCATATATATATGTGCGCCAAGGAGAAGCCTATCCACACCAAAATATATGAAATACATGTATTATGCACCCAGCAGTGACAGGGTTAAACAGTGAAGAAATTCCAAACCTGCCCTCCACTTACTTTTCTTTGGTGGTGGACTAGGAAGTGGCCGTACAGGAACTCCAATCTGTATTTCCTGTGGGGAGATGACCGGGGAGGCAGGGGTGGGCGACACCATGCCATTGAGTTCTGCTGCTGATGGCGGTTTGGCAAACGTTGTGCCCCCCTTGGTACTCTCCTCTTTACCGAAGCAGATACCCATCTCGCTTTGGACTGCAAGCTTTTCACATCACCTGAATGGAAAAAAAACAAACAAAAAAAAAACTGATGTACTGATTTCCAGTCTTCTCCAGAGACTGCTTAGTATCACTAGTATCAGTCTAGTACTCCACCTTGAACAACTTCTCTCAGACCAAACACACAGGAGAACCACACAGGAACTTGCCACTATTCTGCCCTCACTGGAAGACTGGAAACCTGACGCACAGTCTCAACAAGCCACTGCCTGATACAATGACATTATAAGGGGGAAGAAGTACTTGAGATATCAAGGGAGAAACACATGGCCATTCTGTCTGAAATTCTATGCTTTTCAGCCTTCTGCAGGGGAGGCTAGAAACAAAGGCTGGGGCTCTGTCACACTACATCATGCGCAGTGAGACCCTCCACTCCATTTTTTAGGCTGTCGGCTTTGCTGTTGTTGGTTTTTGTTGTCGTTGTTGCTTGTTTCTGGTTGTACACACACCCCATAGCAATTTTAAGTTCAAGCAGTATTTTGATTTACTACTGTTGATGTTAAAAAAAAAAAAGTATAACCAAGTTCTAACGCCAGCGTGAGGCTGAAGTTGAAACTTCAAGAGATATGCCTGGATTCAGAGTTAACCAAGTACATCCACTATCCCCCCCCCCTCCCCTCCCAACACACAGACTATGTGAAAATGACACAATGAAGCCTTTCTTCCTCTGCATTGCTTGGACTTCCAACACTTACACTAGTAAAAGTGAAACCACCGAGAGAGAGGTGGACAGTTGGAGAGAGAGAGAGAGAGATGTTTTAATAAACTTTTATTCTTTTAAGTTGTCGGTGGCTGGTTTATGCATGGTGATGTGTCATCATTCCAAAGTGTGGTTTGCATTTTCATTCATGTATCATTCTAGTCATTTTCTTCATGAGTGCGTATGCGTACACGTGCGTATGCAAGTGTGTGTGTGTGTGTGTGTGTGTGCGCATGAGGCTCACTCTATCTACTTGTTCATGATTTTATTTTCTTGTCCAAGCAGACTCTGCTATTTCCCCACTGAAGGACGAATAAAGTTTATCTCATCTTACTATTTATACTATACTATAGCAAAATGCTCAATAAGAACATTACATTGTGACCCTACACTCTGAATGAGACAATACATTAAAGTTTCTGCGCCCGGTATGAGTTCTGAGAAGAAAAACCGCTGCTTACAAAGCTCTACGGCAGTTTGCCAAATGAAAAGATGTTCCCTCTGGCCACTGCAACCATTTTCGTGACTTTGCAGCTTGTAGAGAAACTGTGGCCTAACGCTTCCATACCTGTACTACACACTGATTGACAAAGTCGCTAAAAATGGCCACCAATCAGCGCCGACTACTTGGTCTTCAGTCCGCAACCACATAACGTCACCTGCTCAGTATACGGTATGCTTCGATAATATATACATGTACAGGTTTCGTACAGGATTTTGAGAACAAAAAGACTTTTTAAAGACTTTTCAAAGACCAAAAATAAAAAATCAAAGACCCTGCTCTCGCAATCCTAATAATGAATACTCGTATATATATTATAAGAGTCGACTTGCGAGCGGAGCGAAAGGAAAGGCACAGTGACACGGCCAGAGACGCGCAAACAGTGAGCTGGCCCCGAAAATACGGTCATGGGGGGAAAAAAATTCATTTCGCGGTTTTTCAAAGACTTTCGAAGACATTTTTTCAAAACATCGAAATTAAAAGACTTTCAAAGACTTGAAAAAGGGTCCCCAAAATTCCAAAACTTTCAATGCCTGCACGAACCCTGATGTAGAACAACAAACATACGCCAACCAGAGTCACCACAATGGTTCCAGAGGTAGTGTTGGGTCCAAAGTGACTGATTCTGATGCACCGATTACGCACATTCGATGAAAAGCTTCCCACAGCGCTGCTGTATGCCTGACAAATATACTGAGAGTGTAGGCAAATTCAAACTCGGTTAGTTAGTTAGTTATTTAGGGCTTAACGCCGATTCAAACTCGGAGAAGACCGACAGCTAATCAGGGATGGATTTACTCAAATATGCCAGTGAGACATTGTCTCCTTGACCAGTCATTTTTATGAGACATTTTCATTTTCTATGAGACAATCAAGTTCACCCGCATCACTCTGTCACATGTCTGTGCCGAGAGCCTGTTCCTAAGTGCAGTGACGTTCAGGTTCTGAATGGAAAAGGACCTCTTGATCGCAGAACTGAGAAAACTGATAACGCGCCAATATTTTTTGCAACTCTTTCGAGCGAGAGTTCCTGGCAGCGCGCGCGGCGAGCGGGATAAGTAAGCCTCATCACTAAAATTAGATTAGTGTAACAGACTCTATGACTGACACAGACAGCACATCTCTGCTTCGCGTTGTCAAGTGCGCTTGTGATGTCAAGTTCGTGCGACATATGTATGTTTAATATGTATGGATTTATATGTCTAGATAAATTAATGTGTGTGTGTGTGTGTGTGTGTGTGTGTGTGTGTGTGTGTGTGTGTGTGTGAGCCAGAAGAAAATTTTCTGCCATCGACAGACAATAAAGTTATATTGAATTGAATTGAATTGAAATGACGCATTTTGTGAAATTTCTCTGCGACATTTTATCAAAATATGAGACATAGTCGCACGGCGCGTGAGAAAATCGATCCCTGGCTAATGATAACACTTGCATTTACCCAGTGAGGATACATTTAGATACACATTGTGCAGTACACAAGCAATAAGGAAGTACAACCATTCCAAAAATGATAACAGCGCTGTGGTGTATGCATAAATGTCCTGACATACCACTTATACATAGAGCCAACATACTCTTAAGTAGAGCCAAAAACCTTTTTTCGTTTGTTAAAAACCTGCCTGTCTAACCTTCACTGTCCTGCCTGTGTGATATATGTACCTCTGGCAATGTTCAGGGGTATATATATATGTGTGTTGTGTCAATTTCCATTGTGTTTTTCATTTGCTGATGTTTGTTTCTTTGCTTTGGTTTCTCCGTTTGGTTGTAATCTTGGGTGCAAGAATAACACCATAAAAAAATAACACCATGAATTTGATAAGCACAGGAGGAAGCAACCTCCCAATACCCGACCGTTTAAAAAAGCAAACACAGTGGCAACTCAACTGCCACCTGCATCTCTGTTGCAGTATGCATTATGCAGCAAACAAAATCCTGAACACATAACGCCCCACCTTATCAAAACAATTTCAGTTACTGACAGCTTTTATTGTCTGAATAAACTGGGAAGTGTTGAGCGACAGAGTAATGCAGCTGCAAGGAGGACCAAAAGCACTTGCCAAACACTGGAGGACTTCATGCTGAGCAAACCAGTCTCATGTTTCTTGTAGCCCAAACGGCGAGTGAAGTTTGCAAGACAGCATCCAGTTTCCTAAACTTGGCACTCATCACACAAAGCCTAGCATGAATGGTTCCTTCGTCGTCTGCTTTGTTTCTCTCACTGCCGCATGTCAAAGCACTAAGCAAAAAACTGTGTAGCCTGTCACATATATATATTACCTTTCACTTTTATCAGCTTTCTAAACACACCCTGAAAATAGTGTTTGGGCTATCAGCAAAATATCCAGGCTCCCAATTTTCACAGGGCTGATACTTAGTGATAGCCCAAATGGCTACCGGGCTGGGGTCAGGCCTGGGCTGGGTTGGTAACATTTTTTGTCACACATTACCTGGTACATGTATCTGTCCCAACATTAATCCTGGGGGGGATTTAGGATCCCTGACCCTAACCATCAGTTGATTTGAAGCAAACCTCAAATCTTGTGGTCTTTCCAGTGGATATTCCAGTGTTTCTGGACCTGTGCTACAAGACTTTCACAATAAAATTACAAACTTGGTTCTTACGTAAAGTGAAAGGCTGGTGCACCAGTGCCTTCAGTACAGAACAGCTGGTAACACAGACCCTCTCAAACTAATTAAGCTGACACAGGGTCTGCAGCTGCAAGTATCATGTGAAAGAAATCAATGAATGACCACTCATATCCATAAGCAGCTTTACTAGTTTACTTGCAGATGTAATCAAAATCAGCACGCTGCATATAAGAGGATCTGTCTAGTCTCTGTAGTCAAACGTTCGCGAAGCGGCTCTACGTCAGTCGCATCGTAACACTCCTGCACCGCCCTAGGCACAGGTAATCACAGTCTGATGCATGTTAAAAAGAAAGATAAAAAAAAAAAGCACACAGCACACCCCAAGCGGTGGGGGATTTATATCCTCATCAAAATACCGAAAATGTAACCGAAGCTCTCAGACCTGCGTATTTACATGGTGAGAGGTCGTACAGGATGCAACAGCTGTCCCATTGTCTTCAGATTTTGGGCAGAGCGCTGCGTGTCATCCCTTGCGCAGGCAGTAGTAAATTGTAGCGATCACGCACACCCCACATTGACTTCTAAGCGAACGCCGACAAGCACCGTCAAAAAGAGAAAGTCTGACTGGGGTCAAATACTTACGATTAGCTGTAGCGAAAGAAATCGAAAATCCATACAAACCTCCTGTAACGCTGTTAAAAACGATCTTAGGACACTTCGCTCTAAAGATCAAACTCAGTCGAACCAGGAAGTTAGATTGAAGTGGGCCCGACTGCGTTCATTTTTGTGGCGTCGCACTTGTCGTATCTCGCCGCATCACAGATCTCGCGAGACGCGCTTACGGTGACCGTCGCTGCTGTCACGGGTCAGTAGCCTACTCATACAGTTCGAAGGTGCATTGCCAAACTTTGCCTTGGCGTAACTTCAGACATGGTCGAAGCGACCGAGTGTAATATCCAAAATTAGATCTTCTTCCGTATCACCGTACACTAGGATGCGAGTATATATTTTTATGTAGCGCTTCAGCCTGAGCTGTCGCTTGTATTCGATTTTGTGCAGGAGCTGGGTAGTCCAGTATAAGTGTGTGCGTGCCTCTGTGTGTGCGAGCGCCGAGAGAGAAAGGCCGAGTTGCCGAAACCGTTTTCAATAACAGAGCAGACTTTGCCCAGCAGACTAAGTCTTCATGATTGTGTGTGCAGTGAATCATGCAGGAAAAACGGACAAAAATATAACACTAAAATCAAAGTTTTTTGGTGGTTTTTTTTTTTTCTTCATTTTATTGTATCTTTCCTCTCCGTTACTTCACGAATTCCGAATGTTATAACTGAAGCATACAGTCTCATGCATACAAGTTATTGTTAAATGCATACACAACCTCCACAAAAAAAAATCCTTACATTAATTAATCTGCACACATCTCCACTGTACAAAATCTGTCGCATACATGTAAGTTTCAAGCAGAATACAAAACTGGCTCCTTTGTGTCTTTGGTTATGGTTGTCCATTTCTTTTCTTTTTTTGCTATGCACACAGCACAGTGTACACGTTCCCGTATTTCACATCACACACAACAGCACTAAGCAAGAAAACAGAAATGACCTACACTTTCAGTCTGGTGGGAAACTCCACAGGTGCAACTGCAAAAAGTGAACACGGTGACATGACACCCTGCACTGAAGGCAAATCTTCCAACATTTCCAGGCCCGGAACTCACTTGGACCCGTTTTGGTAGTGTCCTAACAGCACCACTTTGAGACGGATGCAAAGTCACGGCCTCTGAAAGGCTGGGATTAACACAACAGAAGACTTGACTGAAAGTGAAAGAAAGACCACTACTAGTACTACTGTGTCATCACTTAATAAAAGAGCTTCTGGCAGGTTGAATACTTACTCACACAGCCAGCAGTGTATTGCACTCAGAGCTCTACTTGTCATTAAAGTCATTTATAAATGTTCGTCAGGCATACAGCAGCACTGGAAAACATTCCATCGAATGCGCTTTATCGGTCAACTGGGACACGGTATAGTTTCTGAAACCATTGTGGCCACTCCGGATGATGTACACAGCTTACGTTGTACTTCTACGTACATAGAAGCATACCACCTTCTGAGCAGACAGCATGATTTGGCTGCGGACTGAGACCAACCAGACAGCACTGATTGGTGGCTGTTTTTAGCTACTTCGTCAATCGACGTGCTGTGCAGGTGTGCAAGCGTTGGGCCAAAGAAAGTCATACTTAGTGGCTTCTAATACATGCGTATTTGAAGCCACAAAGTCACAAAAATGGTCGCAATGGCCAAAAGGCACGCCTATTTATTTTGCAAACAGCCGTAGAGCTGTGTAAACGGCAGTTTTTTCCCCTCACGACTCGTTATGAACATCAGGGCATAAATCTTCCACCTTGTGGCAGATTTCCACCTTTTAGCTGAAAATCCCCCCCCCCCCCCCAAGTGTGTTTCTTCCTCAAGCACTTGAAATCATGCCAAAATGCACCAAATTGCACAAATTTCTAATTCTAGAAATTTTCCTTTTAAAAAAGTGTTTCCTCATCTGAAGCACTTGAAATCATGCCAAAATGCACCAAATTGCACAGATTTTAACTCTTTGACATCGCGAGCTTGGCCAGTGACCTACTTCCCTGCTGACGCGCATGCAGCTGCTGGCCGTTTAGGATGACGCGAATCGGTTCGTGGCTCGGTGCCTACGGCTGTTGAGAGTGACGCGAGCCGGTTCGCGTCCCGATGCGTAAAGGTTAATCTAATTCTAAAAATGTGCCTCAAAGAAAGTGTTTCCTCATCTGAAGCACTTAAAATTATACCCAAACGCACCAAACTCCTTCCCCCCTGGGGATCTTTGGTAGCATGCCCCTAGACACTATGATACTGCATCTGCTTTGCAGACACACACTCATTACCTTGCCACTTCATCACTACACTAAGTGCTACACGCTCTTCCTCCCCTTGGATCATGGCCCATTTGAAGCCCTACGTCATTTAAAATATTGCGCACCCTACGCCTGGGTGCAAACGCATCCAGAAGAATACGTGCAAACTGTATGTGACAGTGTCAAGTTTTTGGCTGATGTTGCGGTATTTAGACAAAAATATTTCTGTCTAAATACCCCAACATCAGCCAAAAACTTGACGCTGTCACATGTATGTCATGGGTGCAAACACACACATGCTTTTAAAGAAGGAACCAAACTGAATCAATTCAAAATTGCTTACACACACACTAATGAGATGGTCTGTGTATATATAAACTTTTTGTCAAATAAAGCGTTTTCCACTTATTTTGCCTGGACCAATCTCATCGTAGCTGCCCTCCATTTCAATATTACGCACACTTGCAATCTGCAGAGACATACATTTGGTCACACAGGTATCTGTTGATATTTCTGGTAGTTTCTCTCTTCCTTGTGTATTTTGTTTGCATTTACATTTGTGTTTACCCGACTTCTTAACCTTCAGGAACTGTCGTTCAAAACCTTCTTAAAATACCTTCGTGGGTGCAAAGTCACCCTTGGTTATATTATAGTAGTGATAACCCTAAGATACTGTCGTGGGTGCACACACACCCATGGTTTCAGTGTAGGCAAATTACTGATAGTAACCCTCAGTTTATGTCGTGGGTGCTCACGCACCCATGGTTTCAGTGTAGGCAAATAATTGATAATAAAGTGAATTTTAGCATAAATGTATGTGTGTGTGTGTGTGTGTGTGTGTAGGGGGGGGTCAGGGGGGTCATCTGCCCCCCCCCCCCCCTCGAAGTGAGGGGGGGGGGAGCAAGAGTGACTTTTTGTAACCCCAGTCACGTGGCTAATCGCTCGAGGTCGTACAAGATTTATCATTGGCTTGGTACACGAGTTAGTCTTTTTGCCCCCCCCCCCCCCCCCCCGGAAAATCTTGTGTCCCAACAAAAGTGGGGGGGGGACAAATCATACTCCTGCGCCGCGCCGCCCCCCCCCCCCCCCCCCCCTGTTCTGGAGAAGGGGGGGGGGCTTTTTTCCAACAGAAGGCATCAGATCGCACAGATTTTGCATATTCTTTAGCATAGTCTGTATTCTAAAAGACGCTAGAAGAACTCAGCAAAGCCATCGACTCTCTCTCATGCGGTAAGGCTCCTGGGAAAGACGGCATCCCGCCAGAAGTTCTGAAAAGTGGCGCAAATTTCCAGGGCCATATTTCTGGTGTCGCACAACGGATAACAGAAAAGGTTCTGGCTGCGCTTTCCGTTCATTGCCTGGCACATTGCGTCAACATGGCGTCAACCTGGCAGTTCAGGAAACAGCCAGAAAGGTGAAGGTCATCGGTGATGCTCTTGAGTTTGCAACCGAGGCCATTCAGCTGATAACGGCGTCACCTAAAAGGCAGGTTCTTTTTGAGAACATTCAAGTTCAAGCGAATGAGAAACTTCCTGGGATCAGACCATTTTGCCCAGCACGGTGGGCCGTCAGAGCGTCAGCGATGTACTCACTGCTTCAGAACTACAGTGTCTTGCAAGGAACATTTGAAGTTGTGTCTGAGGGGTCGTCTACATCAACTTCGTAGACTTTGAGAAGGCTTTCGACAGTGTAGACAGAGAAGCGCTGTGGAAGCTGCTAAGGCACTATGGAGTTCCCTGGAAGATCATCTCCCTGATCCGGTGCACCTACCAAGACATGAGCTGCAGGATTGCCCATGCCGGCCAGTTGTCAGAAAGCTTCGAGGTGAAGACCGGAGTCCGCCAGGGATGCCTGTTGTCGCCTTTCCTCTTCCTCCTGGTCATCAACTGGATCATGAAGACCACTACAGCAGGCAGGAAAAACGGGATACAGTGGACACTCTGGATGAAGCTGGATGACCTCGACTTTGCGGACGACCTGGCGCTCCTGTCTCACAGCCACAGCCAGATGCAGGACAAGACTACATACCTGGAAGCCACATCAGCCGGAACAGGGCTCAAGATCAACAGAAAGAAAACCGAGCTGATGAAGATCAACACCACTGCCAACACACCAGTTACAGTCGGTGGAGAGCCCATTAGGGAGGTAGAGTCCTTTGTCTACCTGGGGAGTGTGGTTGATGGACAGGGAGGCACAGACCGAGACATCACAGCCAGAATCGGCAAGGCAAGAGCAGCAATGGTCATGCTGAAGAACGTCTGGGCATCCAAAGTTGTCAGCATAAGAACCAAACTCCGCATCTTCAACTCCAACGTGAAGTCAGTTCTGCTCTACGGATGCGAAACATGGAGGACAACAAAGGCGATGCAGCAGAAGATCCAGACATTTCTCAACACCTGTCTGAGGCGCATCTTCAACATCCGATGGCCAGAGAAGATCCGGAACGAAGAGCTGTGGGAGCGAGCGGAGCAGGAACCAGTGGCCAAGCAGATCCTGCGGAGGAAGTGGGGCTGGATTGAACACACCCTCAGGAAGCCAGCATCCAGCACCACACGCCAAGCCCTGACATGGAACCCGCAGGGGAAAAGGAAGAGAGGCCGGCCTCGCAACAGCTGGAGGCGGGACACTGAGGCAGAGCTATATAAGCAGGGGACCAACTGGACTGGAGTGGCAAGAATAGCCCAGAACAGAGTGCGATGGCGAAGGGTTGTCGATGGCCTATGCTCCACTTGGAGCCAGGGGCCTAAGTAAGTAAGCTGAGGGGTCTGACGACTATGCACGCCGGGCTTCAGGGCTGCTTGCGTTGATGCAGAAGTTTTCAACGTTTTTTTGGATTGACCCAGTCACTTGGGATTTTTGCAGTGACAGAGAACCTGTCATGCAGTCTTCAAAGCAAGCAAACAACCTGTGAAGGAGCAACAAAAGCCGCAGAACTTTGCCTGAAGAATCTGAACAAACAAAGATTGGATGAAGCATTCAGCCGCTTCTTTGAGGAGGCGAGGAAGAAAGCCGATGCAAATCAGGTTGATGAACCACGTCTTCCCCGCGGTAAGCGCCCCCCGAAGAGAATTGATGACGGCGCTTCATCCTACAGGTCCCCTGACGTCGAATCCTACTATCGGCAGCAGTACTTCGAAGCGATCGACACTGTGAGTGGCGCCTCGGAAGACCGCTTCCACAAGAAAAACTTCCTCGTTGCTCGTCAAATTGAGCAGGTCCTCACATCTGGCAAGGGACTTGACGACACAGACATACCAAGCACGTATGCAGCAGACTTGAACATCAAAAACTTGAAGGTACAGCTGCAGGTGTTGTTAGGAGCGCTGCCAGCCGACAAGACAGTGACAGTAGAATCTGTTGTCAATGTGCTCAGACAGTCAGTCAACATGCAATCAATGCTGTCAGAAGTGACAAAGCTTGTAAAGCTCTATCTCACCATCGATGGAGGTGTGGGTGCACCTGCACCCACGACGTACAGCTTGGAAGTTTCTTCTTTGTGAGTATGGGTGACTTTGCACCCACAAAGTAAACTGAGGGTTAAACAACGTTTTTGGTGTGTAATTACTTAACAATTAATTAACAAACATAATTATTTTTTTGATGGCCTGATAGCCAAATTCTTTATCAACAAAGTCATGAAAATTTGGGAATTTTTGGTTGAGGGTTACAGATTTATGCTCATTTTTCTGAAAGTGTGGATACACCTGCACCCACGAAGGTTCCTGAAGGTTAAAAAGTATGGGTGGTTTTGCACCCATAACGTATGGGGAGGGAAATAATTTTTTTTCCCCTCCCTTCTTGAAAAGTATGGGTGGTTGTACACCCACAACGGACAGCATGCCGAGTTCCTGCTTTAAAAGCATGGGTGTTTTTGCACCCACGACGTACAGGGAGGGTCATACAATGTTTCTGTTGTTTATTTACAATCGGAATCACACACGTTTTGGTGAGCACTTCACCTATACCCTTGTTGGCAAAGTAATGAAGTTTCATGGATCTAGCCTAAAAACTGGCTAATGTTTGAATGAAAGTGTGGGTGCAAATGACATGTAACCAGACTGTGACTGACAAGCCAGTGAAGAGAGGCACAGTGCACCAACTCCAACAGACAAATCAAACTGTGGGTTTGTCTGTTGGAGTACCGGTATTCAAGGTTTCCCTGCCAGAAGGTCCTCTCTCTCTCTCTCTCTTCTTGTTGTTAACTGTATCAATAGCAGGGAACCCTCACAAAACTCAACCCGCAATGGCAAAACAAAATAAATTCATGCATTTGTGGGAAAAGACCATTATGTCAATGATTTTCATCTTGAAATCACCCCTTTTTCCATCAAATGACGTCATGGACTTCAGTGTTGTGCCACTGCGCAGGAGGAGGAAATCAGATGGGTTGCCATGGGGAATCCGAGGGGTGTGGCTATGTTAATTGGCTACATGTTAATTGCACCCATGAAGTACGGCAAAGTTAATTAGACTATTTCACGTGTACAGGCACACTCACAAGCGCGAATATTCTAAAACAAAACTTGTCTCCTGTGAAGCCTAGCTATCTTGGAACAAGTGGGCTCAATGCTTGGCATAACAGATGAAGTATCCTTAAGCGTCCACGTTTTCCCAGTACATGCAGACACATCTGCAAGGCAGTATAATGACACTCGTATCTTTGCAAAGATACAAATGATCTTTTCATCTGAAACTGCTTCCATTGAAAAATTCAAGAAGAAGAAGTACATTTACAACTGCAGTACACACGAAGACAGATACAAATCCGCGCTCTATAACCGAATGATGTGGTGTACTAAAAGTGGGTAACACTAAACTCTTTTGCATCTCTCTGAGCTGTTACAACAAAGGTGATACAGTGATTATGTCCATCACACATGCGCGCGCACACATACACATGCATAACATTTTAGACAAGTGATCGTTAAACACAGTGTGTGCAGCCAACCAAACAATGCAATTAAAAAAATAAATAAATAAATAAAAAAGCCCAACACCTCAAAAATTAAACTATAATTTCAGTCAAAGTAAAACAGAAGAAAGTTGCCTTGGTTACAAATTTATGATACATGAATGTTACTGCTTTCACTGATCAACAGCTTGTAATTTACTAAAAATAATGTACCGGTAGCTCAACACAGCATGGACATCCCCTTGCCAATGCCAAAGGTAGCAGAGGATCACTAAAACTCAAACTTCTTAACACCCCTCCCCTCCAAATTGCCATCATAGTCACTTGAGGTTCTCAGCAGGAATCTGTTAGGCTCACTTCGATTTTTTTTTTTTTCAACCATGCATTTTCGCCCAAATGTTCACTTATGCCGAGGTCGTCAGCTATTTCAGAATCATATCTATGGTTGATAAAAAGTTACGTCACGTTTTCTAACATCTAATTTCACAAAATCTGCACAAAATCACAGTTTAACACACACACACACACACACACACACACACACACACACACACACAAATCTCTTAAAGCTTTTGTAACTGGACTACCAAATGCACCAGAGCAGACTATTCGCTTAGTGTATAGCCTTCAGTTGGCTCAGTTCTAGCCTGTGAAGACTGGAACCGTGACTGTGTCTATGGTATGGTGTTACAGTGTTCCCTGTGACTCGAAAATTCAAGGGTCCTTGTGACCCTCTGTTCATATTTTTGAGGGTCCTTTTTGTGAATGTTTAGGGTCCAAGGTCTTTCGGTATAAAAAGTCTGAAAGTCAAAACCATTTGTTGTAGTTTGCAAAAATATTCAAGTAGGACTAGGAGAAATATATGAGAATTGTATATATCGGTTTTTTTCCCTCGTGTTTCTGAGAGTGTTGGAAAAATACTGTTTATCACTGCACAACCAAAAATGTGAGTCCCCTGTGATGCGCTGTTCTAAATTTTGAGCTTCAATTTAAGAGTTTTGTGCATACAAATACACACATCTGTGCGTAATTGGGAACACTGTGTTAGGCACTACATATTACAAAACAGTTCCGAACGATTCTGGCATCTAAACATATCAGATGGGCTTTGAAGCGCATTAGAATTCCTCAACATACATTAGCCAGAAAAACACTGTTGACTTAAGTATACATTTACCAGAATATCCATACTATCGCACGCCATTCTGTTCACATATCTAAAACGGAGTCTTGAAATGAGCACTGGTGAATTAAAACACACACACACACACACACATACACAAACACAAATAGAGGCTACTGCAGAAACCACATAATGATGCAATCAATACTAAATGGTCAGATTTTTTTTTGATTTTTTTTGGGGGGATATTTCTGACATTGTTGATATGAAAGATAATGTTCTAACTATTTCTTGTTTGACAAGGTGATCCATTTGATCTGACCAAATGTGGTTGCGGACAATTCTTAGTACATCCAACATGTAACAAATAGAGGTTAGGCAGGAACTCCAACAAAATGACTGACATACATACAAATGAAATTGAAATATTGGCATACTGGTACTTATTGAAACCTCATATTGGTGGGAAGTGGTTGAGCAGTTACGATGTGGAATTTTTTTTTTAAATGCTCGTGAAATAGAATTATTCAAAAGCAAATTGCGCACACCAAGTTCTTATCGCACAATAAATTACATGTAAATAACCAGAACACACAGTAAACTTCTTTCTTGCAAAACAACAGCATTCACCGGTGTAATACTATGTGTGATTATACACACACTGTGTCTTAAAGTGACTGTAACTGACTCCAGATTACTGTAGCAGCTTGTGATACAGGTTTGGCACAACCTTACAGGCAACAAAGTTTATGTACAGGTGCAGTATGCAAACTAGACTGGAACTGGGGAAAGGTTGTCAAATTCCTCCAAAATGCACGCCGCTCAGAATCCCCTCCCCTCACGAAGTACGCAAACACATTCACTGATGTCACCAGTCACAGGGAGGCTGGCTAGTGACACTTAGTAGTAACTTAGGTTGTATTGTTGTTTACCCTGGAGAGGGGGGGGGGGGGCATTTTCACTTTGTATAAATGCACCACGGCCGCCCACTCGAGATTGAAAGGTCCTGGATTCGAATCCCGACGGCCAAAATTTGTAAAGGCCTTTTTCATGTTGCCCCGCTTCCACCAACTGTGAACTGGATCTGTTTGTGTAACTTCTCCATTACAGTCAAGGATACATAAAATGTGGCCAACCTGGCAGTCTGACTGGATTGAGTAAGTGTTCAGCTGGAATGTACAGTGAGGATAGCTATCTCCATCCCACATAACCTGCTCCCCAGGGCCGTCTGCAATCACCTTGTTGTGGCATGAACGATAAACCCCAGCTAACCAACCAACTACTGCACTGTCGCTGTGTGGGACCCCCTGCAACACCACCATGGATCGCCAGTTGAAGCGCCCATAACCGCTGACTTCATTTCACAAAGCCCTGTCCATCTGACAACGTGAACATCTGAAACAGCTACAATTCAATTCAAAACAGAATCACTTCTCTAGCCTAAACCACCACATCTGCGCTGGCAGTTCTTTCATCTGTTGCAGACATGGGTCTCTTTCATCAGTAACGCGAAAATTGAACGTGATGGAGGTTATATCATTCGAAAGCCCATTGGATCTGAGTGCAATCATTACACTGAGTGCAAGGCCATGGTGCATTTGCACAAGGTGCAAATGATCGAGGTTTGTCTGCTGCACATTCTAGAGAGCAAACAATACCAACTGAGTGAGTGACCACATCGGGCAAAATTTTCAAGTGTATCAGTCATTTTCTCTCTCTCTCTCTCTCTCTCTCTCGTAAATATTTGATCTCAATGTTTTAATTTTCTTTGCTAGATGTGTTTTAGTAGTGTGTAGCAACGGCAAGTTTGTAAATTGACGATCTTCTCTGTCAAAACTTTAACCGTTGGAAAATAAAGTTTCATCATCATCATCATCTCTCTCTCTCTCTCTCTCTCTCTGTGGAGCTAAGGTGAGTTCGGAAATTTCTGACACTTTGCAGCTAGGTCCAATCTCCAGTACAGTAGTGCATGTATTTCAAAAATGACCTTGTTCTCCAAGCATCCGTTCTCTGTCTGTCTCCCCAAGCCCGGACCTATTAGCCCTGGTCCAACGGCTGCAAGTACCCATCCACCTGTATGGTATAACTACAGATCCTCACTTGCTATGACTAGGAAAAACAATTACCAAAGCTCAGTGAAAAGTATGTTGCCGCCATCATGTACCTGGTTGGCATCCATCTCTCTAAACTGTATTGGTGACATCTGAGTGACTGATAATGCTTCGTAATCCTAACTTGATTTAGTCAAGGCCTGAGTGAAAACACAGCATTGTGACAAACATGACAAGCACACATACTACACATCAAACTGACATGCACTCCTTCAACCGCCACAGTCTCTTGCATACTGGTACTACCACAAAACTTTGATACATAACTGGGAAATGTGTGCATACCGCATATATGTAATACAGAATCCAGTCGATGTCTTGAATAATCACAAAGTCTTCAGTATTAACATTTTTAAGATACATAATGCAAGAGAGGAAATCTCACATAATCACATAGTGAGCTGAAGTGTCTTGCCACCAAATGCTTGATGAGCCATAAGCCATTATTACGCATACATACAATTGTACATACATACAGTGACACAAGGAAAGACATTTCAAACACTTCATGTACTAGCTTTTCTCTCTCTCTCTCTCTCTCACACACACACACACATACACACACACACACACACACACACACACACACACACACACACACACACACACTTATGAGCAATCACTCCCCATAAATAGATGTGGTCAAAGTCTATGCATCTGCAGTTACAGACCTGATGCACACGCCATAAACAATGCAGTATAACAACAACAAGCACTAGTACTGCTCCGAGTCACCTCACAAATGGTAGAAGTGTACAAATGTAGAATGTGACTTGGCATCTGCAGCAAACACCTTCATGCCTGTGCATATGTAACAGAAGCTGGCCACACTTTGTCGAGCAGCCGTCTCAGGGAAACCCGAAAACTCAAAAGGCATCACTCTGCATGCTCAACAGTTCCTGATATGTTTTAACCATGCTGTATTTCAGACGCTTCCAAATTATAGTTACGACGTACCCCCTTCAGTGCCCAAGTCCCGATTTTGATTTATACTTACACTGTTTCTCAAACTCGTCACCTCACACACTACAATCACACTCTGAAGAAACTCCTTCTCACCAGTAAACATAAGCACAAGGCCGACTCCGCTCACCTGGTTAGATATGTAGACTTGCTGTCACAGGCACAAATGCACAACAGAAGTACTAATAATGTATGCTGGTACCTTGGCATACATAATACATGTACTGGTAAGGTCTTACATCTCAGTCCAGGTGCATTGTTCTCCAAAACCCAGTCCTCACCGCAACGCCAGTGACATTGCAAATAAATGTGGAGCTTCAAGGCAACCAAGCCAGTAACAGCCCGCTGGTCCAATACTGGCACAAATTCGATGGCACATTCGTCAATACTGAAGTGGTGGACTACATTTGGTCTTTGGCCGAGTTTGCGCGAGTTTTGACTGCAGAAGGGTGGCAATACCCACATCTCATGTCCTGCCAGAAAACTGGCTCTCGCAAGTTGAACTACACACCTGGCGACATCTTGAAATCACCATCCACTCGGTCAACACCGGCCTTGCGACAGGCTTCACAACCACCTAGGTTCCAACTGTCTTTTAAAATAAAAATAAAAATCAAAGACGGGCACACTCTCTCCTGTAGAAGCATGCTGTGCCATGGAAATAATAATTGACTGCTGAAGCTTCTAAAAACATACAGCCACACACACATCCACAAAACCACTGGGGTCATGAGAAATCTCTGAAGCTGTCAAGGCTGTCCTGCCGTATTGGCGCCATGCGTGGTCCCTCATCATCTTTGATGCCAAGGAATGACCGCGGACCTTCCACCAGCTGCAAAACACAATAGAAATAATATGTAAATAATCTACAAACAAAACCTGTCAGCTGCCTTTTGTCACTGTACAATGAAAATGCCCTCTTTTTCATTTTTTCTCTTTTCTTCTTTCCAATCAAAATCCTGATGCTGTTAAAGATACATTCCAAAGCTTGTTTAAGCTCACGGATCGACCTAAGCTTATTATGGTGACAATGGCAACTACATGTACAAGCACAGTGCAGACAGACTGTTTATTATTGGGTGTTTTTTTTTTACTGCACAATGATACAAGTATCTATCACGATGAAAATCAAGAATTTGTTGGGTTTTTTTTTAAAGTAACTGAAAGCTACCTGAGCCTAGAGTAAGATATACTGGATGGGGTGGGGAGGAAGATACCGATGTGAAGCGTGCCAGAAACAGAGCGAGAGAAAGAATGAAAAATAAGAGGGACCCCCCCCCCCCCACCCCCACCTACCCCGACCTCCTTAAAAAAAAGAGAAGAGAAAGAAAGAGCCTGAGTGGGTCAAATGAGGCAGACTCAGCATCAGGGTTGAGCATAAAAAATGTATTTTTAAGAGAAAAGCACCTTTGTTATGTCAATCTCATCAAACAGCTCCTGTATGAAGCGGCGAGCGTTCAGCCGGAAGGAGTATGTGGACAGTATCAGACACGCTTCAGAGAAGAAACACACATCCTTGAATGTGGACGGAAATCTCTGCTTCAGGCTGTAACAAAATTCAAAGCAAACATATATATGCATTTCACAATCAACTAAATGAGAACATCTTCCCACAACACGCTTGCGCGCGCACGCACACACACACACACACACACACACAGTCACACACAGCAAAAGCATAAGAGACAGAGAGAGAGATGGCCATTGCCACAATAACAGTAATAAAAATACTAGATAATGGATTTCTTTTATAGTACTTCACCTTGGTGAGCGCTTCATGCTAAAACAATGCCAGAAATAAGAATAACTCGCAAAAGCGACACAGCAAACACTAGCACATCTAAACCAGCTCATAAAATTAATGCCTCCACAACATTTGACCTGTTAAAAAAACAAAAGCAAAACAAGAACATAAGTGTCCACAAGAAAATTTGCCAAAATTTGATCCATTTATCATGTTTGGAATCTGAAAAAAGACAAAATCACGCATAACTCACGCAAGCAGTCCCTGCTCGGAGCCCTTCAGCCCCACTGAGCTACTGAGGTTGACAATTAGGCGCAAGACCTCCATTCGGATGAGTCGTCTTCCTTCATCACTATCTTCTGTCAACTTCTTGGTGGCTGAAACAAACAAAAATAAAAGCAAATGTTCAATGTGCTCCCTGGAAACAGTGATGAGCATGAATCCTGAATGGTGTCTCCAAATACCTGATCTTTACTTATCAAGATGGCAGAATAATACTACGATTCTCAGGTAAAACCATGTTTGAAATACAAGCATGCAAACATCTTCACACTGCAGAAAGTGAATGAATGAATAAGTGCACAAGAACCAGCTGATGAATTTGCATGTATGTGATAGTGTGTTATACTGAACGTTTCCTTGATTTAAAGTAATTTTACTGGTCAAGTCTATTTTACCTTTATTTTTTTAAAAATACATTTGTAGTTATATCTCTGAATACGTTTGCTGCTTACGTGGAACAGAGAAGCAATTTCCCTCTCAGGATTAATAAAGTATTCTATATTCTGTAGTGTTAGTAACACCAACAAATCAAAATCCAAGAAGTTTTTCCGTCACTCACAGTGAAACAACTTGGTGCTACTGTTGACTAGAGTTTGGTTTGACAGTGTGAAAGAAAAAGGCCACTTCTCAACCAGAAAACAGCTTCACACAATCTCTTTAATGTTGTTGGAGGTTTAGATGCGAACACTGGTATTGTAAACTGGAAATCTCACTGACTCACTGTAGCTGACCTGTTCCAGTCAATCATTCATCACTAGGCTCCAATCAAATTTGCTGGTTCATACTTTATTTTTGGACTGGCACAGTTTCTGACTGTGTCAGTTTAGTGGCATTTTCTAGTGGAATCAAAATGGTGACAACTAAGGGTCCCTGCCTTGACATGGTGACCTTACACAGGTCAACAGAAAATTGTTACTGGTGTCTCCGAGACATCTTACACGGACATTACAAATGGCCTCTACAGGGGACATCACCTGGACAAATCATAGCAACAATGGCGCCTGGCATAAAACTTACGATATAACCTGGCACATTGTTGAAGGTTGTGGCACTGTATCATGTCAAGGATTTACTCTGACTGAAATCTGTTGCAGCAGAAAGGAGCTGCCAGGGATAGACACTTTCCAAACATAAATAATGCACTAGAGAATATGACTGGTGTCTAGCAAGAGGCAAATGGATTGTACAAACCTGTTATCTGCTGCTCTTTTTTTTTTCTGTAAAGAGAACCACCTACCTGTGTCAGAGCTGGCGCTGCTGGTCTGACTGCCTGGGGTGGCCGAGGATGCATGCTCCACAACACTCCCACCCCGCGATCGACTGTCCCTCTCCCCTGTGATCAGGCTGTCAGCGTCTGAATCTTTTCTCCCGACAGTGTCCTTCTCTCCGTCAATTGGGGGAATATCTGAGGTACAAAAGTGACATGAAAACTGCAAGTTTCACAGAAAACCAATACAAGCAGTAAACGGGGGGGGGGGCAACAAATTTGTGCATACGTCATGCACAGCATGTGACTTTGCCATTGGGGTTGCCATCAGAGCATCTTAGACCTCTCATCACAGACAGAAGTTTCCGTTTGCAACTCCAGAGTTGACGGTGTCTGCTATAAGGATACTGTAGTCTTCTTCAAGGGTTTTGGCCCCACTATATTTTTTTGTTGTTGTTGTTTTTTGTGAATGCTGGTAAGTGATATGAATGTTTTCATTCACATGGGATACAACATCCTCACGACCACAACCTTCTAAAAGTGACACTGACCAAAAGGGAGATGCAGTTTTATGCCTGAAGTAACATAACAGTTAATTCAAGCTTACTGTCTACCGCTTGAGATGAATCACCAGTCTTGTAGCAACGCTGGCGTGACCACGTACACAAGAGACACATGTCACGACTATGCTGAAATGTTGTCTCCTTGGTCAGAGGCGGAATGTGAAGTGGGACAGACACCTTCACCTCTGGAACAAAAACAAAAAAAAGGAACATTTCATGTGATATACAGGCCATTCAGCTTCACACAGTAACTGGCAGAGTTCAAAGGGTATTTGTTGTCTCTTTGAAAAGGAGTTTCCCTGTGCTATTTCCACTACCACAGTAGTAATAGTATTTTGTTACCTGCCAGTCTCTCAGCCAGAGCCTCCTCTGGGCTTTTCTCTTTTGACACAGTGGAGCGGACATCCTCCCCCTCGATCACCTACAAATGACAAACATTCTCAACCTGAGTACCATCGAGAGTTCTTAGGCCCTGCCAGAACGTACTACTGTATCTGTCTTCTTTCTATCTGTATCCAAAGTACCTTCTGGCAGGGAAGCCTGCATGTCATAACAAACTTTTCTACACAGCCATGCTGCTATGCAGCCCACACTACAGTACATGTACTAGGAGCATTATATGCAGTGAAGCAATAGCTACATTCATGAATGTGTGGCCAGCAGGCACCAGTGTTCTGCATTCAGACTTATATATATTTGTCATTAAGAAGATATTTTGTGTACATGCACTCTCAAGTGCAATTTGTCCCTCCAATCCCCCCCCCCCCCCCCCCCCCCACACACACACACACCCCCCTCTTCCCCACCTCCCACCCACCCACACACACACACAAAATTGTCTTCTGTGAAGACTAGAAATCTTGGAATGATATAAAAACGCATTTAAACTATGTACTAGCCATAATCAAAAGAAACAGCCTTGTCATACCAAAACTGACCACTATCAGCAGTAATCAGCCCACAAATTCAAGATCACAATTCCTCACTCACTCACTATGATACAAGGCAAGTACAGTTAGGGGGCAAAACCCCAGGTGTCTACCTCAAAGATCATGTTGATGTCCACAGGCAGGGCCAGGCCCACAAAGCGGTTGTGTGGTGACCACGGTTTGAATGCTCTTGGTGGAGCGGGCTGGTTTGGTGTCCCTTGGTGGTCATGCTCAGTCAGCGATGTGCTGCTCATGTTGCGTCGAATACTGGTGACAGAGCAAGGCCACCATTCAACAGCGCTGACAACATTCAAGTTCTGGCTGGGGCGTGGGGAGGTGGACGGCGGAAGAGGTGGGCAGAGAGGGCAGGAGTTTTCAAACAAAATCAGGAACTGTCAGCTGCACAGCTCCTGTACTACTGCACAATTGTCGTTTCTACTAGGTAAATCGCGGAAAAGTGCTGACGCAATACAAATTCAAACTGACCATGCATTATTGCATGCAAACAGAAATGTCAACTTTAGTGAAAATCACAATCCCCAAAAGTCATGGACAACAGTTTCAATGATCCAACTCCCAGAAATGAGTTAGATTTTGTTCATCAATGATACTCATGCACACATGCATTTTCGTCACACCACCACTTGTTCTGGAGGGAAGCCAGGATAGCAGAGCTGGTACAGAAATGGACTTTCAATGCTCAGGTCAGGCATTCAAATCCTGACTGGAAGGCAAAAACTTTCACCTGCTGTTTCTCACTGCCCCGGCTTTAATGACACCTGTTGCAGCAGAAAAGGACATTAAACCCAACACATCCAAACCCCAAACAGTGATTTAAAGAAAACTACCACAGTACCTGAGCCAGAGGTTGCTGTCGACACTGCTGTCTGACTCTATGCTGATGGTGCGCGTGATGCGTGTCTCGGGCACTGTAACCCCCTCCTGCCCTTTCTCGTCAGGATCGGCATCCGCACTGTATGTGCGCAGACGGCGGATACTTCGCAGGGTGGCATAGCCCATGACATCACGGTATGTTGTGAAAAGGTTTGATGTGCTGCCCGGCAAGGACTGCAGAGAACCAAGCGCAGGGGAGGCTGACCGCCTGTGGAGACTTGGTACTCGCGACAGCCTGAAGCGCATTCGCTGAGCGGTGGAAGGGTGGACTGGTTCATGCGCATCTGACCCTCCCTTAGATTTTGAGGAGGTGGATGTGCCCTGACCCACAGCGGCGGTCGGGGAGAGGGTGCTGATGGAGGAGGAAGAAGGGATGGGGGACAGGGACGACAGTGCTGCCACCATGCCAGGCAGTGTGCCTGATTCGCAAGAACTAACACCGCTGGTGGTGGAGTCGGTGTTGAAGCTGTCCGTGCGGCCCTTGCTGCGCTGGGAACTCTCGCTGCTACTGCGGTCATCCTTGTGAGCCGCCCCTCCACTGCTGCTGCTCCCACTGCCACTGCCACTGCCACCAACACTCCCAATGCGAAACATGGGCTCCTTTCCTTTGCTATCACACAGTTCTGGCGAGACCGGCTCCTCCTCAGAGTCCGCACGTAAGCGGATCACAGGGGAGGCAACTAACTCAATGGTGTCACTCAGAAAGGCATCTGAAGAGTCACCATCACCTCCTGCACCCTCCACTCGTATCACAACCGATTCTGGTGCTGCAATGTCTGAGTGCTGTGCACCACTGTCTTGACTACCTATGTTTAACCTTAGTGGTCTGGGCAACTGCCCGACAGGCAACCCACGCCTGTTGACATGCCGCTCTGAGGACGACCGTGTTGGTAAAGACTGGTAACGTCGATAGTCTACAGACTCATTGGGCAAGGTTCGACTTCTAGGCACTCCAGTGAAGGTTTCTTTAGCACCAACAGGCACAGATGAAGACACACCGCCTTCTTCTTTACGAGCTGTGTCAGCAGCACCAGTCCTCAGTCTCACACCAATGACACCACACACTTTGCCTTCCTCCCTACCAAGTTCTGTGTTTGTGGCATCACCATTTGGTTCACTGCGGAAGCTCTCCTCTTTGATGAAAGACAACTGGGTTGAGCCTGTGGATGACAGCCTCCCAATGTCACCTCGAACAGAGCGCAGATTGCTGGCATCTGCCTGGCGAATGGCCTCTCCCATGGACTCTGAGATCCAGCCTTGTTCATCAAGCACAGGCCAGGTCTCGCGTCGTGTGCAGCAGTTGGACTCCCAACCATACTCTGCTAACACTTCGGCTCCACGTCGGGTTGAGGCAATCAGACCCAGGGCGTAGAAAGCAGTCCTGGCAAAATAGCAAAAGCGATACACTTCCAAGCTAACAAGGAAAACTGCTACAGGTCACTTAAAAAGGCACTGGTACCAACCATCATCATATAATAATAATGATTTCAAAATGGGAGAGCTACTTTAAAAAAAGAGTGTTTACACACCTGTGTGCTAAAGATTTTTTTGATAGGCGCGTGTGTGTACGGGTAAGCTGGTGTGTGTGTGTGTGTGGCTGAGTGGGCAAATTGCAATAAATGAAAGAAATGCAGCAGCACAGAAATAAAACTAACCCTCTCACAGAGAAGACACCACACTCTTCAGCTAAACGTATCAGTTCTGGCACCATGTTCTCTTCCTCCAGGATATTTACACCATACGCTGATGACCCAACATGACCCTGCACATGAAGTCACCCCTGACATCACGCTGTAGCATATATATATATATATAACACAATTACATATAGGTTAAAAAAAATTGTTATTCAAGACTTCACAGATAACATTAAAAAATAAAAGACTAAATAGATAAAACATAAAAAAATTAGTAAGCACTTTACTTTGAGCACAACCCTACCCAACTAATCCTGATTTGACAATGCAGCAAGTCATAACAGTCACTGAAGATTGCTGTTCATTCTATCCTCTCTCTGAAAGCATTCTGTCCATTTAATGAGCTGGTCTCTTATTGAGCATCTTATCACTGCCCCAATCTACTCATCCCCAAAATTTCAAATACTGACCACAGCCCAGACAGCAGCTTTGAGTTTTGTGATGTCGTCATCCTCCAGTAGCTCCTGGTTGTGGATTGTAGAGAAGTATTCCTGAAGACATGCCTGGTCATACAAAACAAGAGGTACAGGTAATGGTACGTCCATGTATATATCTCTTAATTAATTCTGGCTGCTGAATCTTCATTTTCTGAAGATGACTAGTAACTACACCCACACAGGTCTCTCTCTTTGTCCTTGCCACACAACCAAAACTGAACCACAGAGAAGCAATGGTAGAGGTCAGTCTATTCATCCTCTTGCCCACCTCTTTCTTGAGAATCTCAATGCCCTCCTCATGCTGTGCCAGCTGACCATACAGATGCACCGGGAGAAAGGCTTCCTTCTTCGGACCTCTGTCAAAACAAACAAAAAATCCATTGTGCAGATTCATATTCCTTGCTTTATCCCAGAATGCTACAGCCAGTCCAACTGTGGGCTGTTTTAAACAACTGTGATGTCACAGTTGCTCTTGCACAAAAGATATGATGCTGAAAGGGATCAGAACTCTGTGGATGGGAAAAAATACAAGTTGCATGGACATATCCACTTACATGAATAATTCACAGTGCTACAAAACCATTAGATCTGGCAGACACACAAAATGCTACACAACGAGAACATGAAATATCTAAGCGCAGGAGAAGTATGCAATTCTAGTGCACAATAATGTACATTCTTCAAAATACAAAAATTCCACAATGACATCATTTCCTTCTTTTTTCTCTTTTTTTTTTTTTTTAAACGATGAAAAAACTGTCACAAAAACACACACACAAACACACAGAAGATGACAATACTGCTTACTTCAACATCGAGCGCCGAGTAAAAGCACCTTGGTTGCTTTTCTCGTATGTTGTCAGTGCTTCGTAGCAAACCTCCTCCACGATGCTCACATAGCGTGCGTTGAAAGACTACACAAAAATACACCAAAACATCATATACATGCATATGCATACATACTCATTCACCAATTCCTTCTTTTTCCTGTTCTTTTGGAACTCTTGGCACACTTATGAACTCAAGAAATGCTTATTACATCCAAAATCTTCATGGGTAAACCCCCGAGTCTGATTTACAATTCATGTAGTATGTATTCGAATGGTTCAGTTCCATACAGTGATTGTCGTGAGTTTGAATCTCGGCTTGGGCCAAATATTTGTGCTGGCCTTTTTCTCGTTGCCCCGCCTTTCGTATCATCCTTACGTGGTGAAAAAGGACGTTAAATTCCCGAACACGCACCCACCCACCCTCCATACAGTGACTGACAAAACTCCAACAGGTTTGTTGTTATGCATGGGGTCCCACTATACCGTTTTTGTGTTTGACCTAGATGCATGAAACTTACCTCTGTACTGTAATTTTGTGTACTTCTATGGAGAAATAAATCATTACCGGTACCCCGTTTTGTTGTTGTTTGTTTTTTCTTGGGGGGTGTTGATTTTGTGTTGTTGGTTTTTGTTTTGTTTGGTTTTGTTTTTTGTTGTTGTTTTTTTTTTTTTTGAGGGGGGGGGTTGCTGTTTTTGTTTTGTTGTTTGTTTTTTTTGTTTGTTTTTTTTGTTTTGGGTGTTTTTGAGGGTGTGTGTGTGGGGTGGGGGGGGGGTGGAGGGGGGGAAGGGGGTAACGATAAAATGTACAGCATATGTTGGGTGAAAAATTCTGATTGTTTCACCTAAGCATATGCAGTTAACGTGCATAATTTAGTGGCACTGGCTTTGTGTTTTAAGAGTCTTTTCATGCATGAGTAAGAGAAACAGAGAGCTCACGCAAAGTTATTCAGTACTGATTTGAGATGAATTCAACTGATATATCTTCTACTATACCTTATGCCATTTTTCCAACTCCTTGGGGAGAAAGTTGGCATCCCGCAAGGACCGAAAGCCGACAGGGACGGACAGAAATCGACACAGCAACATGGCACCCTTCTCCCCAAGATGCAGCAAAGATGGACGCAGCCTGATCAGCTGAAGGAGATTCGCCTGAAATACACAAACACTGCCTGTTACTCCAACAGCACTCACAACCTGGAAAAAATTTATTTGATGGTCATGACTCTCCAGCAAAAGTTGGTCACACACACACACACACACACACACACACACACACACACACACACACACACACTGGGGCAGCATTCATGGCCATGCTGTAGATGGAAATAGGCCACTGAAAGGATATTAAACTATAGTAAAAAAAAAAACAAGGGAAATTATAAAAGAACGAACACACAGAGAAGGTCTCAGCACAGAGACAAGTACACTCGCCTCCATGTCACAAGCCTCGTCGAGAATGCTCAGAGCTGCCATGGCAACAGAGTGACTCTGGTCGTACAGCTGGGTGACAAGCAGTTCCATGCCCCAGCTGCTGAACCCTGGCGTGTTGGCACGCAGCAGCACACGCAACAGTTTTGTTGCATACACTCGGCAAGTCTGCACAACCAAAGAAGCATCAATGTAAAGCCATCTAAATCAGTTTTACTCCATCCCAAAAGCAAAACTTGGAAACAGACCTCTTCCCTCAACCAACAACTGTTTCCCTGCCATCCGTGATCCTACTTGTTACATCATACGTGCACGTGTCTTAGGCGGGTAGGTGTATATACAGCAGTGGGGTCAGTGTGGCGTGGAGGAAGCAGTTTATGACCCTGTTCATTGTTCATAGTAAAAAACTGTATGTGCAACCAAGAGCCCATTACCTGAGAGCTGGTCACAGGCTATAAAGGCCACTGTACGTGTGAGTAGAGAGCTTTTCAAGCTTGCCTGATCCTGTTATGATACTGTCACGGCCAGAGAAATCCCAAGAACGGGAGTGATCAGTCAAGCGTGAGTTTTGGACCAGTCGCTAAGTATAATTGCCACAGCTGAGCCAGTCACCACTGGAGGCTTGTCACCGAGCACTGGACCCCTCTCAGCCGTTAAGGGTGAAACTTGGAATTTTCAAATTTGTGCAAAACCAGAACACCACCTTAGCCCTGCCCTGAGGCCATTTACACTTGACCGCATTCACGCTCCGCCAAGAAAATCCCCTCAGAAGGGTTCTATCGCGATGAACCCAACCCGATATTCTGTGACCAGCTCTCAAGTAATGGACTCTTGGCACAACCTATGTATTTGCAAACGTGTGGTCTGCATGTGTAGGTGCATGTGTGTGAGTAAAGAACATCAGCCAGACCAACATGTCACGCAGCTTCAATTTCCATACCAACCAGATGACTGAAACTGAGACAGGTAACAAGTCTGAGTTGCTGACTCCTTGCTAGGTGTGCCATTTTCACAGGATAACCTTATTCTTCCAGACAAAATTTCTCACCCCTGACAGACCTACCTCTGATGTGGCAGTAAGTGCTTTAGATAACACAATGCGTGCTGAACCATCCTTGCTGTAGTTGAGAGAAGAAATGGCCAGTTTGACGTGGATGTCTTGGGTTGAAGGCGTCATCATCTCCATCAGACTGAGGAAAAAAAAAAAAAAGAACAAGGCAAGTTAATACTGGTGATAAACTTAAAGCCAAAACAAAGCACGCTTATTTTCACAGAAATGGCAACAAAAAGAAACATGAGTAAAGCTCACTGCAGTGCAAGTGCCTGTGAGTTCCTAAATTCAACTGTTCGCAAGCCTGGGATACTTTGTCACAGGTTTTGTGAGAGGAATTGAACTACAGTATACGCCGGTTATAAGAAACTCGAGGGGGGTGAATTTTTTGGTTTCTTATATCCGAGTTTTCTTATATCTGAAAGTCGGATATAAGAAAGTATTTTGAAAAATATTTCTTATAACCGAGTTCAGTGAAAAAATGGTTTAAAACATTTCTTTTTTCTCAGTTCGTGTATGTTTTGCATTAAATTAAGAAATATCTGGTTTCTCTTAAAGACCTGCAAAGTATATATATATATGTGTAGAGTTAATATACACCAGTGCGCTTGTGTCCTTCAATGTCAGATTTTTTTGTTTGAACATGAAAATACTGTTTTTGCTTCCCAACTGTAGCGCTGGCGGTCATGTGGTAAGAAAAAACAAAACAAAAAGAAAAAAAAACCCAACCAAACCAACCAACCAACCAACCAACCAAACAAACAAACAAAAAAGAACTAAGGGGAGAGAGAGAGAGAGAGAGAGAGAGAGAGAGAGAGAGAATTCCCTTCTATTTATTTTATAGGATATATGAAAAGTGCATTATGTTCAACTTTTGATCTATAAAACACTCGTCCCATTAGAGTATGATATGCGATGCTTTCCGTGTTTAATTTGGCTGAAAAAAGCTGCAAATTAGCTTTTTTTTCTGTTGGGAGGGGAAAGGGGGATGGAGGAAAGATGGACCACGTACTGATATTGTCAAAGAAAGGAATTGATCAACAGTTAGTCTAATACTGATAGTTTTATTCTCCTTAACGCGAGCCCTGTAGACAGAGACAGACATACAGAGAGAGAGAGAGAGAGAGAGACTGAGCTCCCAATTAGGCAAAAAAACAAAATAATAATAAAAACAACATATAACAATAGAACAACAAAAATGCATCTCGTATTTTTTCTTCTTGCCAACATTCAATTTTGCACGGAACACAATGGTAAAGAACCAATTCAAGAAAAGAAAATCATGCGCCATCATGTGCCTGTCCTAAGTGACGTCAGACCTGACCTGTTTTCTTAGAATGAGTGAAATGTTCTTGGAAATGTACTTTCGGTTTCTTACAATGAGTGAAATTTTCTTGGAAACGTACTTTCGGTTTCTTATATCCGAGTTTTTGTATCAAGCGGGACAAGAAATTTGCTTTCCTAAAACCGAGTTTTCTTATAAGCGAGTTTCTTGTATCCGAGTTTTTGTAATACATAATAAAGAAGAGTTTGGCCGGGGGAAAAAAATTCGTTGGCAATAACCGAGTTTTCTTATATCCGAGTTGCTTATATCCGGCGCCCACTGTACTTATAGTACAGGTTCAGCCTTCAAGCAGAATTCTGTTTAACCCTCATGAGCTTGGTTACTCCATAGATAAGTATGTGAAAGCACATCCATCCCCCTCCCAACCCTTCCTGGAATTACAAATCTGCAAAGCAGTATGCTGCTGCTAGTGCTAACACACCTTTGGAAAACACCACACTTCTCTAGGTGCACTGATCCGGCTTTGGTGACAGAGAATCGGCCAATGAACACAAAGTATTTCTGGGAAAGAGTTGTGTAGACGCTGTGGTTGCCAAACACTGACTCTGGCACTGCATGATTCGTCGCCACCTGTTGGATACAAATATGTTTTTGAGTAAGAAATATAAATACCCACATTAATGTGGGCATTTTATCCCAAATGCTTGGCTCATAGCACCACAAACTGAACCCAACATGTGCATTAATGAATCACAATATTCACCCACACAACAGACACAAACATAATTATTACAGTCATGTGGTGGGAAGGTCAGCTCAGCTACAGAATTGCCTTTTGTTTTTTCCTTTTTCACTGGCAGAAAATTTCCAAATCAGAGTAAGCAAAGTTCTGTTTTGCTGCTTCTCGCATTCTTCAGAGGATCTTGGGTCCCATAATTTCTTCAAACTTAATCAAAGTATCTGTCATATTAGGTACCTGATGAAAACATGCAAATCATTTCATGAAAGTGTGTAATGGAGGAAAACAGAATGTAAAAGTATAAATCATGGCTGCCATTCTTTTTAATGACAAATCAAATGTCAGAAAAACGTATTTTTACAGTAAAATGTCTTTCTCCTAGGTACTTACCAGATGACATGATACTATATACCACCTCGCTAGGGGGGGCCCTGGGTAGAGGGGTTACCCTCAGAAGGAGGAGGGGGAGAGGGTTGGACGGGTCCTATAGTATCATGTCATCTGGTATAGCCATAGGAGAAAGCAGAAAATGGTAAGTGACAGTTGACATATTTGCTGATCCTGTTGGTTAGAAAAGTTATTTGAAAAAAAATTTGAAAAAAAAAAAAACAGTGAGAGAGAGAAAGAGATAAGAATAACAACAACAGAAAAAAACAAGTCACTGACCTCTGACAAACACTGCGCAATATCTGTCAGCAGGTCACTAATCAGCTTCCCAGCCTCCTCCTGTAACAAAGAATTCCCTCTGCAACACTACATGAAAATCTACACTATTTCAAAACAGCGCAAACTGAACCCAACATGTGCGTTTACATGAATCACAATACAGTGTATTCACTGACACAACAGAAACCAACATAATTACATGTATTACAGTCGTGTGGTGGGAATGTCAGCTCAGCCACAGAATTGCCTCTTCTTTTTTTTCCCTTTATTGGCAGAACATTTCCAAATCAGAGTAAGGAAAGTTCTGTTCTCCTGTTTCTCACATTCTTCAAAGGATCTTAGGCCCCATAATTTCCTCAAAGTATGATGTATCTGTCATATTATCAGGCATGGGAACTGGAGAAGTATAAAGAGACTGAAATTTTCGCGGTGCACAAAGGAAGGACTTTGCCCGAAGAAAGTGAAAACCGGGGGGGGGGGGGGGGGGGGGGGCTCAAAACCAGAATAATAATAATAATAATAATGAGTATTAGAATAGGCCAGAAACGAGGTACCGTTCAGGTACTTCTATGTATCGCGTAACTCAAGCGGGCGGCCAACAACTCGGCGGCAATCGGTGAAAAGAAAAGCGGAGCTACATTTTTTTTTCTATCAACCAGACTTTTTTAGGCGGACACTTTTTTTTTAACTTTTTTTTTAGGCAGAAACCAAATTTGCTTTAGGCGGAAATTTGCCTTTAGGCGGACAATTCCCATGCCTGCATATAGATCAGCAAATCATTCCGTGAAAGAGGAATATTTCAAAAACAGGGATGGGCTACACTAAGACCCACACAGAAAATCAGTTGCCATGTGTACAGACAAAAAACATAAAACTCGGGTCAACCGATTATTTTGATAGTCGCCCCATATATCTTTTGCAGCTGTACTACACACAGACACCACTTTTAGTATAACACATGGTGACTAGGTTTGCTAGATGGTGTCACCGTAAACACATTCACTTTCTCCTTGTGTTCATTTCGTTTGACGTTATAAAGAAAATGAACATACAGAGAATTCAAAGTCAAACCCAGAAACCAGACAATGAAGGATGACAGATAACAGACGATGAAGGGTCACAACATAGACTCACTTCATTTACACATGAGAAAAACCAGCAAGAGGACACAAACTCTCTCACCTGCAGCTGTGGTGCAAGGAAGTCCACTAGGTGGCAGCCTGCTACACAAATTGTGCGGGCACGCTCTGAACTCAGGTCCATGTGAGAGAACAGGTGGTTTGTTGGTTTGAAGAAGAACACCAACCGACGCAAGAACCTATGACCATTATACAAAAGTACAGGTTTTTACTGAGATTCGCTGATATTCATGCAGTAAGTTACAGATGTTTTTCTTATTAGGTATTTACTTTCACATTCCTACATATGCTTGAACATTTTAAAAACACAAAAAATTCTCAAAATTATTTTACATTACATAAAATATCAACCAACTTTCATCATATCTCTAACATGTATTATACGATGGCAGATTTTGACATTTTTAATACTGTACCAGTTTTTGGCAATGTATATTATCAAAGTTCACAGAACCTATGCTCAGTCAGGACAAAATCCAAAACTACCAGTCTCACCTTATGAAAGTCTGATCCTCAAGCTTGTGGAGCTTATCATCTGGCCACTAGGAGAATAACAAACACACTCGTTAACTTTATGGTGAGGTTTTCTTTCAAAAAAACAACTACAGACATGTTTAGGATTTTCATCTTTGTCCAAACATCGTTTTACTTCAGTCACTACTGGGATCTGAGAGTACTGATCTTTCATGCCACGCATCACTGCCCACTGCTCTCTGGCGACAAATAAAAGGAGCCTAGGCAAGCCACAAGGCAGCAGACACACTCATAGTCATACCCCTCTAGATCTCTGATGGGGACACAGGGTGCACATTTAAGTCGGTCCCAGGACATTGACCTATAAAAATTTCAAATGTCCTATTTTTCCCACCTCAAGCGGACATTTGTCCTATTAAAATTTTTATTGCCACTAAGTGGCCAGGACACTGTGTCCTATCACTTTGCTGTTTCCAGGACACTATGTCCTATACAAGCTGTGGAAAATGTGCAACCCTGGGGACATTATACTAGGGGCTTAGATGTGTGAAAACAGCGGCTACTACAACCACAAAATCACACTCAGCTTACTGCTTCCTGCTGACATTGAACAGACACGCCTAATGTCCCACGCACCCATCCCTCCACCCACCCCCCATCCTCCTCCTTGGCTATTCACTCGAGGGAGGCACGTGTCACTGACTACCATAACCAACCTTTGAAGCCTGGATTGGCAATCAATCAGCAGATCAGACACTGCAGACGCTCTCTGAGTCTGAGAAAACAGCAGGGGTGTAAAGGTGGCCAAAATACCACAAAGTGATTGTTTAGTATAGGGTGGTAGGCTGGTTGAGACTGCCATTACGGGTAGCATGGCCATGTTAGACAACTGACCATCTTTCACAGTAAATATAGAGGGAAAACCCTGGGGGATCTTTTGGGGTGACCGGGTTGGGCAGTGGCATGGCTTGTAGAGGTGACCATCTTGACAGGTTTGACTCTTGCTCTCTCTTTCTCTCTCTCTCAAACACACACACACACACACACACACACACACATGTATACACACACACACACACACAACACACACACACACACACACAATCACTGATACACACCCTGAGCACAGCAGCAATAAGGTCCCAGTCCCAGTTCCTGTTCTCCTTAGTATGAAGCACCATGGTCTCTCGCAATATGTGTGTTGTGGAATCATCATTTGGCATACCCAGTAACTGCAAAGAAAACACCAGATACCATTCCATCGCAGTGTCCTAGACAAGTTTCACAAACTCAGCAGCACTACACGGGTGTCAGCCTAGATGCCATGGGGTTAAACACACCTCCAAGATTACTGCTCTTCACAGAAGGCTACCCCCTTCTTTTTTTTTTCTTTTTTTTTTTTTGACGCCAAATTTCCAAAGTTGCCTGTGGCAGCCGAAAGGCATGTCAACTAAAGTCGCCAACGGCGGCTAGAGAGTTCCACAGTTGCGCTTCAGAGTGCACATTAATCCATGAATAGTCAATCTCAATGACAAAGAGAGATCTATGTAAATGCAATACACAATCTGGAGGTTGCACAAACTTTGAAATGAATTACCGTAAAGCTCTTCTGGAAAAATAATGAATGCAATGCTGCTATGCTCACACCACTGTTAACATTACACTTGTCCTTCTGTTGGCTCAGTGCCAGACTGTAAGAGGCTGTAAGGGCAAGTTGTGACTGCGCAGGTGTCTAAAATACACCGTTAGATGCCATCAAAACAGCACAGAATGATTGTTGAGCCGAGATACGGTTGAAGATGGCCCAGCAAAGAATGCGGAGGCAAGAACAAAGATGCAAAATTACCTTTTTGAAGTAGTACTCAGACAGTTTGTCCCGTCGCAGGTGCCAGTGTCGACTTGTCGCCTCGCTGACCTTGCCCGCGCTGTGCAGCAGCTGGTCCAGAAAGAGGCTGCATGGTACTGGACCTCGCTTCTTCAGAGCATGGAGATTGGTCAGGTGGGTGATCGCAACACATGCTCGACTGAAACATAACCCAGCTTTGGAGCATGGTATCATTCAGTTATCGAGCATGGGGCATTGGCCCCATCAGGAGACACTGCATTGCTCAAAGCAAACACAGTATCAAAACAAGCCAGGGGGAAAAAAAAAACAAAAACCAGAAAACACCTACATTATTCAGGCTGGGGAATTCCTGAGAAAAAAAAAGACTGAAACCCAGGCCGGGGTCCAGGGGCTGCAAAGGCCCCGGTGGGGTGCAGGGGAAGCGCCCTGCTGGGGGGCCCAGGGGGGGCGAAGCCCCCCGGAAGAAAACGAATTTTAGTATTTTCACAGGCAATTTGTGACCTCTCCTGGCACCTAAAAGTGAAAATATTAGCATGACATTCACACCTGGATTGCTTCTATTTGTCACACTTTTTTCCTTGCCTATGCTGCTGACCTTGTAAAGCTATTTGCTAAATTTTTTAAAAACTTTTCACAAGGCACTGAACAATGCTCATTTAAATGCACATCTGCAGGCCTTTCCTGTCACATTTTGGTGAATAGTTCAGAACTGAAGAAAAACACAACTACCATAACACAGTCAAATTAGCCATTAAAGTTCAAATGAGGACTGAATGCAGTAGAATATTTTCACTGGGGTGGCACATTTGTTTTTTCTCAAGACCCTGTGTCTTGCCATTCACTTCCATTTCAATCAACCAATAACAGGTGACTTATTGTTTAAATGGAGGAAAACAAATTTGAAAGCCAAATCAACTGTCCACAACACTAAATCTGCACAGTTCCTTCTGTGTAGGAGGGCAAACATTTCACTAGAATTAAACCCACATTACCCCTACAAGGCAGACAGACTATACTCTGTGTACTCTGACCAGTTCCACTTAACGATGTAAGTCACAGTCACTTCAAATCAGAGGAGAATTGTTCGGAAAACTTGTGACTAATAATTTCTAAGCATATTGCACATGGTGGTGCTCCCCTGATTTTAGCCTCTCTGAGAAAGTAGATACCAACATCATTTGTCATTTTTATCACCCCTCCCTAGGCAGTATCGTGTCTTTCATCGTCATCATTATCATGAATCGAGTCGGAAGCATTAAATAGATCTATGCTTGTACTGGGCTTGCTCGTTGCTTCGTAGTTCTTCATTACGAAATGGGGAATTACTGCGGTCCTTATTCTGCGGATGTGTTCAGTCGCCAACACGTTCCGTTTCGCCGTCTGCATCGGTCACCCACCTATCTGTCCACGCTCATAGCCAACGATTCTTCTTGCATTCGTCCTCTAACGCTTGCCGACGCACAAAAATGTTCCCTAGCGACGACATCGCCAAATGCAGTGGCATTGTAAAACATGGCTGACGAAAGCGCCAGCTGTCCATCTCCGCCGTAGACGCAAACCTATACAAAAGGAACGCGCGAGTGGTGTGATTTGGCGCCAGAGAATAAAAGCGGAAGTGACGCTAGGCAGGCCATGGCCGCGCATGGCTGCGAAATTGACTCCACGGTGGCGCAGTGGTCGGCGCCGTCTTCATCTTCCTCCGGTTCCCCCCCCCCCCCCCCCCCCCCCCTGTATTTTTTTGTGGAAACTTCGATTTTTTTGGCGGAAAGGGTCGGAAGTTTGGCGGAGGTCCGCCAATTCGCGGACAATTCCCCAGCCTGATTATTCCTAACAACAAATTTCAGCAGCTTGTCATAAAGCAACAGAAAAAATACCCTCAACCCCTCGCACAATCAAAGTGTGGATGGAAACAGACAGCAACTGTCAGCATGTACATACTTTCATCCAAATACCAAGCAACGTTTTATGTTACTGTTCCTATGCTTCTTCCATTACCATCAGTTAATCATTACCCTTCCCAAACCTTCAAGAACCCCTGTTCCAAAGCCAAGATGGCTGGGCACTAGACGTTCAGTTTCAGTGCTTGGGTAACGACTTCAAATCCCAGCTGGAAGCCAACAGTTTGTGCTGATGATTTTCTTACTGCCCACTCTTCAATATCACCCTTCAGCGGTGGAAAAGCACATTAAACCCACTAACCAACTAAACATCCCAGATCTTCTCTCCTAGCGTTTAAGATGGAAAATGAAGACTCACTGTCGCTTGATGGCAGGTGCCGTGTGATCAGCGGCTAGCGTGACAAGAGAGGCCAAGCAGTGACTGTGGCTGTAGCACTCAGCTGGAAGCAACACATTTGCCTGCAAAGAGGACATACTATTATTACCAACAACAACAGCCGAGGCAGGAGTGAAAAAACAACAGGTAGCAAACGAAACAATCAACCAACCCAAGAACTGCTCTCTGCTTTGCCTAATGTGATAGAGACAGGTAGTGAAATATGTGTATCTTGTATGGTGTTAAAATCATTAATAAGTCTCATTTTGCCTCATGGACTGTGCGTGATGTAACTCGATTCACCGGGAAAGGTTGGTTAGAATCTTGACCACTGCACTCTTCTAAATGGGGCTGTAACATAATGGTGCACACATTTGACTGTCAAGTCAACACCACAGGTTTCACTCCCTGGCAAGCATGAATTCAATTCAAATTCAAATTCAAAGTCAACACCACAGGTTTCACTCCCTGGCAAGCATGAATGGGACTGCTTTTACCAAGTCAAAGTGACAGATCAAAGCGGATGAAACAGTCCCACAGAACCAGCAAATGAGACAAACAGACTGAGTGCCACAGAAATGTTCGGCTGGCTTGAGGTACGGTAAGGTATGTCACAATATTATGTTACGTTGTGAGGTCAGATGAACTACCAAAGAAATGCTACTACATACCATATGCAGCACCTCTCCCAGCAGAATGACAGCTCGGTTGAACAGGGCTCCCTCAGTGCTACTGGTTATCACTTCAATCAAGGCCTGTCAGAAACAAGAATTGGTTTAAAGAGTTTACACACACATACACACACACAGAGTTCACGTATATACGTATCATATTCCTTTATGTCATATTCATCTTCTTCCATGTAAATAAAAATGAAACTAATTCCTATCACAATGTCCTGCAAGAAAAAAGTGTCACCGAAAAAAAAAAATTTTTTACCTCAAGCAAACCTGCACTGATCCAAGCACTCAACAGCAGTGCAAGATGGTTTTCCACCAAGTTTGGTCTGCAGACAAAAATATGGTACTATCACTTAAAAACACACACACACACACACACACAACATTACCCTCAACATTCACTTCTTCAGCAACGATGTCTAAAAGCTTTGCTTGTTTTAGATAACACACCTACTCACAGGAATAGTCTTACGGTGGACAACATCCAATACCAAATTATTTTCTACAGACAAAACTAATAGCATAAGAGGCACATATTGCGTATCAAACTTTTGGCTTTTCAAATGCCTATTCAGGTCAAACAGCTTCAGGAAAGCTCCTGCGTTACACAGTGTTATATGGGTATGTTTTCATAGTAGGGATGGCTGGAACCTGGGGAAGAGGTAGAACAACTGACCTTGTGGCAGCACAGTGAGGCAGCAAACAGCGCCCTTCTTCAGCCACAAAACCCTCAGGTAACTTCCATGCATCTTGCATTTCTGATGGATCTAAGAAAGTCACATTCACACTGTCAAATCACTGTCGCTACTGTAAAGTTCAATCAGTGCTATAAATGTTGTACAGTACTGTACTACACAGTACAAGAAGATTTAGTTTTATTATCTCTCCTTGTTTCAAACTAGACATTTACTCCACATCTCCACCGCTGATCTTCTAAAGATACATCCACACTCATGCAGAGCTCACTTTTGTTTTCTTCTCTTGTTGAACACACACGTAGCTGGTATTTGAGTGCAATAACTGAATAAAGTTTGACACCAATGATATGTTAATCCTAAAAAACAAAAGAAGTATCTTTAATATCTACACTGGGAAACATAGCAATATGATTTTTGCCACCTTACCCATCTAGTCACAATTTGTATGGAGCCAGTAAAAAATGAAAAATTAATAAACAGATTAAAGTAAAGATTTAGAACAGTACCCACCAACACTGACTAAAGCTGCAGGAAAATCGTCCGTCCACTCTGGCAAAGGTAGTCGAAATAAATCCGAAATCATTTCCAAAATGTACCTCTGTAAAACACACAAGTCAATGTGAAGATTTAATGTGTGATATAGATTCTGCCTTAATGAAGTTAATCATTGCATCTGATCAACGTATTTTGCTGACAGACATTTTCCTATATCATTTCATGTTGCTAGCTTACTATTACTATTACAATTCACTATTGCTACCACGTTTACTTTCATTGTCATTGCTCAAGACTGTTGGGTTGTTTGGGTGTTTTTTTTTGTGGGTTTTTTTTTTTTTTTTTGGGGGGGGGGGGGGGTTACTTCTTTACTATCCTTTCGGGAAATTCGAGCTGCTTCCCCCGGGGGAAGCGCGTCGCCACAGTGCAGCGCCACCCAATACCTAGCCTATATTTTTTACAATTTTGCTGGGGGAGGAAAGCCGGAAAACACAGAGAGAAACAGCCCGGTCGCCAGGAAAAACCGGCATCACATATCACGATATTGTTATTACCTATCATCATGCTGCTAATGCTATTGTTATTAAACTGCTTGTCATCTACAGCAAATTGTGAGACACAAAGAGAGAGATACAATGACAAAGACAATGAAACTTTATTTATTCAAGGGTAGAAATTGCAGCAGATGGAGGAGTGTATAATTTGCCGTTAACAATGAAAAACAAAACGAATGAAAATGCAAATAATAGAGATAAGATCAGAAAGAGAGCTACTGAGCTTCCACTTTACGACAGGTACACCACAGCTGCAGCAATGCAGACCACCAAAGTCAAACTTTTTTTCTTTTTTTTGGGGGGGGGACATCAAACGACTGATTAATTAAAGCAACTAACTTACCCTGAGCTCAGTGTAGGGAAGGTACAGGACACCCATCAGAGACTGAAGACCTGATCCTTCTGGGTGACAAAGTCGTATCAAGCCTGGAGAAAACATTGCCATACTTGAAAACTAGCGTAAGAATAAGATCACCTGCTATTCAAAGTTGTACTAATAGTATGAAGATAAGTCTCCGGCAAGAGTTTGTTAATGCTGAAAAGCTTCTGAATAAATAGCCAATGCCAAGCATTTGACATACAATTAATGCTCACACTCACAGTACATACAAGGGTACAGACATAGTCATTGAACTGTACCTGGCCAGGAATGCATGAGAGTGGTGACCGCCATCTTGCTGGCAATGAAGCGAGTTTCACGGTCATTACTGAAATGGGAAAAAGCAAACCTGCTTTGGACAGCGCAAACGTCCAAAGGGCACATGCAATGGTAATTTAGATATAGTGCATTTGTATTGCTACAGGCTAAATCGCTCAAACGATAATTTCATCGAAACCTGTATTATCAGTTTGACCTGACAACACAATAAATATTAAATTGGTGAATAAGTGCCGCAAACTGAAAAAAATTCATTTTAATTCAAACGTGTACATGTATATTTTAGAAATTTCTGTCATGAAACACAGCCTCTTGCATTCTACAGCAATCATGTTTCAACTCACCCTCTGGAGTGGTCAGAGGAATCCCCACTAAATCGAAAGTGACTGTCTGTCAGTGGGGCCAGAAGTTGCTGGAATATAAAAATTTATTATAAGACCATAACTAAACAACAATCAGCCTGGAATTAAAAATACAAAGATAAGAATAACATAAAGATAAAAGACAATTCATAGAACAGAAATAATGATAGCCAATCAAGAACACAAAAGGCTCTTTTTCTCTCTCTCTCTCTCACACACACACACACACACACTGAAATACCTCAAGGTCTGTGTTGGCCTTGATGTAGTGGCGGGAGCGAGGATGGTTCATTATGTACATTATGGTACATGTCAGGGACTCGTTGAGCCGTAGGAACTGGTGGCAGTCCAGTATGTTCCATAGAAGCGTACTGATCCCACCGCATTTGGACACAAGGTCTACGTTCCGAAAAGCTGAAGTCAAATAATATAAACAATTAAAATACCTTTTTTGGAAAATCAGTAAAGCCCTCCACACAACTGCCTGCAGAACAACATTTTTACCACTACACAATAAACTTCAACATAATGTTTCACAGTAAAATGAACTGGCATGACATCCACTCTATGGATGCCATGTAAAATTGCTGGTACAGTGTATTTACTATTCAACTGTTTTTTAAGAAAAAAAAATTGTCAAAATAATCTTGAAAAAAGAGACCTGAGTGACAGATCCGTAAAAACTTTGCAAACAAAGACAACATTTCACTATTTGTTTCATAACATTTTAAACACTGACCAGGTAGTACTAACCTATTTCACAGAGTGTCTGTAGACACACACGAACAAAGCGATCTCGTTCGCTGGCACCGTCATTTCCAATAGCGACGATGGGGAAGAGCAGGGAACGAGGCAGTTTGTCTGGGGCCACACTGTTGATCTGTCGAATCAGTCGAATGGCGTGCATGCGCTCTATCTCATTTTCCAGACATAAATCCAGACTCCTGGCAAACAAATAACAATGACACCTAAACTAGCACCAAATAAAGACGGTGCATCATTCACACTGACCGTGACATTACTGATGTCCTGCAAATATACATGTAGTATTAAACTCATTCTACCCCATGTTTTTATCTGTACCAACATGACTGTCAATGGCTCAAAACAGTGATGCAAAGCTGGGGTAGAAAGAGTTAAAAGATGTGTTTTACATCACAACACTTTGTCACTTTGTACAACTGAAATGCAGGAAGCTACTAGCGCCACTGTGACCTGCCACATAATCAATTCAGCGTAACATACCCTAGTCCAATCTGGTTTCATCTGATTCCTGCTCTATCAAGCGAGTGGCTGCCCAAAGTAACTGGCGAACAGCATGGCTATTCATCTCTGCCATAATATTATTAACCTCGCAGGGTCAAAGGACTACCTGACTTTCAGAATTGTCTCACCTCATGACCAGGTAGTCGATGTGCAACGCAAGAAAGCAGCTCAGCATTTCTTCAGCCTGAAGCAAGTGTCTCAACACTCTTAAAGTTGCAGCACGCACTTCTTTTGCCTCATGCAGCAGTCCCACCTGCAGACTAGTATACAATGATGCCAAATTCAATAGGAGCGCCTTTTCCGCCATAAGGATGATATGAAAGATGAGGCAATGTGGAATAAACTGCTATTTCAAAGCTGGAAATTGAACCCACCACCTAAGCAATGACTGTCCCCTCTCAATCAGCTCAGCGAGCCCAGCTAGCAGAGGTGCGTAAACATGTAAACAATGCAGCTGATTGGTTGGGGCATTACACTGAACACCCCTTTTGATCTGGTACGTGTGATACAAAACATGGAGGAAAAGACACCACAAATGTTGGGCTCCCAGCCAGGAGTCAGACTATGACCCAAGCAGTGATAGACCTTCACTCATCTGTAAAAGAAGGCATCAGGCTGAACACACTGTGTGAATGATTACAATGTCATTTTGCATGGACTGAAAAGAGTCTCCTAGTCTTAAACGTATTTTCTTTCATTTTCAATCTATCAGTGGGCAAACAGTCCACTGATCTAGTCTGCGTGCTTACACTTACACATGGCCGCACGCCACCATACCATAATTATTACCAATGCAAACATTTCTATTGCACAACAGAATGAAACTTCAAATTACCATGTCAGGATCTCAATGCTGCCCACCCCAAGTCCCCTGTCAGCCTGCTTGTAGATAAGCTTGACGAAGCTGTTGAGATAGGCGAGTTTCTTGGCTTTGCTGGCACCATGTTGCACCACAATATGACGTAAAATCTCTTTCACATTGTCAGCAGGATCTGGAATGGTACAATAAGACAAATGAAGTCTGAACCACAAAGCATAAACAGTACATACAAGTCATCCAAAGGAAACTCTGTTTTTTAATCTGGAAAAAGAACCTAGCAGCCATTAATCTGACATTAACAAAAGCAATTTTTTATTTGTTTTTTTCCTTATGGTAGAACTAGTCTGTACAATTTTCAGTTAACAACCTGAACAGAAACTGTTCGAATCTTAATGTTCCTAAATCACACAAAATGCAGTCTACGATTAAATGTAAATGTTATTTTAAGTTCTAACTGAAACTTTCTCTTAGCTCAAGCCAAATGGGCACGACCGGCTTCATGCCTGCACGGAGTCAACATAGTGAAAGGAGGCGGTGACAGGTCACCTTACAATATCAAAGTATGCAGACGATTAGTACGACTACGAAACACTGTCTTGCATGACGAGCAGATCACGGCCTCACAGCACAGCTTGTCCTCAGCGGCTTGTCGGGCAGTGACGCCTCACATTTACAAAATGGCCTCAATTTAACCTGTGATCAGGGTGAAAGAGGAAGACGCGTAGGACACTCACCTCTATCAAAATCCAGCCGCACAACTTCATCTCCACTTTCGTATCGAGCTGAAACAGAGAAACAAAAGCGCATGTGATATGTCCAACGGAATACTTATGTGATTATAAAAAGCTACAACATCACGAATGAAATGCAGTATTTACCACGGACTCTTGCCCTAAGATTCCGGCTGTGGCGAACCGCAACGGCCGCCATCTTGAAGACTCTGCTAAGATTGCTTTGGGGTAAGTCGTAACATGTAACAGAGGAAATGGAGAATAAACGAATTATCCAGGACAGTCTCTATATTGGATTATACCAACTGTTCAGAAGCTTCTTAAATGTATAGGCAGTTTTTGGCGGTGAGAGATTGCGACATTTGACTATCGGTTTCTGACAACAATGGCAGAGTTTGTGGCAGACGACGTGGAACTCAAATTTACGAAGGTGCTGGAGGGAGCTGCAGGATCAGAGGGTCCCGTTTTTGACAGAAATGGGAACTTTTTCATGGTTGCCCCAGAAGTTATGAAGGATGGAAAGTTTGCAGGCCAGATTCTCAGGGTAGACTTGCAGTCCGGCCAGGTAAGAGACCTCCGCCCCCAGGACTGGGGGTTCAATGTTTACTAAGCTAGCCCATTTCTTGCCGAACAGATCTGCTGACTGCTCAGCCATGTGAATCTATATAATTATTCAACGTTGTTTGGTTTTCAAAGTGGAATTTGGTCAGTATGCATTGAGACAGGCTGAAATCCATGGAAAACCATGCAGTGGATTCACACATCTTCAGGTGTTCAGCAGTAAGCTCAGTGTCAAAAGCAAATGCTGCCCTCTTGGACGTCATACAGATGAGACCGAAATCCAACAGTTACTGAGTTTTACTAGCGATTGACATTTTTTTATGATTCACTGTGCACTTCTATATTACAGTTCTTGTCAAGACAGTTCTTGTTTTTTCCACAACAAATTCTGTTTTTCACTTGCTTGCGTGTATTTCAGTCAACAGTGCTATGTGAACCAAATGTAAATGGTTACGGAGGTATTCCAGCTGGGTGCCAGTGCGACAAAGAGGGGATCATATATGTTGCTGACATGAGGCTTGGTATTCTGAAAGTTTCACAGTCAGGAGAATTCACACAGGTAAGAAAACTGTGCATTCCACTAGCACCAATGCTCACTTACTGTACCAGTGACACAAATATCAGTACTTCTGTGTGTGTGTGTGTGTGTGTGTGTGTGTGTGTGTGTGTGTGTGTGTGTGTGTGTGTGTAGCACAGCAACCAAATGTGCATTTCTGCTTTGATTGTAGGCCACTTTTTAAAACTTGCTTGCTGGAAACGCCAAATCTACATGAGCATATGTGTGCCTTCAGGTGGCAAAGGTGGACAGTGAAGGGCAGACAATGCAAGCATGCAATGACTGTATCTTTGATTACCATGGCAACCTGTGGGTGACAGCACCAGCCGGTGACATTGCTCCTGCTGAATTCAGGCGGTCTGACAAGGTTTGTAGCCAGTCAAATACATACATTATATGTACATTTGTATACTGGTCCTTTTCAGTTATGCTTTTCTTTTTTTTTAAGTTACAGGTGCAAATGAACATTACATCACTGTGTGGATGTCAATTGACATCATATATCTCATGTCAAATGGTAGAAGGGCTTTTGTATCCATGTCAATAAGGCCATCGTACCAGATGAGAGTAAGCATGTTTTCCAGCTGTTCTATCTTGTTATACCGGTGTTGTAGGAGATTTTTTTCTTATTTTCATGTCTCAAGGTGAACACAGAAGTCTTTGCCTTTGCCTCTCATCAGTTTTGCATCTTGCACTGTTGCAGGAGCCATTTGGATCTGTGTACTGTCTGACAAAGACAGGAAAGGTGGTGCGTGTTGACACAGGAATGCTTTTCCCCAATGGCATTGCCGTGCAGCATGATGCCTCTGGAGAACCAAGGAAGCTTATTGTTGCGGAAACGTTTACAAAGACACTGTGGGGTTACGACATCAAAGGACCAGGGGAAGTTACTGGAAAGGCGGTCTGGGGAATGCTGCCAGGTAACTCTGTGAAAGTTGACGTGTGAATTTAGAAGTGTGTTTTCAACATCATCCCCCCCACCCCAAACACACACACACAACTTTGCCACCACTGGACATAGCTTTATTACATGACCAGCTAGGAAAGTAAAACCAAACTAACAACAAAACAGGACTTCCACCCACAAAGCAGATGTTCAAATCGTTGGCAGCTAAGATATGAGTTTGTGGTGCATGTTGTTCCAGGCGATTTGCGAGGAGGTCCAGATGGTTTGGACTTTGATGACCAAGGTTATCTCCTGGCCGCTCACCATGGTTCAGGGCGCATTGAGGTGTTTCCACCGGAGGGTGGAAATCCTGTAAAGCGTATTGTATGTCCCTTCCAGCAGCCAAGCAATCTTCACTTCAAGCCCAAGTCGAACACAGTCTATGTGACAGAGCATGATTACCACGGTCTCTGGTATTTTGAGTGGAACACATGTGGAATGCCACAGTTCTGTGAAAAGTGACATTCATGTGTACTGTAGCCATGAACAAGCTTCACAGGCACGTGGCTCAAGTAAGCCAGTTGATGCAATATGTGATTTATAAGAACACAGTGTTTAATGATTTGTAAGTAAAAATGTTTTGATCTCATGAATTCCAAGATAAGCCTACAGTATATTTTATTCCATATATGAGCAGTTATTTTATGCGATTTACAAATATTGCTGGTATAATGGTGCTGTAAATATACAGATTTCTGGACTTGCATTTAGGCTAGAGTGTTTTTATATCCAAGTGCTGAATTTGAAAGTCTTTTTTGTGCTTGAATACATTTGATGGTACTTTTGACAACAGGCGGTTCTTTGTGTTTGTGTGAAAGAGAGAGAAAGAGTGTAGGTGCTCAATAAAATTGTCAGGACGGTCAGTTCAGGATGTTTTCTCTGTGCTCAGACTATCCCATATATGCACACCACCCCATCTCCCCAGTGTCGTCTTCGAGACTGTTCCAATGATGGTTTGGTTCACAGGGGCCCTGTCATGCTCTTTAACCTTCGCCGTACGTCGCCTAAAAACTTACACGGCGTACGTCGTGGGTGAAAAACTACCCATGCTTTCTAAATAGGCGATTCACCTACTATTCCTGGCCGTACATCGTGGGTAAAAAACTACCCATGCTTTTTATATAGCAGATTCCTTGACTATACCTGTCCGTACGCCGTGGGTAAATAACTACCCATGCTTTTTCATATGAACGATTCACTGATGATACGTAGAAAACAACAGTTCTGTGAATAAAATGACTCGCAGTACCTATACCTTCCACCGTTCAAGCGAAGCAGTCCATTGATGCCGTGATATCACCTGTAGCTGGAGTCAATACTCCAAGCGTATGTCAAGATGAGAGAGAGAGAGAGAGACACTTTACGCACAGGTCTGTTACTGTCTGTCCTTGCGACACACACACACACACACACACACACACACACACACACTCCATACGCGGACAGACATGATGACACAGATGTTTGATTTCATTTCTGGGAGCTGAATTTGTGGAAGTTACGTAACTGTGTAAGTAAGTTCAACACATAAGCATTGTCCTGACTTTGTTGTTGTGCAAAATAATAAAATAAGAATTCTGGGTTCTGGACAAATCAGTTCTCTGTCTCTCTTGGTCTCAGACAGAGAGAAACACACACACACACACACACACACACACACACGCACACACACACACACACATAGAGGGAAACTTTAGGAAATACCAGCGGCACGCCAAAGCTATTCGGTGACAGAATATTTCGCAAATCTAGCCACCTTGAATGAACTTCAGCACTTTATTTTTAGAGTGATGGTTACCAGGTTCAACAAGTTGCAGCCAAATGTGCCTATGTAAGTCTACCATACAAACAACTTCCAAGCCCATCGGGCTCGTCATCATCCGTAGAATCGTCTAATTCTCTCAGGACGGCACCACCCGATTCCTCACCCTCTTCACCATTATCTGCCTGGAATGACGGCGTTGGTGCCAGAAAATCAAGAACACCTTCACCTGCAACAGCGCATCAATTACAAAATTAATTGATTTCACACCTGATCCCCCCCCCTCCCCCAACCACACACACAAGGGAGAGAGAGAGAGAGAGAGAGAGTTAGTTAATTAGTTATTTAGGGCTTAACGCCGCGCAAGCGACAAAGGCTAATTCGCGGCGAGAGAGAGAGAGAGAGAGACCTTCTCCAAATGGAGGCAATGTTATGGCGCTTGTGAAGCAACTGTTAGAGCTTCAAAAATATTTGGCCTGTCCTCCATGTTTGCATAACTGAACAGACAAGAAGACATCGATTGATCAGTGTAAGACTATTATGACCAGTGACTCGGTTTAGGTAGGAAAAAGAAAAAGGGGGGGAGGGGGCAATCGATCAAGTTTTTTTTGGGAAATAACAACTACACGAAATCAGGGGATAAAAGGTGTGTGAGGGGGGGGGAATGAAGGGGTGCGGGAGGAAGGAGGGCTTAGGGTCGGAGGGAGGGAGGAGGATGGGCAGGTGTGTTATGGTTTCACTGACCATGTTTCTATATTGTGCTTCGGAAAGTAAGGGTATAAACATATCTTGCAGCTACCCCGGCCCATCTTTCACATTCGGATCTTGCCCCACTGATAGGAAATGACATTCACGGCCGTTCAAGACAAACAGCAGTTACAACAACTAACACAGTAACAGAACAGACTGGGACGATTTTCAGGGGAGCCACTCAACCAGTGACACCATACGAATACAGCGGCGACATAAAATACGAGGGATCTGATAAGCCCTGGCCAGATAGCGGGAAGAGCTCCGTAATAGGCATTAGACTGACAAATTATAAACGTAGACAAACAGGTTTTACTGTATTTACAAATATAACGATGGAAAAAAGTACATTTTGATAATCACACGACGTCACTGGTATCAGCCCACGTGAAACAGTATTGACCAGTTCGCATGTATTGTACACTTTTCGAACGTCATCTATTTCTTTGATGGAAATGAAAGTTCTAAAGAAAGATTTTTTTTTATACATTTTCATCATATCTTAGGAAACGGAAGCGGTCACATAGCGTAAAAAAGAATACTTACACAGAGTTGCCGGCGATATCAGTCAAAGAACGGTCTTCTTGGAGAGCAGAGGAAATGGCTGACGTGTCTGGAATTTCTCAGCCGGTGCCGGGGCATTTGTTTCCACACGCATGATGTGTGGGTAAAAAACTACCCACGACGTACGGCGCGCAAGGTGTCTTCTTTGTTAGTATGGGTAGTTTTTTACCACACGACGTATGGCGAGGGATATACAACGTTGTTTGTTTTTGAATAACTATTTTGTTTACCAACAAATCAACACAATTTTTGCTGGGCATATAGCCGCATACCTTATGAACAAAGTCATGAAATTTCGTGGATGTGCATTGAAAATTGACAGAGTTGTGTAACTTTGAATGAAGGTGTGGGTATTTTTTTACCCACGGCGTACGGCGAAGGTTAATGTTCAACCATGGGCCACTGCCTCTTTTCACACGTCTGTTCTGCGGGCAGTCTACAGAATGATGACCAAGGCTTTGCTTATGCAGCTCATGTCTCCGACTCCCGACCACTTATGATCTTCCTAAGTGCAGGCCGTCCGCATTCCAAGGGTGTCTGCTGTCATTACCTCTCAGTCTCACCCCTGAGTACCCTGGGCCTTGTGGGCCGATGCTTTCCATTGGCACATGCTAGTCTGAGTTTACCATTCCTGCCTTCACTTTTAGGAGGGGACTTTTCACGTCTGTGAGGATGAGAACAGTTATATCTTGTAACTTTCAGTACTCCAGTAACCAGATGCACAGCGAGTTAACATACAAAGGTTGAAAAAAGTTTGTGTACAGCTTGTGTATTTGATTTTTTCCTCCAGTTTCCTGTGCCCACTGCTCGAAAAGCGAGTTTCTATACCAAAGATGGGCACCAGTTGTGTTTGTTTGCTGTTGTTTTGTTGTTGTTTTCAACTTTTTTGTTTGTTTTTGTTGTTGTTTTTTGTTTTGTTTTTCAGGGGGGGGGGGGGTGTCATCCACACAAAAACACACCCAAGCACTTTAACTCTGAAACAAATGAATTTATTCCTATGTACGTTAACCTAATCACACTGTTAACTCTGGTCATAGTATATAATTTGTATATTTTCACAAAGAAGTGCATACACAGTCACCACACATTCAAAGACAGGCTATCTGAAAGAACCATAAGTGGTGACCAGCTTCCTAATTCCCATCCAAAGCTTTCTGTAGTGCCTCGTAACAGTCAACAGCAATCTGTGCCTCTGCTTTAGCTCTGTCTGAGGTTGCTGAGCCCAGTTCATGATTGGCTTTAATCAGACCCTCGCGGACAGCCTGCAAAGAGAACGATGATACATATAACAATGCTATATTTATCAAATTATGAGGTTTTTTTCGTCGTCTTTTTTTTTCATGTGCCCACAATCAAGCACTAAAGAAATGCAAGAAATCATAGCTGACATCCATGGGAAAGCCGCAAGTTAACAGATTGCCAGTACTGAATACCAGTACATGTAATGAAGAAAAATGCCTTACATGAGAATCAAACCGTTCAAGAGGGTGAGCCTCCTCTGCCAGCACTTGAACAGATGAGTCCTCATTGATTGTGATTGATCCACTGCTCACTGTAACAGATGTTACAAATTGCATACTGACATATTATTCATATTATTAATATTAACTCTGTGTGTGTGTGTGGGGGGGGGGGGGGGTGCATTCTGGTGCTGGATGACTTTTTTTGGGGTGGTTGTTGCTGTCACACTGGTGTGTCTTTATGGTGGTGGCGAAATGAATTTCCCCTTGGGATTATGAAAGTGTCTTGAATCTTCAATGCATAGGTCCCTACACAACACCTGTTACAAAGAAAAAAGTGGCTATCCCTCTGAATGGTTGGGCCATCTATTCCGCCGAACACTAAAGGTCATGTGACCGGCAGTGGTCTGGAAGCTTGGGGTTGCAGTGGGTGTGCATTCAAAATTATCTGCCATGCATAGCTGTGAAGAAATAAAGTGTTAGGCTGTAGTCATCACAAGAATGCTCACTGATGCCAATGAAAGCTTAGTATGGCTATCCAGGACTCACCAAATCTTCACCACCATTTAGAACAAGGCCGCGCACATGCTGACAAATTCCCTGGCCATAGAATCTAGCCACATGGTATCGGTAAGTAATGGTGAACAAAAATTTGAGGCAAGCATAAATCGAACCCAAAACTCATGTGACCCATGCAAGTACTGACCCAGGTCAACGTTACTTAACTGTACAATGGAGCTGTGACCACTGGCAGCTAGACTATCAAGGCACTGCGGAAGGTTTGTGCTACAGAAAAAACTAGCTGCAGACAGCACTAGTGATTTAGACAGCTTCGCTGCTACCTGCTTCAAAAGCTTGATGATGATAGTTCAAGTGCATGACTTAATAAGTTAATCACAACAGATAGCCTTATTAATATAACTATAAGGAATCTGATGACCACCCACACCAAGAGTGGTGTTGACTGGTTCACCCGTTCCTGGGATATTTAGCAGATTAACTGACACACAGACAATGTAAAAAGGCCCTCTGCCCACCATATAATAGGAAAAGGCCAATAACTGACCCGAATGTTCTGGGGAATAGCCTCAGCCACAAAAAAAGAAAAGAAAAAAAGCTGTCTGAACAGGACCGTACCTCAATCTTGTAAACTTAAGGCGTAAGTCAACAATGAACCTTTGGAGGTAAAGTGTTAATTTTATATAAAGACATATACATACATCCATTCCATTTTTTTTTTTTTTTTTTTAGGGAACACTTATTTTAAACACAAGAAAAAATCATTACCAAAGAACTTCTTGGGAGTCCCATCTTCCTCAAACACGGTGACCATTCCTGGCTTCAATACGGCCAAAGATGGAACATGGCTAGGGAGGATACCGAAACTTCCACTGAAGGAGGGAACATCAACCTGCTTCACTTTTGCATCGGCATAGTAAACCTGCAAATGCAAACGTGAATACCGAGTAACAACATTGTGCACATATACATTGAAAACCAAAATACTAGCCGAGATCCCAGTGGGTTTGATTTCTACCTTGGTTTATTTCAAAGTCAGAGAGATATATATACGTAACATTCCCCATCCCGTGGAGGTTCGCCAGCCTGAATTTTATGATGTTCTTGTGTCACAGTTGCCAATCCCGTCAAACCAAAATCGTCTGCTCCGCACTAATTTCACAGTTCAACACATCGTGACACAAACAAACTCACGTCTGACGGTGAAGCAAATGTAAAAGCCATGTCTGCGTATCCTCTCTGCTGAGATGCGAGAAGTCTTGTGCATTGCTGGGCGACGGTAGCTGCCCTCAAACCGTTTCTTAGCAAGCCGGCCATGGTGGTGCTATCAAAATGGCGGTTCTCAAGGGCGAAAGGGGACGCTACTTTCATGGATAAGACGTCCGTGATGGCTTCGGGGTATCGTGAGACCTACACCCCACAGTGGGTGGTACCGTTCGCCGTTTCCAGTCAGTTCGTATCAAGGTTACGAAAACAGCCGTGCTTAGTAGAGGTTGCTGGGTCTTGCGTTAATTTATCGAATTTCATAGATTTTGTTTTCAAAACTGGTTTGCCAATACTTACACTCCCACTAGAACTGACCCCATTTTTTCTTGTAGCCACTGAGATTTCAGCCAAAATAATTGCTGAACGATTATCATTTTATAAATATTTTTCCTGATCAGTAAAATATCAGGGCAAAAGATTAGCTATATTTTTGAGTCCATGTTTTGTTTTGTTTTCTGTTATGTGTTTGGGTCTGGTTAGGTTTTGGTCGTTTTCAGGGGATGGTGGGTGGGCGCTCTTTTTGTTTCACATTCCCTTGTTGGGGTTTTGTTTGGTTGTTGTGTTTGTTATAGTGTATGGGTTGTTTTCGGTTTTTTTTGGTTCGTTTTTTTGTCCATGACAAGCAACACTGAAGCTTTTAAAAACCGTTCAAACTGACATAAAAACCAACTGTAAACAATACACAAAAACAAACATACAGCAAAAGCACTCACACAAGCATACCAAACATGCAAGAAGAAGATAAACTCAAACATACAGATTTAATTCATCCTTTAAACTTGTTCACAAGACACCTACTGAAATTATGAGTCTATACAGTATGGTCTTAGATGACAACAATGCAGTAAAGTTGGTAAGAAAAAAAAAGAAGGTATAATTCAGTCACTCTGATCCCAAGTGCACACTAAGTAGCTATGTTGGATGTCCTATTTCAGCTTCTTGAATAAAGACTTCGAAACCTGAAAACAGAAATAAACAGAAAGAACACACATGAGTACTTGTAATAACAGAAAATGCATCTGACTTCTGAGGCAGTTGTTGGCCAATCCTGATAATTCATAAGATTCCCCCTGAACTGGCCTTCTGCTCTTTTACTAGTTTTAGCTATAAATTATTTCTGTTCGTGTCTGCCAGACAGAGGCATACACTGAAATAATTTTCAGTCTTCAAATGTTCATTGGAGTTCCAAAACTTTTAGCTCTACTAATGTAGGATGCACAATAATCAATGTAATTTTCTAATATTAACTGTTCTTCGCAATGAAAAATATTCAAACTCTTAGACCAATGAGTTTGACTGACTATTCAGCAACTGAAATGTGTTTTATGAACTTTTTTTTCCCCCGTTTATTCTACTTACACAGTGGTCTACACAGTGCACAAAGTCAAAGAGCTCCTCTTCACAAGTTTCCTCCGTCTCTCTGCTGGAGACACGTTCAGTACACTCATCCAGCCGTGCCTTGTACTTTGCACATGAAGGAGTGGCTTGGCATGTCTCTTTCTTGGTATCAATAGGATCCTAAACAAGGGAAAATTAGGACAACCTACAGCAAATAAATACTAACATTTATAACATGCCCACTGACTTTGTACAAGACTGAAACATACAGCTTTATCGTTAGATAAAAGGCATGCCAGTTATCACTAGTTATTTAGAATTGTAAGTTCTAATCAACATTCGGGTCAAATGAATTCATCGCATGGACAAAGTGATTTTTTTTATTGTCAGGAAAAAAATGACCAAACATTGGAAGCAAACTTCAAAATGACATCCTCTAAAAATGTGTCTGAAGCTTATCTCAAGTTACAGAACTATCATTTATTATGATCACATTATCAGAAATATTAAAACCTGGCTATTACAAATGGTTGCAATGTCAAAATTAATGTACCTTAGTCCTTACAAGTTATGTAAGCCAACACATTATAAATGTTAATTATCAAAATTCATTACTCATGAAATTCTCACAGAATCTAACAGATTTTAAGACCTTCAATTCACTATGCAAATAGTTTAGAAAGCTGCATTCACAACACTACGAAAAAACATAATTGCTGCTGATACCAGCCAGAGTTTCAACGTTACTTTATACAATACGTACCACTAGCTCCTCCTCTTCCTCCTCCTGTTTGGAAAAAAACAACAAAACTTATTTTAATAGGACTGTCAGCATTAAGAAGCCACTCAAAATGTTTGGCATCAAAGAGAAAGTCAAATGAATAGTTTAGTTCTGTCAAAAATTCGGGGAAAAATCAGACAAACAGACAGTGCCTACCAAGAAGAACGGTGTATGCATTTGACCGCACGTTCTTTGGTTTTGCCGAGTGCAAGGTCAAACGGTTACCAAACGCCAGTTTACGAAAGTACTCAACAAACAAGATCGAAGACCTTGTCAGAAAGACTGTGCTTTTCATTTAATCAAAAACTGCACGAAATGAGTATTCAGATTTGTCGAAGGACACAAAACTACCTCGTTAGGGTCTCCCTTGATAGCAACTTCGTCGCCGAGCGCCATCTTGCCGAGTCTCAGAGAAATGCCCCGGATGGCTGGGGAGGTCTTCACTGGTGATGTCGGCTATTAGCGTGTTTACCTTTTTAAAGATACTATTTAAGTGAAGTAAATGAGTATTTTGACACTAGAATCATTACTTTACAACAATTTGGCAGACATTTACACTTCCCCTGAGTGTTTTTGAAAACGCCACTGCAAGCGGAAAATTGTAAAATGAACGGAAGGGAGACAAAACTATTTCTGATTTCTGCAATAAAGAGCTGAAAGTTTGGCAAAGATTTGTATAGATCTGCAGTATCTGTTCGCAACTGTCTTTTCGTGGTACACTGTAGTGTCCACTGTCTTGAAGCTACTTATTTCGCATCATTTGACAGTAGGAGAGCGAGTGAGTTTTGTATCTGAAACCGACTGATTTTGAAAGGGAAACGTGCACACATACGGCATATAAACTTGAAGCAGTGAACTTCTAGGGTCCAAGTAAACGCTTTTATATAAAGTCTGTAAACAGTGAGAGATTTTCACAGTTTGCGCGGCATTATCATCACTTTTTTTTTTTTTTTTTTGGATTACGCATTGCAATCCATACACACATCCGATAGCGTTAACTACAATATGTTTCTTTCGACCTACATATCTTAAAATGCTTGTTTGCTGAAACACTTTTTTTTCCCAGTCTCATTCTTTCATTTCTTTACAGTGATGAAGTGTTTCGTGCAAGTGGCTGTATTGTACCTCATCATTGGAGATAGTTTTACACCATACACAGTGAATGGTGATGACCATGATGACATTGACCCTTTTGACATGGAGAACTTTGACCAGATCAGCATGAAAATGAAAAAGGTTTGCCCAAGAGTCAGAAATATATCAGAAAATACACATCCTGATAAACATGAAAATTGCAGTGTTCAGTGACTTGGAATGCTTATCAAGAGTGCTTAAAGATAAACCAATACTGATTTGTGTGTGTCTAGTAATGCGTTTGTGTAGATCGTTGTAGACCGAATGCTTTTACTAGTTTTAGCCAATCAGAAAATAAATCCACTTCCATGTAGTTCAGAGGCCCCATCTGCTTTCACCTAGCATCAAAGAAAGTTGCCACTTTTGTGTACATACAGCCAGCGCTTATATATAATGAGAAGCGTATATATGTGCATTTTATCTAGCAGACTTCCAATAGCATCCTACAAACTGCCATAATGCAACTGTACCTGTACCCTTTGTATGGTAAACACAGTTCTAAATGTGTTTGATCCAATACCGTCTTTCTACACTAGATCATAACCGGGAGTAGAAAGACAGTGAATGCCAAGTAAACATTTAATTGCCCCATGAGGGATAAATAAAGTAATAAACTTGAACTTGAAACTGAGAATACATGTGATTGCATCTTGTGCACTTGCCATTGCTCCTGTGAACATAAACAGCAGCATTGCTTGTGAGACATACTAGTACCATAGGTACCTTGGGCCTTGCTTGTGCAGGAATGCACCAGTTGAACAAAATAGTCCTTATAGACTTAACATGCTTTTGCTAAAACAGTACAAGAATTAAAAAGTATACGTGGCTGTCACTCTGTTTCTCTTATTTCTATTACTTTGTAAGACCACCCATATTTCCACTTTTTGTTTATTTTTGGTGAACAGGTATAATGTATTGGTGAATGGATTGATTGACTGACTGATCATAGTTAATGTACAGAGAAACGTCACACCACTGAGTTGATGGATATTTAAAACGTGGTGGCAAGCAGGGACAGTTTGCCAGTCAAACTAATTTGATATGCAGTAGGCGTCGTAACTGAGTAGTGCATGCCGACTGCATTGGCTAGTAGACAGTCCCTGCCTACCAGCCCGCTTTGAAATGCACGATAGGCTGAAAATTCATGCACGTAACTCTTTTTCTTCCCCTGTTTTTTAGAAAACAGACACAGAAATGGAAAGCACCTCAGAGGGCACCAAACTCCATGCCCTTGGGCAAGAAGCAAAGTTCTCTGATAGCGGAGGGGAAGAGCAAGTGTCTAGCCCAAGAGAAATGGACACAACTGTGCCACCGTCGTATAAAAGTGATGATGTCGTCCGTCTTTCACCGAAGGACAAAGGACATTCTTGTCCAGCCCAGTTTCGGTTTCAGCATTTTGTCTCCAGGCTTCTGCTGTTTGTCAAGTCCGAGGTTCAGCAGGTGATAAATACAATCAGTTTAGTTCCATTCTTTCTTTCTTTATTTTTTTAAATCATGGCGTGCATTTCAGCCATCTGTGTCAGAAGAATATTATGTTGACATGTAGTTTGACTTATGGGCACATGCGCTGGTTTGGAAGACCATTTTGGCCCTCAAGTAAACAAAGTGAAGCTGTAAAATTGCATATATATGCTGTCTGTCTAATTATGTGTGCTCTGTGTTAACCTTTATTATTTAATTTTCTAACAACTACAAATAATACAATGAAACTTGGCACAATGGTACATGTATTTGGTGACAAAACCTTTCCTATCAAATAATTTTAATGGCCTCTTCTAAAGGTCACGTCAGAGAACCTGATGAAATTTACAGAATCTGATGTTATTAAACATTCTCATTTTCGCAATATTTACAAGTAATAGATGAGATAAACTGATGACAGAGGAGAGTGATATTTTTGAGTGACCTTTTCTTAAGGCCATGGTCTCACATGAGCCATAAATTTAAGACTTCAGCCATTCTAGTTGACACAAATTACCATGTGCTGAAACTGCATAAACTTTGTTAGATACATAATCAGTCGTGCTTCACTATATTACTATTTGAGTTTTTGCATGTTTGTTCAGACAGATGAGCACACAGCAACAGATATCTGCCTGCGTCTTAGCCTCTCACCCAGTGATCTGGAAGTGCTTGAGAGCTTCAAAAGAGACAGTAGTGGACACGGCATACTAGACAGGACACACGATGTGTTAACTGAAGCAGTGCATGGGGCTCATGCCATTGGAGCTGATGATCCATCTGTGCACATTCTGTGGCTGGAAGAAAAGTTTGGGTTGTCCATTGAAAAAGCTGTGCAGGTTTGTTAATAATAATAATACTTATAGGGCTCCTGTCCCCGGGGAACGAGCTCTAGGTGCCTTACAATCTAAAAATAAAGTGAAAAACATCAAATTGTTCAGAAATATTTCTTGAAATCAGACTTGTTGTTTAGTTAAATTGCCAGTCTTCACTTGCTTATGTCTTGCACTGACTGACTTCAATGTGGGCTTCTTGGGTTTTGGGGGGGGCTTTTGTTATTATTATGGGGGGAGGTTTGTTGTTTATTACATAAACTGGCAGCTCAGATGTTAACATTGTAGTAACTGGAATTTGTGAATAACTTTGTTCTGTTTGTATTCCATTACTTCAGGTGGCGATGCTGTTGGTGTTGTTCGTGGTACTACTGTTATTGCTCATGAAACTAACACTGGGACGGAGGCTGTTCAAGCAGCTGCTGTTCATTGGTTTCTTCTTCAGCGTCTTGACAACTTGGTATCGTCTGTACAAGGTGGGCATCAATCACAGGTGCTGCTGGAATGAGATAAAATAGGAATTCCATAATGCCACAGTGTTCCTTATTGCGCACATATGTGTGTTGTACAGATTTCAGAATCTGACGCAGAGGATTTTGAGGCTGTACGTCATTAATTTTACAAAATGAACCCCAGCATTTGACAGAGATGGTCAAATTCAGTTTTTAAATCTGTGGGGAGCATTGTCCCATGGAGAGGGAAATACATGTACATTGTCTGCTCCAAAAGGAATGCACACAGTGATGTGTGTAAAATCCATGCATGTGATTGTGTTTGAAAGCGTGTATCTTCTTCTTTTTCTTTCTTTTTTTTTTTTTTGGGGGGGGGGGGGGTCTTTTTGGTTGTTTTTTGTTTTTGTTTTGTTTGTTTGTTTTTGTTTGTTTTTTTGTTGTTTTTTTATGCGGGGGGGGGGGGGGGGGGGGGGTCCTATGTTTTCAATCTCTGAAACTTGGTCAACAGACAAACAACTTTTATATTTTTATAGTTTTCAGATAAAGATGTTTCAGCTATTTCTCTCTCTCTCTCTCTCTCATTCCCTATCTCTTTCTCTCCTTCTCTCCCCGCACACACATACACACACACACAAAGATTCTGTGTTTAACCCAATCAAATCTGCACCTCAGGGTGAAGTGGCAAAGCAGCATGAGGCCATGATGAAAGACTTGCCATCTGGATGTGCCACATTACCTGAAGGACAGTTCTCCATTGCCGGCTTCTTCAATTACTACTTTTCTTTTCAAAAAGACGCTTGTATCGAGTATTACGAACACATGGTAGTGGACCCCATTGTCAAAGTCAGCATTATGGAGGTAAGGTGGTTGTTGCTGTTGTTGTTGTGTGTGTGTGTGTGTGTGTGTGTGTGTGTGTGTGTGTGTGCGCACAGGCTGATCAGGTTGTATCACAGTTCACACAGTCTTGGTGTCTGATCAGCCAGTTTTTTTTTGTTTTTGTTTTTTTACAACAGTGACATTGAAGAAAAAATTCAGTTTTATTTTCAAAGTAACCACACAAACCTTTTAAACTTACACAAGCTTATGGGCAGTCTGTTTTTTGTTGTATTTATCAAGCATCCATCACTAACAACACAAGTGCTCTGATTCATAGACGTGATAGTGTTTTTACATCTTCTGGGTTGGGATTTGAAGGAACGTTTCAGTTTGACAGACAGAAAGAGACGGAGGCAGTGCTGAGTAATGATAAATATGCACACAGGTGACCAAGTGCCCAAGTCTGTTTGAAAAGCCTGGGTTTTTTTTTCCCCCAGCTGAGAATCCTTGTTTTGCCTGGTGTTGGGGAAAAGACTTACTGTACCGTGTTACTTGTATGACACTTATTGACAGGCCCTTGCAGTTGCTGTGGTGCAAACCCTCCTGAAGCCAATGCGGACAGTGGGGACCGAGTTGAGTGAGTTCATGCGAGCGTTGGTAAGAGATCTGCCTGTCCAGTGGCAGTTCTTCACCGTCACCATTGTCTTCGCCTTTGTCTTTCTGGCCATGTTCCTTTCCTGTGGGTACCGTGTGCGCATCCCATTCCTGCTGGCTATTGAACCAACCCACAGAGATAAGGTGATTCACATTTTTTACGAGCCTGCCTGATCAGTTTTGCTATCGTCTGAGAGTGATCAAATATTATAATTTATTTGTTATTCTTACCTGTTATTATTCTGTGTTTTAGTCATGTACAAATATCGACATGTAGACACATTGTGTGCATGCTTGCATGTTTGTGTGTGTGTGTGTGTGTGAAAAAGAGATTTTCAGTATTAATGCTCTGTATCTTCTTCCTTTGCACTGTTTTTTTTTTCTTCTTCGTTTTTTTACAATATCAATAGGATGGTGTGTGCAAGTACTATTGCCATCAAATAATCCGCATACGCTACTTTCCTGTCTACCACAAACCAGTCACTGCAGTAATAAGACTATACAGTAATGCGTGTGGCAAAGAGGTTTTTTTTCTTCATAAATTTACATGTATGCTTGTAAGAATTTACTCCAGAGAAGTCATCCAGGCTAAACCTTTTTAACCCACTGTGAAATCACATTGCCTGTGTTTGTCTTCTTGTAGACAAAGGAGGTGATGGAGCTACGGCAGCAGGTGTTGACGATGCAGTCAAAAATAGAGAGCATTGGAGCCACAGCAACTGTGCAAAGTGCAATACTGGAACCAGGCTGTGATACAGGCAGGAGGGCAACATTGCCAGAGCAGCCAGCAAGGCTCACACAAGGCAGCCAAGATTCTCAGGTTAACCTGAGGTATCATGGGTCATCGGTACAGTATGTTAGGAGCTCAAATCATGATGTTCACCTACCTTCAGATTCTGCAATATCTTACATGGACAAAGAGATGGCTTCCCTGCTGAAAGGTAGTGTCAATGATGGCTCACCTCTTAGGACTTCAAAAGCAACTGCGTGTGGACATGCAGCAGAGGTGAATGTCGAAAGAATTGGTGATGGTGTTATCAATGGACCGGACAGTGGTGTAGAAAATGCACTAACATTGACTAAAAAAAAGATAAACGGTGTTGGAAAGGGTGATGAAGTTGGTGAGGATGAAAACAAAAAGCAAAGTCTGATAGGTGCATGTGCAGCAGAGGTGATTGGTGGAAGAACTGGCGATGGTGTTAGTAATCAGCAGGACAGTGGTGCAGAAAATGCACCACCATTTTCTAAAGACAAGATTAGTGGTGTAGGAAAGGGCGATGACGTGGGTGAGGATGAAAAAAGCAAAGTCTAATCTGATCCTGCTTGCATGAGTGAAGTAGAATATATTGCGTTTTCATTTTGATCGAACTTGATGTGTTTCTAAACTTACTTTCCCAGTCTGTGGCTAACATACAGTACCTTTTCCCACTATGTGCCCCATCCTCAGTAAGTATTTTGCATGGTAGTGGGCGAATTCAAATATAACTGCGTCCAGATGTGTTCCATGGTGTACATGCAGTGTAAGTTGAGGTAGCATTCTGTGGTTTGAAACTATATGCATTTAACAAATGCTGATGATATTGTGTGTGTGTTGTTGGTTTTTTTTTTGTTTTTTTTTTACATTGACTTGGCAATCTTTTTCATGCACAAAACATCAGTGGTTGTTTGCCATATACAAAGGTGCTTAAAATAAACATAATTTATTTTTGCATTGAAAAAGGGTGTTTTGTCTCTCACTTGTTAAATGGTGATGTGAACTACTGACTGCATACGACATACACAGTCATGCAGATTTTCACCAAAAGACATGAGAAATGTTAGTGAAAAGTTAAAGTATTCATCTTTAATGTGACTGGCAGTAACATGGGATATGGCATGGTCGGCTATGCAAACGGTTTCTTTTTAATGTATGAAGTTCTGTTGTGGACTGTAGATTACGCACAGCACACTAAAAATAAAGGTACATGTGTAGAAAAGGTTTTAAACAACATGGTTCATCTAAATTATTTCATGTACAGCCTTTTTTTTTTTTTTTTTTTTACAGCAATTTCTCAAGTGAGGTTTTGCTTCTAACATACTTGCAGATCTTTTACAGTTATACTGCACAGACATATACATATGCACTCTTCAAGCAGGTATCTTCAGTTATGGACTAAACACTCCTGATGTTCCACCTACAAGGGCATTGCTTAATGTGAAAAGCAGCTGACAGACCAATGCAGCATGACTATTACCCTTCTCATACTTTTAGTGGTATCTGCGCATGTGTGTATGTAAAATGCAGACTTTTCATCACAACAGTGACGGATGTACTGTAATTCACAACTTCAAGACTGCAGTCATTGCTGTCTGTGAACTCCAAGTCTTTCCTGCTGTTTCATCACTGCACTCACAAAATTTTGTCAGATGTGTTCCCCTGTGCTTACACACATGCAAGTAAAGAATGCCTTGTCCATCTACTCAGCCTTCCATCTTGAATTTGGTCTGCGAAATATATAGTCCCTGCATCCTTGTTATGGATGTGATGTCACTACAATACATCGTTCATGTCCTCTGAATATTTATGGACGGCATGAATGAACTCGCCAAGATGGTCTGGATCTGTGTCCTTCATCACTCCATGGCCCAGGTTGGCGATGTAGCGCTGGGTGCCAAACTTCTCCAGCATCTCTTTCACACTCCTACGGATCTCATCCTACATACACACACACACACCAATCAAACAGGTAAGTGTTCAAATTGTACATACATGTACATAAAAACATCACCATTTCTGAAGAATGAATGTCGCTGTCCTTGTGGAAATTCAGGTGAACTCTATTTGTTCAGGTTACGTATCAGATTCCCAGACAGTGATGCGACTTCAACAAATGTGTGGTTGTGTCGAACAGAATGAATGCCAACAATACTTGGCAGAACTATGCGCTTTTTCTGGTTAGGAAGAACAGATACCAAAGTTACATGCTGAAAGGTCCATTTAGTTACGCCAAGATTCTAAAATGGATGCTGATACAATGTACACATATAGCCAACAGGCCCATGTCAAAGCAGAATCAAATAATGCGAAATAAAATAAAGTAAAATAAAGCAAATTCTGAGGGCTTCCTGCCAGAAAGTACTATTGATACAGATAGAAAGAAGAGAGAAAGTACATTCTGGCAGGGAACCCTTCAAAATGGTCTCACCTTGGTTGCAAACATCATGACTGGATCCATGTTGCCTTGTAATGTCACTCTTGATCCAACCAGACGACTAGTTTAAAGAAGATTTTTTGTTGTTGTTTAAATTCGGGAGATAGAAAATGCACTGAATCGTATAATGAGCAGGAGAAGTGATTGCTACTGATCAGTTCATCAAGCACTTTGCAATTCAGTTATTATTTTACACTGACAATCCAGTGGGTGGTTTCCTCACAGCTGATGCACATGGGAAACAAAAAAACAGAATTTGTGAATGTTACCTGCATGAGACATTTTCTTCAAACACCCATTTAAAGACTGGGAACATAGGAAAAATTTGTGCTTCACAAAGCATGTAGGCCCTCGTGATTTCAAAATAATTTGGAAGGCATGAACACTTTCACGATTCTGTCAATGGCATAATATTTCTCCCTGGTTTGTGTGCTTTGTGTTATGTTTTAAACTCACCGTGCATGAAGTGGCTGTATGCACCAGTCCAGTCCAACAACATCGTATCCACTGTTACTCAACTCCTCCAAGGCAAAGTGGACATCCTTTGCAAACACAACCTGAGGCAGACAGACAGCAGCATACCAGGTGATGCTTTGTGGGCAGGTGATATAAAGACACGAATGACACCAGTGACCTGCTAAGAAATTATAGACCCATCATCCAACAATTTTATGCTCACAAATCGTTCTCAGCTCTTTTGGTAGTGTGAAACATTTCACCAATTGAGGTTGCTTGTACATGTACATCTGACAGCCTGTCAGCAGATTTTGACAAGAGTGGGTTAAAAGGTAGCATAGACATCTGGCAATACTACATACTGTGTGTTATCTACATTAAAAAGCTGTGTCCTGAGTAAAAAAGAACAAGAAACAAATCTGAATGCTTGAAAATGCGAAAATTATTGATTTCTTGATTATTTGATTATTTTTTCTTGTAAACAGTGAGGCTGGAGAATATTTTTCTAATTTGAACTGCTGTATTTATACAGTAAGTGTTCCGTACAGTCTGGGTACATTGAATTTTTTTTTTCTTTTGGGGTGGGGGGGCGGAGAAATTTGGTAATTTTCTTTCCCTGTGAATAGATTTTTAATGAACCTTTTTTTTTTTTTTGTTCAAGAACGCAAATCAGTTCTACACCACAAATGATTTTTTTCAATATTGGCTAAAAAGTGGGAATCAAGAAACCTGACTAGTTCCAACATCAACTTGAAGAATTACACTTCACGCTTTGTTTAAACCAAGTCATAGGGAAAATGAGACAGAGTAAGGTGCATGCTCCCTAATGCGATGATGTAATTTGGTATGTCGGCATCCCTTGTCACTGCTGTATTCTGGTCAATGATGTAGTTTTTTTCTACCAATTTCTACTGTCAACAGCTTTGGTTCCTCCCATGGACTGGTCTCTACTATGACTGGTCCCTCTCAATGCCAGTCCGCTGTGCGTCTTGTAAAATGCGAACACACAGCTGGAAAATTTGTTCTTAGATAGCAAGACAAGTACAGTCTTCCAGTTTATGATTGTTATTTAAAGTTAAGTCATCCTGCAGTGTGTAAATACAATTTAGTTTGATTGCTCCATTTAGTCAGCTTTATGTCAGGGTATTCACAGATGTGCAAAGGGTAAAACAAAGGGACGGACAACCTTAAATACCTGCACAGAGACACACACTCTCACAGAAGGGTCATGTAATGTGGATAGTAGGGCAGCGCTTCGGCCATTTGAATTTTAAATGGAACTGCCACAGCTGTTGGCATTCAAACCTCTGGTTATCATTAAGACAGACTATTAAAAGATTGCATGTGAGCTTACAAGCACAACTGCTCCAAACAAAAGCTGAAACAAAGTCTAGCTACCTGATACAAATTGTACTTCTTACAGAAATACACTGCTGTCTACTCACCATGGGCACTGGGTCAACCTTTCTCTCTGCCAGCTTCTCCTTCACCTCAAATGCAATGGCCCGAAGTACAGGTAATTCGTATTTGGAGAAAAGTGAGGGCCCAAGCTCGCCTGCATACGTGTCAAACACTTGGACGATCTGCAGGACAAAAGACACATGCTTATGAACAGCAGCCGAGTATATATCAGCATATGTACTTCAAAAACCTTTCTAACGTCATTTGATAAACATATTAAAGCAACTTTTTTTTTTTTTTTTTTTTTTTTTAGTACAAATCAACTCCCCTTAACAAGTGTAGACAGCTCCTCATCACAATACATGTATTGCTTACATGACTTTGTTTGACCAATATTTTGATGAAAAAGCATCTCTGCAAAAACAATATTACAAAAAAAATTACAACATCAACAAAACAGCAAAGGCTTTTTTTAGCCCAGATAGAAATTTGCAAAATAGGAACGTGGGTGGCCCTACACTATGATGACAAGCTTTCCACAGTTGAAGCAACCTAAATTTCCCAAAAGAGTTTTTTTAAGTCTATCTGAATGTAATCCTCACCTGCGCTCCTGCAACAATCTGCTCCACAAGATGGCGCACAATAGCATCCTTCAAGATAGTCAGCAGTTTGGAGGCAGCTTGAGGGCACTCAACCAGAAATCGCCTTGCTCTGTTCACGTTTGGTCCCGCACTCACATTTTCTATCATAAACCGCATCACAGTGAACTGGAAAGAGAACAATCATATTTCTTTCTCATACCAATTTGTTTAAAAGCACGAGCATATAAGATGAACTTTTCTAAATCAAAATCGAAGTCTAACTTCTTCCTTCCCAGTGTAAAGAGTGCACATGTACACACACTGCACCTGAACCATTCTTTAAGTGGTATCAGTACTTTCTAAAAGTGCTAGTCTTTCTAACATACATGTGCACCGTGCAATCACTGCAAAAACAAGTTTCCTTCAGTTTCAGATACAGATACATGTATTACCGAACATTAGTCTGTACCCGAAAAGAAAGTCAAAGGGAAATGCAATATTCTGAGTTACAACCCTACATTACCTTTCAAAAGTGTTTTTACAGTACTTACACCCTTAGCCTGGTGGTATGAAACTGCCTGCTTTCCCTTCACATGTATCTGACCAGTCTATGGTGTGTAGTGTGTGCAGGTTAGGTATGAGTTCATGAGCATAAAAATGATTTCTACTAATCAGGATTTATGATAGTATGCATGACCAATATTTACTATTATTGTTATTACAATACACTGTACAATACAATACACGTTTATTGTCCTTAAAGGATATTTCTCTTGCAGCCTGCTGAGCATTCACTAACAGATTTTTTTTTTAAATTATGTGGTTCAATAAATTACATAAAACAATATTTAGTTAAATAATAAGCCTCAGGCCCTAGACGAAGAAGATCAAACATAAAATAAATAATCATCATCTTCACACCATTATAATTGTCATCATCTACTCATCTTCAGTTCAAATTATGTACAATACATCCTTGTCATACACAGACACTGATCTGTGTCAGCTGCAATATAACAGTCACAGAATAACATGCACGTCCATTAACATACCGGTGCACCACAAAACCCAAACAACGGGACCCTCCCTTCCAGCTTGTGTCTGGTTAGTGTAATGGCTTCATACACATATCCAAGTTCTGCTTTGATGTCAAAGTCAGGGTTCAGCTTATCAACATCTTCTGGTTTCAAAATAGGCTCTGCAAACACTGGACCCTGGGATGAGACACAAAATATACACAGCATGACCTGTTACTTGGGCAAAAACAAAACAATAGTAACACTTGTCTGTGCGGCTTGCAAAAAACAAAAAACAAAAACCAAGAGCTTCTGTAGTAACCAGTCTGATCCATTAACTCTTGTCCTACCATGTATTTCCACAGTCTAATTTCCTTCCCTCCAAAAGCTGGAACAAATTATAATCCAGGAAACACAAAAACACAATGGAAAACAAAGACTAAAACATAATACCTCCCTTAATATGAGTAGAATGGAATACCTCCCACATTTCCCACAGTTTCTTATAATGCATTTTCACTAATTACAAAACAGGAAGCAGTAACTCCCCATGATAGGAGAAATTAAGGACAACAAAGGTTACAATACAGTTTTTGTCATTCGGGTGCAGTGGGTAGAGAGATTGAATAAAATACCGACTAATCTGCTCATTTTCCAACACATACCTCTCCTGGGTCATTGGCAACCTTCATACCCAATGCAATTGGAATGACCAGGATGTCTGAGAAAATAATCGCAGCATCTATTGGAAAGCGATTCACTGGCTGCAAAATAGGGAAGATTAAAGATCAATGCATTCAGCACACATATAAAAATGTTGATAACAAGAGAAAATAAGGATAGAGATGTGAGATTCTCTGAACCACTAGACGTCTGGCATGCCGACATTCAATTTATGATATTGTTTATTCGCACAATGCAGGCCATTTCCATGCAAGTGCGATGTCATTTAATCAAGAATTTTTAAGCATACATAACAAGATTCTACTCAACTTGGTAATATTCTGCTCAGTCAGATGACTGAATTTATTTCTATGGAGTCTGGAATAGGGTTGGTTGTATGTAGTAATTATGACAAACCTGTATTGTGAGTTCACTGACTAGCTCTGGGTCTCTGCATGTAGCAAAGAATTTCTTGTCTCCTTTCGCAGCTTTGTATTCTGTCAACAGAGGTATGCATACAACATGCTGAAATTACCACAGGTAAAACCATATTTGAAATGTCATGAAAATGATTGCTGTACAAAATACTTGCTGTTTAATGCCAATCCTATCTGCAGCAGCGCTCCTCACACACACACAGCACACATCTATAGCCCACATACTCACCAATGACCAGATCAATATTTATATACAAAAAGCTATGAAACTTGATAAGTACCCGGTAGGTATCGACCGGCCTGTCTCATAACCCATACTGGCACTTTCTCTGTCTTCTCCCCTCGGGCTGCTCGAAGGATCAAATCATTCTTCAATGGCGGGAATGGCTGCAGAATAGATATATACAGTACAGTGTTCCATCGGGGGGTGTGTGTGTGTGTGTGTGTGTGTGTGTGTGTGTGTGTGTGTGTGTGTGTGTGTGTGTGTGTGTGTGTGTGTGTGTGTGTGTGTGTGTGTGTGTGTGTGTGTGTTGGGGGAGTAAAGGTGGATAATTGCATTGGAATTGGAATTAAAATCATAAAATGGTGGTGGGAGGCTGCAAAAGCAACAGTTCTAAATGTTTAAAATACGTGTCACCATCTGCCGACACCTTTATCTAGTATCGTGTTCATGACACAGCACAATCCTGACGGCAAGCGCACATGCCTCGTTTCTGCGTGCATGACACTCATAAAAACTCTAGTGGTGCCTACGGCAGTCCTTTTCAAAGCTCGTGCGTTATCTGATACACCCAGAAATGCAACTGTGCACCGCACCAAGGCTTTGTAACAGTACAGACTTGAGCTAATCACCGCTCAGTGTGCGTTAGGTGCTGAATAAAAGGTCAACCATCTGGTACCAGGCCCCCCGAAGCATCCGGCTCAAACTTTAGCCAACTTGTTCTCCCTCTCTGTACGACTACCTCAAAGATTATATAGTGTGGAAAAAACAACGTTACTGTTCGAGAGAAATTTTCGATAGTGGATGGCGTACTTGTACGCGTACGGTTTAGCTGCATTGGGTTCAGACTTACCTTCAAGTGAGGCATCACCGGTGCAGCCATCTTGAGAGAACAGACGACGCAAGCGCACGAGTTTATCTCCCTTGTAAACGGCGGAGGGTGATTTCCCTTACAAGCCACACCCCCTTTTCTCCACTCACACTCGCACACACACACACACAAGAGTCACACGCGCATTGGAAAAAACACATACCAAAACTAAGGCACTAACTGCGCTACAGTTTACTTGTTTAAAAACAACACACTCAATAAATAAAACAAAAGACTAGTCCATGAGAAGGAATGGCAAGTTCTGTCAAACATTCAGACCCACACAACCTGCCATGTCAAAACAAGTAACACAGCAGTCAGCTAAGAACAAAAAAGTAAAATAGTTCCAACATTGCAGTTCAAATCTTACTTCTGATACAGCATATTCCTTCTTATGCTATGGTCACACACAATGAACAAATGAGAGAAAGAAAAAAACAAAAACAAAAAAAACAGTATGCAGGCCTGAGAATAGCTGGAAGAAGAAAACAAGAAACCTCTGAACAGCAAGACCTACACACTCGAAAGCAAGACTCCTGTTTTCTGGCTCAGAAAACTGGTAATGTGTGTTTGTGCGTGTGTGCGTGCCTGTGTGTGGGGGTAGGCCGATGCCCTGGGTGGATGAGGAATGATTTTTTGCCTCAGAGTTTTGTGGTTGTTGTTTTTATACTTGGAAAGCCTATGTGCTTTCCTCTGAATTCTTAAGTAAAGCAGAGTTTTCCAATTTGTTGAAGGAATTCACTGCAAGGGCAGTTTCATGATCACTATTAACTCCTACACACTATAGGCAAAGCTTTCACTTCTCTTTTTCCATGGTATCTCGTTTTTAATTGCCAAGAAAGATGCAGATGAAAATCTCAGTAGCAGGAGAACGGTTTGTCATCTCAGCTGATTACCATATTTCAAGTGTAAGTGGAACAGCAGTGAAGTATTGTAATTTTAATGTAATTCTACTAAGTTACTTGCAAATTTAGGGCACAGAAATCTATGACAGAGTTTGAAGAATCTGCTAGGAACATGTATACATGTCATGCTATGGGAACTGTCTTCAAGACTGTTTAACTGGCGTTCACTATTACAATGCACTGTACCTAACGGACAATACACACCTCAATGATGAGTAAGCTTGCTGCCATTGGAAGATTGCATAACAAGACAATATACATATATATCTCAGTTATCTCCTCTGGACTTCATGAGTGGCATCGTTCCAGCAGAAAAACGTGAACAATCAGAGGCGCATATTGTCTCCCATGACCCCTGCCCATCCCTTACCACTCAGGCACTGCATCCCACCCACCTGTTCTCTTCTCTTTCATACAGATTAGTTGGAACAATCTGAACACCTCATGGAAATCATACCCGCAGTAGAAATGGAATGAATAAAGAGTGAAACCTCAACACTCTCCGCAAAACATAATCATAGACTGGTATCTTAACTATCTGTCATTGGAAGCAGACACTAGAATGCAAATAAATAAACAAATAAATAATGAAATACATGTACTGCAGTGACTGATTTATCATCTTGGGATGATTGTAAACATACTGTTTGCTTACAAAAAAACTGCACTCAGTTAAACAAACTTAAAATGGAAGCAAAATCTTCAACATAAGCAGATAAAGATCTATATTATGTTCTCAAAATACATAATTATCAGTGGTGCGACTGCACATCTAAACTCACAAGAACAGCTGGAATGCAATACATGTAGTTCTGTTCATTGTAAGAATAGGAATGATTTTTCAAAATGCAATTTCACCAAATATTTTTGAAAAAAAAAAGTTTTTAAAAAAATCAAAATAACAAACATATATATATATGGCATGCTTATTTCCAAATATAAACTTTCCACATCTGAGCAACAGAACAATAATCAAAATGGCAAGTGATTTTATAAAAGCAGAAAAAAATCTGTTCAAAAAAAGGAACAAAAATCACAAACCCATCACCAGTGTAATTTTCAAACCTCAGCACAGAAATAATAATCATACAGAACAAAGCCACTGAAACTATCTTGCATGCTTATTCCAGTAACTATATATAGATCTTGGTGTCTTCCATTACACTGGTCAAAATGGAGCAACACTTCATTCGCAGAGTTAAAGCATTGGAAAACACACTCCCATACAGAAATGTGAAACGTTCTACGTCAAACCAAGAGACGAAAATATATATATATACAGTATAATTATATACATGTATCCATATTTAGCACAGAGACTAAACACCCAATAAGTGGTGTGACGTGGCTATAACCAGTGCTTCAGCAGTACTAACTGCAAATAAATATGAATATTCAGCAGGGATGTAATAAAATCACAAAAAAGCCAATTAAAAAAAAAAGAAATTAAAAAGGAGGGTGCTACAGGCATGGAGAAATACCACAAGGTACAAAAATGAGTACTGAATTTTGGAGTGAATTCAAATGTGGGTGCAAGTGTAATTTAATCTATAACCTAAAAGGAAAACAATACTTAACTTCAATCACTGAAGACATTTCTGCAGCTCTAAAATTATCGATACATCAGAAATGTTTAACAATCATTGATGTTAGTACTTTTACAAAAGTTAGTGAATTTCCCTTAAATACCTGTACCTCCTCCTTCCAGATTAACACCAGAAATATACTTCCATCTATCAAGAGCAGATTCAAGCGTGAATATATACTGACCTCAGCCAAAAGACATCTTGTGTGTGTTTTTGTATTTTTGCTTCTTTGAGGACATGGCATATTGATGACATGTACATACCACAATTAGATAGATCTACATAATTTCACACTACACTTTACAGTGTGCAAGAAAACATACCACTAGGAAGGTTTTGCATTATATACAGTGTATTTAAATTGCCTTGGTACCATCAAGTATGTCCTGTCGCAAATCTTGTCAACAGACAATTTACTGGGGAAACCCGTCTTTCTCTCTCACACAGATAGCACACACAAACAAAAGCTTGCCTGTGTACACCCACACGCACAGATATTTTCACAGTATGCAATCCTACATGATTTGGCCACTTGTGACATACTCATGACATTGATGAAAAAAATATATGACTCAATAATGCACTGGAATACGGACCTGTAAAATTATTGCACAAATGTGTACATACATGTACTATGCCTTAAAATTCACACAACATAAAAACAGAAAAGACTAGCAATCTATACAGCTGTTGCCCAAACACCCTTTGAGCTTCTGCATGTATGCATTATTGCTGCATTGGCATGTGTCCGTAAAACATTCACACAGCTGTGTTTCATACAAAAAAAAAACAACCTTCACAAAGAAGTCATCAACGAGCCATTCACTCAGCTGTGTTGAAAAAAAAAAAAAACAAGAGTTAATAAAGAGTTGAGTAGCATTCACTTCTGAATAAACCAAACCAAACCATATTCTCTTGCCAAAAAATAAATTACAAATGTAATAAGTGAGTACTTGACAAAACAGAAGCACCGAAGTGACAAGGAATGAAAACATTACACAACCTTGAATGGTAACTTAAAAACCTCCTTTTTCACTCAGCCACCTGTCATGACAAACAGAAAAAAAAAATGACATCAATTAAGAATGACTGGTTCAGTTAGTTTGACACTACATGTGTATACTTATTATGTTTCTGTACACGCCCTTTAATGTAAAGTTTTGGTCCCTGCATGTGAAACTGTACCAGCAATATATATAAACCATTACACATCGGAAGGACTGCATACACATTAACTAATTCATTTTCATACACCTCACTGCTGACTAGTCTTTAGTCTTAAAGTGTCTATTGTGTTTACTTTTCTGAAGCCCTTTGCAACTAAGCCGAAAATGCATGAAAACTGTCCAGAGATGTGAAGCACTGTTCAAGTTGGACTTTTTATACCTGGAGTCACAACCAGAATCAGCAGATGTCAGGTGTAAAGTTTTTTTCATAAATAAAACTCTTTTCCTGGAGGTTTTTGGCTTTTTCCTGATCCTCTCCGCCTGGACTTAATGTCATTGTCAGTGTACTCAGCATGTGGTTCACCAAAACCGTTGGGTGTAACAGTGTCAGATGGACTACCATGCAGTGGTGCATCAAGCAACATCCCCATCACTTTCGCTTCTGCCTCTTCCATTGCCTTCAGCAAGTGCCGAACATTCGTTTTATGAGCCAATAACGTTTTCAGGTTGTTGAACTTGTAGTGAAGTTTCGCCAGCTCTTGGTCTTTCTCTTCCATCTGCTTCTTCAGCACAGTAACTGTCCGTTCGCTTTCATCCAGTTTCTGCTGTAGTCCAACTATTTCTTCGTCTTTCGCTGCCGATAGCTCAGACACCTTGTTTTGAAGAAATTCGTCTTTGGCAATGAGAGCCTCGTGTTGTTCTTTCACGGTCTTTTCGAGGTCTGCAACACGGCTATGTAGCAAATTTAGATGCTTGTTGGCCTCCTCGATGCTCGTACGAGGTATCATTTTCAACACAGGACTCCGGTGAACTTAAGTGTGCGGTGTACCTTGCTGTTCTTGGTCAGCTGTTAAATTGTGGAGATTTCACACGCACATAACTAGACAGACATTTTACCGCGACTGTCTGCTAGCTGAGTGTCTTGACGCAGCGGCCCACTCTCTGAAGAATATGCTGTGTATTTCTGCGTCAGTCGAAACAAGCTTCTCTCGAAACGTAACTCCACTAACCGGTACTTCGTTTTAGAAGAGTTTGTCTAAGTTCGGTAATTTTGAGGAAATGCGCATGCGCAGATTCGTCATATCCATAACTTTTAGCGCTCTGAGGCACATTCGCGCCAGTAACGAACAGCGGCGAACCGGGAACAAACAAAAATTCTGACTACATTTCAGAATGGCTCTCGTAAACATTTGTAATGTAACTGTTTTGGACAATCCGTCACCTTTTCTTCGCCCGTTTCAGTTTGAGATAACTTTCGAATGTGCTGAAGATCTTGAGCAAGGTAAGATGATAATCGAAGTTGGATGCTACAGTCGCCAAACCTCCGCCTTTTGTTTATGAGTGTGTGTGGTGGTGGTATGTGTGGGTAGGGGCGATGTCATGAGCGCCCAAGGTGGAATCAACGATTTAAATGTATATATATATGTACTATCAGCCTAAACTTTTTGTCAAGTGCTACGAATGCTAAGGGTCCTGGTAGGCGCTCTCTCACAGAAAAGACACGGTAAAATAGAAAGAACTGGCTCACAATCATGGCCCAGAGACACGTATGTCTCAGGTGGCACTGCTACGCCATAAGGTTGATGTGTGATCTATTTGCAGTTTCTTAGCAGATATTACTTGACAATATATGATTAATATTAAAATATTATTATTGATTTCTTTAATACTTACAGTTACACATGAAACCCATGGCTTAGCTTACGACGTATTTACCGCAATGCACGGTGAATACAGAACAGTAACAGGACTTTACACTTACAGACTTGCAGCAACAGTGGAAAACTTTGTGTCATGAATATGTATGATACAGTACCTGTGCTTTTCACACAAACACACACACACATGTATACATTCCACAGAAGCATCAGCTGTTGCAGTTACCATTACCAGTTGTTGTACATGTACATGTATACATGTAATCAATTGATTTGACAGATCTGGAGTGGAAGATCATCTATGTTGGATCTGCAGAGAGTATGGACTGTGATCAAATACTAGAGACAATACTGGTTGGGCCTGTTCCTGGAGGCAGTCATATGTTTGTCTTTGAGGTGAGATCTTTACTCCTCGAGAGCTGCTACTAATACCGAGTACTAATCAGTGTTCTGTTTTAGTAGTAGTAGTAGAACATCAGAATGCCTTTACTGAGCATTTCCTATGTAATACTTTTAATGGTGTTTTGATATGAGTAATATTAACAGCAGCACTCATCACTGACTTAAACTAAAGCTGTCATTATCACTCAGAAGGTATGCATTAAGTCATTGAGTGGCTTTGTGTGGTGGCGTAAACGGAATGCCACTGGTTACATTTCACTAGGCCAGCTGTTACTGTTAGGTACAGTCACAACATTGTGATTTATGCTGATGTCAAGGGTTTGTGCTTATGTCATCTCTATTTTTTGTTATTAAGAACAGATTTGTGATTGGTTAATGGTCATGGTATATATATTTGTACTTTAGGCAGGACCTCCAAACACCTCGCGTATACCAGTTGCTGATGTCCTCGGGGTGACTGTGGTTCTTCTGACATGTTCTTATCGGGGTCATGAGTTCATCCGTGTTGGCTACTTTGTCAACAATGAGTATGAAGATCCAGAGTTGAAAGAAAATCCCCCAACAGTACCTCAATTTGACAAGGTCAGTCATACTCATAGACTTGCCACCCAGATTGAGTCAACTGACTCTTTATGAGAACTTTGTGCAGTAGTGAGAATCACTTAATTTAGTTGCACTGTTTTCAGTATGTGTAGTATGTCTTGATGATGGATTGTTCTGAGGAATAAGCCCAGTTCCCTGAACTTACAGAAAGAAGCAGTGAAGTAGACCAGAACAAAAATCTTCATACTTTGCTATGGTCTAGAAAATTCTTATATTTTTATTTAGATTTCATTGCCTTTTATGTGACTAGTTGTCACTCTGACCAGTCAACTTTACAAACTAATAGTAAGAGAAGGCATTTCATCTCAATATTATAGCGTGAGAAACTCATGGGCTTCATTCTAGTATGTTCTACTGAGTGCCTCTGTGCAGTTACCTCCCTTGTTCCTTTTGAGCACATTCAATGTGGACAAATGTCATGAACTAATTATGTATGTATGTGTCTTATTCTTACCAGTTCTGAGTGTAAAACAAGGCAGGCTGGCGAGCTGTCAAAACACGTTCATATATATATATCTCTCTCTCTCTGATTTCAGATAACAAGGAACATTTTGGCAGACAAGCCCAGAGTGACACGTTTCAACATCCAGTGGCACACAGATAAGCAGCTGCGCGAACAGCGTGAGCGGGAGCTCGAACTTGAAGACATGGAAAACATTGAGCCAGGACTTCACACAGAGTCCATGTCTAACCAGATGGACAATTCTATGGCACCATACATTCCACCCTCAACTTCCAAGAAAGAAGAACCCATGGACAGTTTAGAACAGCTGTTTAGTGGCACATCATGAAGGTGAACATGCGGGTGCAATCTTCACACGTCACCATCACCATCATTCATCAAGAAACCATCGCATCTTTTTCATCCAGCTCTACATGGATCGTCATCAACGCTGTATTTACAAAAGACCTTATGCTGTGTAGTGTACATGTATTGAAGTTTACATGATCACAGTGCTGTACATGCATAACGATCAATCCTATCATTAACGGGCACTGTCAGCCTAGCCGTTCAGTGCATGGACTTCATTAGAAACATCTGTTGCAATACTAATATTCTTGCAAGGTGAGGAGCGATGTGATGAGTGATTAATGTAAACTTCCATGTGTGGAGTCAAAATCCACTTTCCTCTTTCTCAGAAGAACATTTTCCAATTTCAGGGCTTAAAATCTTTCACCTTTTGGCGGATTTCTTCGTTTGGCTGAAAATGTTCACTTAAGAAAATTGTATCATCTCCTCTGAAGTGCACAGATTTTAGTCTGAATTTTAAAACTTCCTCTAAAAAGCGTTTCCTCCTCTGGAGCACTTTAAACATGCCAAAATTCACTGATGTTAGTCTATTTTTAGAAAGAAAATTTCAGAATCAGAGTGAGCATGCCCACGGACACCACCTAATATAATGCATACATCTGCTACATCTGCTTTGCAGACGCTCTTGTGACTGTGTCACTGAATGCTACACACTTTTCCTCCCTTTGGGTCATGGACCATTTTAAGCCCTACAATTTGGATTGAAATAAACAACAGGGCTGCCGCTCTTCCTGCTGTGGGAGGATCCCCCCCCCCCCCTCCCGCTTTTCACTTCCTTCAGACAAAGTTCTTTCCTGGTTTTTGAAGCGTTTTCCTTCAGGCAGAGTCCTTCCTTCCTTCCACTGGCTCCTTCAATTCAGACTTTAGGGTCAATTTTCAGGCTTTTTGTCTCTAAGAAAGTGGCAGCCCTGAATAAATTGTGCAGTACAACTACATGTAATGGGCATCTGTGTAGAAGCTCTTGACTTAAGGCAGCCAGATTTCATACTTTCACCAGTTGAGACATCTGTCGTGACTCATGGATTGTAAGGGTTTGTGTAAATTTCAGTGCACTGGGTTCATACTGTATTTGCTACATGTTGTCAGGAAGCTGGCAACACAGGTGTGCAAAAACTTGATCCTGTCTGGGCATTCAACTTCCACACCTGGATTTTTCAAAAGTGTACCTGTAGAAAAGATCTAAACGTGATGGACTGAGCTGTATTACATCAGCAGCCACACACGCACACACACAAGTATGTACTATAACCCACCTGTAGTCTACACAATTGTTTCCATGGAAGTTATGCGGTTGTCAATATTGATCCCTCCAACGTACATGTCAAAATTTACAGATCTGTTCAGCTGACTGTAGGTAGAGTGTTCTCCCATGCAAAAGAATTGTTAACATTCAGGGCTCCCTAAACTGTGCGTCTGTGCGTAATTTACGCACTGAAGTAAAAATTTACGTCCTAAAAAAAATTCGAGGGGGTACGTTGAAGCATTATGGACGCGATCTGTGCTTAGCTTGACACACTAGCTCTGCACTACCGTGCGTACGCCTATAGGCTTGTTGTGGTCGAGTGAGTTCTCCCTTGCCATGGCCGCGTTCAGTTCGGTTCTGTTTTTGGTTCTGTTTAACGCTCGCAGGCGTTAACTGTCTACTGCTGCAGATCGGCGGCTACTACAGCCACTCGCGCGTAGTGAACGTGCCCCATCTTTTTCCGATTCTGCACTCGAAACTATGGACGAAAGATTTTAGAGTCAGTGCTCTTGTTACCGATCGGATTCGCTTTCTCTGTGACGAAACATGCCACCGGAAGAAGTGAAAGTTCAAAAGACTATGGACTTTTTCGTCAGTGGAAAAGTTGTGGAGGGGCTCGAGCCCTCGCCCGGCAGCGGGTGCACTTCGGCGTCGCATAGCTACGATTCAGACGTCGCATCAGAGTCGGCACAGAGCAGCAAAAAGTCAGTTTCCAACTTTCAAAACTGAATTGTACCCACTTCATTTAATTATATGATTTGAAGTTGATAAAATTCAGTTTTACACACACACACACACACACACACACCTGTTCAGCAGTATTTACTGAATTTATAATTCCATGCACTAAAAACTTGAGAAATGATTCTGACCCTTTAAAAATTGAAAGTGGAGGTACAAAGACCCCTTAAAATTTTGAACTGGGGGTCAGTGGACCCTTTTGACCGAGTTTAGGTCTGTAGCTTTTAGGGAGCCCTGAACATTTAACAACTTTTGCATACAACTGTCCAACACAAATATGTATTTTTACCCAGGCAATGGAAAAAGAACGGAGGAAGTGCACACAGTCATCAGTTGTTGACTTCATGCTAGTACATACTGCATGCATTCTTGTCTAATTGTAATGGGCAGTCCCAGAAGTAGAGTGTGCGTGACTTTTCTTTAGTCCTGCTTCTTAAAATGTGCATGTATTGTCACAGCATTGCCTTTGTTTTTGTTGTGTTCTCATGTTTTGTATTATAGCGTTCCAAGGCCACACTTGGTCCAGTGCAAGACTGCCTTGTGTATAATATAATTATGGTTATGAATATCTCAGATAGTTCAAGTTCTGTTTCAAATTTAAATTAATTGCTGTTGCAGTTTGTTGCCAGTCAATCACTGACATCTTGATTAAACTCAGCCCTTGTAAATTTGGTATTCTACCGCAAGTCACCTTCAGTTGGTCGTTGGACCTGTCCATTTGCTGTTGTATTCTGTGTTCACTGCTTTTGGACTGAAACTTAAAAGTCAGAATTTTGGGATTTGGTGTACACATTTTTGTTTGTGAGCAAGTTTGCCAGCAGAACTCAAATGGGGATCAGATACATGACTAGATAAGAGATAGTAATATACATTAACCCTTTCATCGCCATTGGCGCCGCTTGGCGACATGTTAGCCGAACGCCAGTGTCGCCACGCGGCGACTTGTAGGGCAGGCGCCACTGTCGCCGCGCGGCGACGTAACACAGTGAATTACCAAACTTGCACAAGTTTGCACATTGTCCTTTATTGTGTGGTTAGTTTTGAAAGCAAGGGGCAATGTTTTATCCTGTGGACACACTGTAAACAAGAGAGAAACCCAAACTTGAGAAGTGTTCAGTGACAGTGTTTGTGAAGTGCTGTGTTTATGATGTGTTCCTATGGATCAATAGCTTATGGATTTATCAGTTTGGTGGGTACATGTACTTGCTTTCAAAATAATCAAATGTTTTTTTTTTTGTGTGACTAACATTATTTTTTGCTTGTATGATGATATTTGTATATTGATAGCCATACAGTACAACAGTGCTGTTACCACATTCTAAATTTCATCTTTCCCCAAACATAACTTACTGGGACACTTTCACAGAATAATAAATTGAATATTACTGTTTTCTTTGTTCGGTTGCCTTTAATTTGATACCTCATTTTCAAAAACTGGTTGAGTGGTTGAAAAGTTATAGCTATTCAAAGACAGTAGGGTGCCGCCTCTGTTTTCTCTGCTGCACTGCTGGCGTACAGCCGACAGTGTTCTGTGCAAGCCTGGCATAGAGGTGCACACTTGTTTTGCACTGTTGGCGTTGAAAGGGTTAATAGTTCTGCAAAACCTTCAGATGTTATGGCATAGTTCAATTAATTGAGGTTTATTTAAATTCCCAGCAGAAATGTGAAATTTACTTCTTCTTTTTTTAATCCATTTGCCCCTTATGCATCGTACCCAGTTTTATGGTTTGCTCGTGGGTTTTGTTATGAGGGTAGCCCGAAAGACATTGTGGCAATGACATTATATTGCATTTGTTTTATGATCGTCAGTAATGCAGAAAGCTTTGTCAGGGGAGATACTAGGCATCTTTAGTAGGACTTCGTAAGGAGGACTTCACTGAGCAGCGTAACCCATTTACATGTAAATTAGGCACGTTAGGGGTGCCATTAGCTAATCGCAGGGCGTTAGCCGCTCGCTGCCTCTGCAGTGTGAGCTTAATTTACATGTAAATGGGTTATGCTGCTCAGATAAGTCTTCCTTACGAAGTCTTACTAATACTACTAAACATGCCTAATATCGTATTTGAGAGCTGGCCAGATTCGCACAAGCATTGTATACACTACTACACTGAACCGATTTTTACCTTCTTATATAATAAAGTTTGAAATGATGTGCATGTACTTAGCTGAGATGTCAAAATGATTTCTGTGTTTCCAGTGTTGGAGAGGTGGTTATTTCTTGTTCATTCCTTTCACTAAGGTCAGGGGAATGCTGCTATTCATGAGGGTGTAACTGAGTTGCATGTTTGAAAGCGTGTCTTGTTTGTGGGGGGTTGAAAGTGGATGATGTTTATGAACAATTTTGTACAAGTTCTCATGAATAAAAAAGTGACTCAATTTCAGTGGCTTCAGTGATGACTGACTACACTGCTGGTGTGCGCACGTCTCTGTGTGTGTGTGTGTGTGTGTGTGCTCATTACTCGTGGGTGACAAACCTTAACACAGGTTGTCAAAAAGAAAAACAAAACTTGGAACAGTGGTAGTTAGTGACAAGGCCTTTCCAACAGTATATTCAGTAATTTTCCTAACAGTCAAGGCCACAAACTTTCCAAAATCCATGTTCTGAGTGACCTTGAGGTCAAGGTTGTACTAGCTGTATAATGTTAAAAACCTTGTTTTTACGTTGTTTCTCTAAGGAGAAACAACTTCATGGGATGGGGCAGATTTCGCTGCGCGCAGCAGCAAGTGTCAGTGGTACAAAACAAGGCTGTGACGTTTCTCCAAACTATACATACTTTCGCGCACACTGTGACGTAACGAAATCTGCGTCATAGACACTTGACGTGCACACTATGCTGCTGCATTCTTTTTTGCGGGAGTTGTGAGACGTGTGTGTGTGTGTGGACGTATGTAATGATGGCTATCTCCTAAACCACCTTGTTGGAGGGCTTTTTACTTTGAGATAAAACTAATGGGAATTCACCTTATCCGGACCTACCGGCTTTCACGATTTTTATCCTGCCGCATTTTCAGAAGAGTTATCGCCGATTTTTTTTTTTAAATCGGTCATGTTACGAATTTTTTCCAAAAAGTTGTTCAAATTCCTTCATTTTCTAGACTTCGAAAGTTCACCCAGTTACGCTGACTGTATTCGTGCTACAGCTCTTTAGCTCTGACTGGTTTTGTGTAAAAAAAAAATATTTCCGAGGTAGTGGTGGTTTGCACTGACATAAGACCAAATATCTATGAAAAGACTACTCAGTGCAAATTACTTATCATCCCGGCGTTTCTGTCTAGTGTGACAACTGCACATATGACAGGAACTACTGCACTATAATATTATAGCTTTAGCATTAAGAATAACAACTTTTAGATAACCATAGCTTTTTCAAGTTTCTGCGAGAAGCACCGGTCAAAAGAGTTCCAGTTTTGCGATTTCATAAGATTATAAGTACAATCCAAGGTATTCTAGTCCACGTTTCACCAACCCTCTAGATCTTCTAGATTTTATGTAAAAATTAATTCAGTCAGGGAAGTCAAAAAAGCAACAGGGAAATCACAAGACATGCACGAGCATCATCTGTCATACCACCACTGAGTGTGAAGCTGACGTCAAACGCTTAGTTCACAGACAAAATCAGCAAGTATCGTCACTGCCTCCTCCATTTCACCAGCCCTCTACATATCTTCCAGATTTCACGTGAAAAATAATTCAATCGGAGAAGACACAATACAAAGCCAACACTAAGGGAAATCATAAGACATAAACAAGCATCCTCAGACGATCTCAGTGCTAGAGGCTGACGTCAAATGTTTAGTTCACGGAATCTCTCTCTCTCTCTCTCTTGTCACTGAAACGGCTAGGGTGTGTATCACCAACAGTGTTTTTTAAACTTTTTGACACGCAAGTCGTTCCCTTGCTGTTGTATGCTTGAAGTTCAGAAGTATGGGGATGTCAAATGTATGCTCAGATTGAAAGAGTTCATCTTCAGTTTTTGCATGAAAAGATTTCTTAATTGGGGTATCTACTGGAACGCCAATATCATCTATAGCGAACTTGGTCGTCACCCACTGCATATTCTGACAAAAACAAGATGCATAAAATACTGGCTACCACTTTGCAAACAACCCGAACACCTGTATTCTAAGAAAGCTTACCTGATATGTTACTAGATATACACGAACAAACGTGGTAAAGAGACAGGGGTCTCACACATCAAGTCTTGATTGTGCTGCAACGGTTTTGGACATGTCTGGCTGTATGGTTGTGGTAACTTGACGAGAAATGGTTCCTAAAAGAGTTCAAATGTAGACTCCGAGACATGTTTGCGCAGAACTGGTTCAGTTATATGGGAAGTAGCACACGGTGTGTAATGTATCACAGTTTTAAGAGCGGCCTTGAGCGTGAAAGTACACCGAGCTGATTTATACTAGTATCTATAGAACCGCTCTCGCCCAGTTTCGAATGGGGGTTTCCCCTATAAACGCACACCGCTACCGTTACCAACAGTCAGCTGATCGCCTTTTGTGTCCACTGTGTAGTGACTGTTTAGAAACCGAGCAGCACGTGCTATTTGAATGTCCTTTTTTACTCACAACTGAGGGACAGGTTTTTGCCAGCTTTGGACCAGACTCTGTTCACTAGTATTATGAAGTGCAATAGTGAGGCCAAGATACATAGCTTAGCGAAATTCTTGTTTTTCGCCTTCAAACGTCGCGCCTCTTTGTTCCAAGTTTAACACCAGCTATCCAGTTTTACTATCCATTCAGTTCGTACTTTGTGTTGTTATTATGCTGTAAAATGCTGTCCTTGTTGTTCATGTACATGTATGTGCGTTCATTTGATTATACAGTAGTATTGCTGTTTTGTTTTGTTTACCCCCGTGATAGCGGCCTATGGCCGGGATGAATAAAATCTGTCGAGTCAATAAAATCTGTCGAGTCGAGTCTCTCTGTCTCTCTCTCTCTCTGTATGACGACCTGCCCGAGGCTGACGTCAAATGTTTAGTTCACGGAACTGACCTCTCTCAGTCTCTCTCTCTCCCACCCCCAATCACGTGGCTAATCGGTCGAGGTCGTAGAGGATCTAGTGTCATTGGTAGGACTTGGAGAGGGGAGAACCGGCAACAAAACAACAAAACACTGAGACAAAAATAAAATGAAGTTTGGAGAAACAACTTTGTGGGACGGGGCCGTTCCTCCTTGTTTGTGTGTGTCACGGTTTCTTGTATGTTTTATTTTTGGTACATGTAGTTGTTTTTGTAACTGGGTAATTACAGTTGAGGTTGCTCGCCACTTTGCACTACCGTTTGCGCCTCCGAAGGCCATCCAACACCCCAACACAAAGCTGACTAAATGCAGCAATCAAAATAAAATAATTATGCTCACACGCTGCAGGGTGATTTTACGCTGGTTAACAATAATAAACTGAAATATTGTTCTCTTGCTCACCAATTAAAGCATATTTTCTGACCATGCGGCTTATGACAAGCGGATTGGCATTGAGAGGAACAAACGACGGCGGAGACCTCTCGAGTTCGTCGAGAGGAACCAAAACCACCGACAGTAGGCAGATTTAGTAGGACTTCGTAAAGAGGACTTCCCTGAGCAGCGTAACCCATTTACATGTAAATTTGGCTCACACGGCAGAGGCCGCGAGCTGCTAATGCGCTGCGATTAGCTAATGGCACCCGCAAAGTGCCTAATTTACATGCAAGTGGGTTACGCTGCTCAGCGAAGTCCTCCGTACGAAGTCCTACTAAATCTGCCTAATAGCTACAGGTGGCTTCGGGAGAGCCGTCACGACTAGACCTGGAGAAAACCGTGAGATTCAGTCCTCATTGCGACTGGGCTGCAGATCTGACGCAACCACTGAGTCAAATCGACCGCAGAAGCAGAGTAATTCAAGTTTCGATTATACTGGAAGATTTTTTGTAAAACTATTTCTTGTCAGTGTTTGAACTGTATGACTACACCCCTCAGTCGACAGGCTTTGCCGTTCTAGTTCATCAGTTTTTGTCATTTCTGACTTCTGTTGTTTGTTTTCAAGAGGGAGGGGGCGGTGGTGATTGTAAACTGAACTGTTGCTTGCATAATTGACAAGCATCCGCTTTGACATTTTTCCCACGAAATTTGGCCACTGCTGCTGGTTCTTGTTGCTGGGAACCAGTGCCTTTTTTTTTTTTTTTTTTGTAGCTTTGAAGTCGGCAAAGGTTTTGGAGGAGAGGTTCATGGTGCTTCGCAGAGGGGGAGGAGGGTGGGCATGCATGGAGTGGTTTATGGCATCTGTCACCACTTCCGCTGGTTGAGCTAGAAGTACGGTGCCGTCGGATCCCCGCTTCTCCCCTTTAAATTTGGACATTTGCTCACTCAAGTTTCCTATTATGTGTCATATGGAGCGAATGTAGGTGTAAAAAGTCTGGTCAGCGAACGTTCTCTGATCTTAAACTTAATGAGCCACAGCGCAGAAAACAATGGCTCTCTTGTGGTCTATAAGATACTAGTATTCAGCCGGTGGACAAATGTGAAGTTCCGCATTGCTGTCTCACACCAGAGACATACATGTATGTCTCTGCTGACACAAAAGTGGCATGTTTGCATAAAGACACTCCAGTGATGCTGTCTGTGCATGCAGCGAGATCTTCACTATACGCGCTATAGTTTGTGCTAAGTGGGTTCTCGGTTAGTTTAACACCAGGCATGTGATGCGAGATCCGTTCCAGATGCCCGAAAGTAAACGGACTCCAACCGCTGACACGTCCGGTTCCTTGATCGTATCAGAAGTCAGAACGCACAGTGGGCTTAGTTGATCCTGCATGCGGACTATGTCACAGTCTCCGCCAGTGCACCTTTTGTATCACCAGTAGTGGTACAAAAATAGCTCTAGCCACATGATTAGATATTGATGGGGGGGGGGGGACCAGTGCATATGATTTGGTCTGTATGGAGATTGGTTATCTACAGATATAAATTTGCGTGTAGTTTGGTGGTGTGTTTGGTTTGGTGTGGTTTTTGCTGTTTGGTTTGTTAGCCTGTGTATACATGTGTGTGTGTCGAGGGAGGGGGCGTCTCAGTGAATGTTGGGTTGCGCGTGTGTGTTCTCGTCGACGTTTTGTTTGGATTCAACCGAGTTTACTGGACGGTGGTATGGATTTCATGTGTGTGAACCAAACCAACAATGAGAAAATCTCAAAGACAACGCTGAATACATCAGTTACTGATAGGTAAAAGGTGGAGCCCCCCCACCCCCCCACCCCCCCGAGCGAAGAGACACCACACACCTTGAACTGAACTGAGTGTTTGTAGTGCACAATCAGTCTAGACCACACACGCGCATGATTGACGCTCTTTCTGCACCATGGTACATAACTCACCCGTCGTGTCCTGTGTCGTCAGGGTTGTCTCGTCGGTCTTGAAACAAAGGAACATAAACACCAGAACGTGCTGTCTAGCAGTCCTAATAATTGCTCGTGCTGTGTCCAATCCAAACAGGTGGCATTACTCACGCACTGTTTATACCGCTGCATCCCGCCTCGGCCCATTATTTTCATCTTCCGGGCCGCTGTTGTTGGCACCCAAGAGTATGACTTGTGTTCTTTGTATGTCCGAAAATCGGGCTTTCATGTGTGTGTGTGTGTGTGTGTGTGTGTGTGTGTGTGTGTGTGTGTGTGTGTGTGTGTGTGTGTGTGTGTGTGTGTGTGTGTGTGTGTGTGTGTGTGTGTGTGTGTGTGTGTGTGTGTGTGATAAAACTTTATTTATCAACGGTAAAAGTTTTGACAGAAATTCGCCAGTTTGCAAACTTGCCGTTGTTGATGCGAATGAGAACTGAAACTTTATTTGTCAACGGTAAAAGACATTGGTGTAGTAGTCCAGTTTTTAAGTTGTTTCTCTATAGAGAAACAACTTTATCAGACGGGGCAGATTTTGCTACGCGCAGCAGCAAGTTTCAGTGATACAAAACAAGACTGTGACGTTTCTCCACACAATACTTACTTTCACGCACACATGCAGTGACGTAACCAAATCTGCGTCATAGACACCTTACGTGCACACTATGCTGCTGCGTTCTTTTTGACGGGAGTGACGTGTGTGTGTGTGTGTGTGTGTGTGTGTGTGTGTGTGTGTGTGGACGGATGTAATGATGGCTATCTCCTAAACCACCTCGTTGGAGGCCTTTTTACTTTGAGGATAAAATGGGAATTCACCTTCTCCAGAGCTACCTTTCACGATTTTTAGCCTGCCGCATTTTCAGAAGAGTTATCGCCGATTTAAAAAAAATCGGTCATGTTACGAATTTGTTCGAAAAAAATGTTCAGATGGCTTCATCTTCTGAAATTGGGAAGATCATCCAATTATACTGCCTGTTTTCGTAGCACAGCTCTGTAGCTCTGTAAGAAAAATATTTCCGAGGTAGGGGTTGTTTGCATATAAGGCCAAATATCTATGAAAAGACTCCTTCAAATTACTCATCATTCCGGTATTTTTGTCACTTATGCCAACTGCACATATGACATGAACTACTGCACTATTATAGCTTTAGTATTAAGAATAACAGAGCTTTTAGATAAACACATTTTTTTCACGTTTCTGCGAGAAGCGCTGGTCAAAAAAGTTCCAAATTTGCAATTTCGTAAGTACAACCCGAGGCACTTAAGTCCACGTTTCATCAGCTCTCTAGATCTTCCAGATTTTATATCAAAATTAATTCAGTCACGGAAGTCACAGAAACAACAAGGAAATCACAAGATCTGAAGAAGTTCGCCAGTTTGCAAACTTGCCGTTGTTGATGCGAATGAGAACTGAAACTTTATTTGTCAACGGTAAAAGACATTGGTGTAGTAGTCCAGTTTTTAAGTTGTTTCTCTATAGAGAAACAACTTTATCAGACGGGGCAGATTTTGCTACGCGCAGCAGCAAGTTTCAGTGATACAAAACAAGACTGTGACGTTTCTCCACACAATACTTACTTTCACGCACACATGCAGTGACGTAACCAAATCTGCGTCATAGACACCTTACGTGCACACTATGCTGCTGCGTTCTTTTTGACGGGAGTGACGTGTGTGTGTGTGTGTGTGTGTGTGGACGGATGTAATGATGGCTATCTCCTAAACCACCTCGTTGGAGGCCTTTTTACTTTGAGGATAAAATGGGAATTCACCTTCTCCAGAGCTACCTTTCACGATTTTTAGCCTGCCGCATTTTCAGAAGAGTTATCGCCGATTTAAAAAAAATCGGTCATGTTACGAATTTGTTCGAAAAAAATGTTCAGATGGCTTCATCTTCTGAAATTGGGAAGATCATCCAATTATACTGCCTGTTTTCGTAGCACAGCTCTGTAGCTCTGTAAGAAAAATATTTCCGAGGTAGGGGTTGTTTGCATATAAGGCCAAATATCTATGAAAAGACTCCTTCAAATTACTCATCATTCCGGTATTTTTGTCACTTATGCCAACTGCACATATGACATGAACTACTGCACTATTATAGCTTTAGTATTAAGAATAACAGAGCTTTTAGATAAACACATTTTTTTCACGTTTCTGCGAGAAGCGCTGGTCAAAAAAGTTCCAAATTTGCAATTTCGTAAGTACAACCCGAGGCACTTAAGTCCACGTTTCATCAGCTCTCTAGATCTTCCAGATTTTATATCAAAATTAATTCAGTCACGGAAGTCACAGAAACAACAAGGAAATCACAAGATATGAAGAAGTATCACCTGACAGACGAGCAGCTTGAGGCTGACGTCAAATGTTTGGTTCACAGACAAAATCTGCAAGTATCGTCACTGCTTCCGACATTTCATCAGCCCTCTAGATCTTTCAGATTTCATGTGAAAAATAATTCAGTCGGAGAAGTCACAAAGCCAACAGGGAAATCACAAGACATGAACAAGCATCCTCAGACGATCTCAGTGCTAGAGGCTGACGTCAAAAGTTTAGTTCATGGAATAGACGTCATCTCTCTCTCTGTGTATGACGACCTGCCTGAGGCTGACGGCAAGTGTTTAATTCACGGAACTGACCTCTCTCTCTCTCTCTCTCTCTCTGGGGAGCCAGGGTGGCCGAATGGTAGAGCGTTGGACTTTTAATGCTTGGGCAGAGAGTTCGAATCCCGGCCGCTGGGGCCAAATATTTGTGCTGGCCTTTTTCTCGTTGCCCCGTCCTTGATATCACCCTTTTGTGGTGGAAAAGGACGTTAAACTCCTAAACACCCACCCACCCACCCTCTATCTCTGCCTCTCTCTCTCTCTCCCTTCTTCCCCCACCCGACCCCACCCCCAGTCACGTGGCTAATCGGTCGAGGTCATAGAGGATCTAGTGTCGTTGGTAGAACTTGGAGAGGGGAGAACCGGCAACAATAACAACAAAACAGACAAAATAATATGAAGTTTGGAGAAACAACTTTGTAGGACGGGGCCGTTCCTCCTTATTATTCTTGTCGTTGCAAATGCTACACACACACACACACACACACTTTCCGGGGTGGCCGAATGGTAGAGCGTTGGACTTCTAATGCTCGGGTCGTGAGTTCGTATCCCGACTGGGACCAAATATTTGTGCTGGCTTTTTCATCGTTGCCCCGTCTTTGATATCACCCGTATGTGGTGGAAAAGGACGTTAAACCCCCAAACACCCACCCATCCTTGTCTATGTACGTACGCACGCAGGCACGACACACAAAAAGTACATAGACTAGGTATCAATGCAAACACATGAGAGAAAGAGAGAGTGAGAAAGTTTGAAGTGTGTGTGTGTGTGTGTGTGTGTGCGTGCCGGATTCGTGGTTCAATGACGTGATGGTTGTACTTCTGACGGCTTACGCGTCTCCGCCACGTTCCTCCACCCCACCCTCTTTGTGGATGACTCACCATAAACCATTCAGTTAGTTCAGTCCCCCTCAGTTCTGTGGTACCAAAGAGGTTTTAGCCCTCCCTACTACGGCTTAACCTCTTTGGTGGTACCGCCGACTTGCTCCGAACATCCCGCGCCAACCCGGCCCTGCCCTGCCGGCGGAGGTGCTTGCGCAACTAAGCCACAGTAAGTGGGTCAAGGCAACTTGTCTTGGACCATCGTACATCTCTACGGTTAAGCGCTGCTCATCTCACAAAGGGGAGGCTGTTGAAGGAATGTGTGTTGAAAAGATTGGGTCGACTAATACTCGAGAAAGATTATGCAACAGTACGTGTCAGTCGCAGTCACAGTTTGTAAACCGGATCATGCGGACGGCAGAAGAGAACCATCCGTTCACACTCGTGACCCCCACGTCTGGCTCAAGTGGGCAGCACACGCGACTGAAGTGTCGCCCTCTCCCCTAAACCCATTCCCCCCCCCCCTCCGCCCCTCCCCCTCCTCGCACCCATCCCTTTACAAACACACAATATTACTGAAGTACAGTTTATCTCTCCGTCCACTAACGCCTTTGAGACCCCCAATATTTTTTGTTCACATGCATGGGCTCTGTCGTGCCCTTTTAAATTTGACCGTCGGTCACTGCCTCAGTTTTTTCATGCCTCTGCTCTGCACTGAGTGACCGGCTTGTCGCTTTTTGCAACGTGCTTGTTTCACGGGCTTCTCACCACCGACTTCAGTTTTGCCTAGACTGGAACTGAAGTCAGTGGATAGTATGCTATTTTCAGTGTGTTGTTGTTGTTATGGTTTTGTTGTTGTTGTTTGTTTTGTTTTTCGGTCAAAATGAGAGAAGACCGATCAGATTAAACAGAGACCTAGACATATCTATGTCTAGACATATCTATGTCTATTAAATAACTGAAATGGGGTTAGGTTAGGTTAGGTTAGGTTAGGTTAGATCAGTCTGAGCCCGGGTTAAGCCGGTGCAGCGTCTCCTGCATGTCATTAGGTTTGTACTGCCCCGTAATCCAGTTGGCATCATTTTGTTGAACGTTACCTGTGTGTGTGTGTGTGTGTGTGTGTGTGTGTGTGTGTGTTTTTTTTCAAATAGTGCAGGCACACTGAGCCGCGATTTAGTAAGTTTGTTGTTTACGCGACGCTAAAAATTCACTCACTTATTACTTGATCTCATTACTGGGAAATGTGGAGGAACCGCCACCAAACTGAAGTCAGTACAACTCGACACTGACACCGACAAGGACGTAGGGGCCAAGCTTCTTGCTTTTTTCAGCAGGGCGAAACACGGTCCCTGCACGCCGTCGGCAAAGGACGGCCGGGGCAAGAAAAATTCCAGATGGCTAAACACACTGCCGCGCACCTCCCGGATCGCGATGGGGAAGGGGGGGGGGAGGGGGGCGCCCTATTGACCAAACATTCTGTGTTTGTAGGCTGGTCTGATTGCACCTTTATCCTACACTGTGGGTACCCATAGCTCAGTTTCACATTTGATATACTGATAAACTATATCATATAATTTATTTAAATACTGATAGTGCATGCCGTGTACAGTATGCGACCTTGAGCTTGTCGGGCCCTGACAGATCACGTGCAGCCATCCGATATTTATTTTTACTTGAAGTAGTAGGACAGCCATTTCCGTCCTGCGGCGCGAAGTCACGGTCCGCTGAAGTAATTAATTTGACGCTGATTCCGACTCAATGACTTGCCTACAAAGGACAATTTATTGATAAAGTCAACTGATAAAGGGCTGGTGACAGAAGACATTTGTTTGGATTATACTGACGCCACATGGTCTCTCAGACATGACTATTCAACTACAGGATGATCAGCTTCTTGCACGTGAGACCTCACTGACCTGGATCGACGCCGGCACACGTCTCGATGAAAGACGGTACAAGTCAGTTACACGGACAATGCTAGTCGCAAACTGACAGTCACAAAATCTGGACCCAGTTGACGAGACTACAAGTTCATTTACTTGCTACGCTTCTCAATACCACTGTATGATTATGACTTAAACTGACAGAAAAGGTTAATCTGTTTTTAATCACTTTCTCTTTAATTATGAATTAAAATTTGACAACGTACCAGGCTGTTTGCGGGGCTACATGCATTTGCCAGGCGGGTTAATCAAGTCACAGTACTATCTATAACAGTACGGATATTGTCACTGAAGTTCCCGGTGAAGACTGCGTTGCCATTTTGCAAAACTGAGCTAAACCTTGTCCCGGGTCGGCACAGTCGACAGTCACCATAATGTCCAACACTGACACGACCGATGGAAGACTGGCATCAAAGACCGTAGATCTACGGTCTTTGCTGACAATGCAGGTCAATTAGGCGACAGTTTCTGGAAGGGCGAGCTATGTGTACTGTTTAGTACGTTTAGTGCTCTCATTTGACATACCCGCCGTCAGCCAGTCAGTTACGGTAAGGTAAAATTTGACTGTGTAAGCCAACAGTAATCATTATGTAGACCGGCATTTCAACACTACACACACACACACACACACACACACACGCACGCACGCACGCGCGCGGAGAGATGATGATGATGATGAAACGTGTTTTTTTTTTTTTAAAATTCAGGATAGAGCATCAAGTTTAGGCATTACTGCCTGTCTTACAAGCTGTCCTGCTAGTCTACGTTAAAGGGCAAAAAGACAACATCAAAACAAGGGGAAAAAAAAGGGGGGGGGGGAGAGAGAGAGAAAAAAAAAAGACAAACAAAAGTATTAACTATCTAAAAGAAATGAAGAAGAGAAAAGTAGACATGATAAACAATCAAAACATACGTGGCATTTGTCGATGATATTGGCTGTATGCCAAGTAAGAACTTCAAAGTCGTCACTAACATTCGAAAACATGCATATAACACTGTCACGCCCCTTAGGGGGGCTGTGAACAAAACCCCTCCCGCACGCACCCGCACTACCTACACTAACACCCAAAAACACTTCAGAAACGTTCACAACACTTTTATTCACACTCTCACTACAAGACACGGGACATCACACACTCACAACCATGCATAAATACATATACATATATAAACGAAACGATTAAATGAAAAGATGATGCACGGATGAAGGACGGATGGAGGACGGATGAATGAACGGATGAATGAACGGATGAATGAATGGATAAATGAACAAATAATCAACCAATGGTTGCACGTATAAGACAAGAAATCAAAGCATGAAAAACAGTGCGTCAGGCTATTGTAGCGATGTGAATCACCGCCAGCGTTTCACAGTAGAAAAACTAGCTACAGGTGTTGACGACGGGGGGGGGGGGGGGGGGGGGGGGGAAGAAAAGAGAAGAAAGAAGAAGCGTGTTGACACGGTAGTCACCAGGCACCCCTGTGCGTCTCGCCGAGTGGCTCACTCAGTGGCGTCGACGTGTCGGGACGACGGCGAAGTGATGATGAAGAATCAAACGAAGTAGGTTGATGGCGTCAACGTGTCGGACTGACGATGAAGCGATGGTGAAGAATCAGTCCAAGTAGGTAATGACGTCAGCACGCCGGACTGGCAACGAAGCGATGATGAAGAATCAGTCCGAGTAGGTAATGGCGTCAGCACGCCGGACTGGCAACGAAGTGATGATGAAGAATCAGTCCGAGTAGGTAATGGCGTCAGCACGCCGGACTGGCAACGAAGCGATGACGAAGAATCGGACGAAGTAGATGCCAGTAGGGATATCAGTGAGCGGCCAGCCCGCCGCAGCAGCGCGCCACGTAGGGTTACGTCCCGTGACGCTGACACCAGCGAAATGTAGGCGCCGCAGTGCTGGCTCCTGTTCCGCCGCTTAAAGCGATGGGGCTCATCCCAAAACGGCAGCCGGTAAAGGGGTCGAAGGATAGGTATGAAAATGTTGCAGAAGATGCAGTCAGAAGCAGGTCCAGACAACCCGTGATAATGCCGGCCCACAACACACACAGCGGGAAGCTACATCCAAAATGCGCTTCAGTACGAGCAGGTAACTGAACTTGCAACCGTACTTCCAGGCTCGCCTCAAACTGTCACCAAATTCCTATAGTGAGAGCGCAGGTGAAGCCCCACCGACCGCCTCGCATGAAGTGTCAAAATCGCCCCCAAAACCCTAACTCAGAAATAAAAATCTGAACTGTGCGTTTACGTTTAGTCCGTGAAATCCCTGCAGCACGGTCATGGCGTGCACGAGTAGCGGTCACGACTATCGCGGTCTAACACTGAGCCTAACAATGTAAACTAAGGTATTAACTCACCCTTACGATACACGCACGCACGCACGTACACGCCCACACGCACACGCGCGCGCGCACACACACACACCACACACACACACACACACACTGTCCATCATTCTGCTTGTGACAAACACATTTCCACCTACATGGTCAGATGAGCGTGTCGTGTAGAATTTGTTTGAAGTCAGTGAATTTGGAAATGTTTTGGATACTCAGTGGTAAAGAGTTCCATATGGATGCCCCTGAAAAAGACAGGCTACATTTGTAGATATCAACCCTTGGACGACGCACTGGGAGCAGACTGTTCCTTGTGTTGTGTTGTTTATCATGTTTGAAATTAAACAGTTGATGAAGATATGTTGGGGCTTTGCAGTAGACAATTTTGTGCATTAGTAAGCATTTGTTAAATTCCAGGTGCTGTTTTAGGGGAAGAAGTTTGAGGATTTTAAACTTTTGGTCAGTACTAGAATTACCCGAGTGTAAGAGTTTGACAGCGAGCCGGTGAATGGAGTTTATACCTTTTTGAACTGATTTTCGCTGCACTCGTCCCACAGAGTAGACGCAAAATCCAGGTGACTTTGCACGTGGGCATGAAAGAAGAGCTTGCAGGTGTCAAGACTAACTGCGACTTAGTTTAGATAGCAAGAATAGATTTTTTTATAATAACTTACAGAGACCATCAACATGCGTTTCCCACTTTAGTTGGTCGTCAATTATGACACCTAGTAGACGGTGGTTTGAGACTTGCTCGATGGACTCTGATCCAACTGACAACCGTAGAGGTGAAAGTTAGCGTTGTTGTTTTTGGCGCGTTGTTATGAGCATGCTTTTGGTTTTGGTGGTACATGTACTAATTACCATGTGGTTGACCTTACACCACTGAGAGACTTCAGTGAGGCTCTGCTGCAATACTTCGTTTACTTTGAACTCGTGCACATCCGACGCATGGAGCGTGGAGTCGTCAGCAAACATATCACAGCTTACGTTAGGGTTAGAGAGTGAGAGGGGCATATCATTGATGAATAAACAAAAGAAAATTGGGCCAAGGATAGAGCCCTGGGGCACACCGAGTTTAACAATACCTTCCTTAGAAAACGCGCCATTTACTGAGCGGATAGACTTTTTGCCTTCTACCTTGAAGATATGAAAAAAATAAGGAGATTGTCTTCGGATCAGGGATGTATACGGACAATTTCTTTAACAAAATGCTGTGGTTCACCAAGTCAAATGCTTTCTTCAAATCAAGAAAGACTGCACAAGTTAGTTGGGATTTGTTGATAGCAGATAACCATGTGTCGACGATACGGACAAGTGCGGCGTGGCATGAGTGTCGGGGGCGGAAACCAGATTGAAGCGGATTTAGAAGATGATGTTTTTTTCCAGGAAACTGAGTGTGTGGTTATGAATATGTCTTTCCAGTGGTTTGGACAAGACTGATAAAACTGAAATCGGACGGTAGTCACTTAGATTACGGAGATCTTTACTTTTTGGAATGGCCACTACTTTGGCTTTCTTGAGTTCGTCCGGAAATATACCGTGTCAAAGTGACAGATTATAAATATACGTGAGTGATTCCACAATGTAGGGTAATGACAACTTAAGGATGTTAATGTTAATTCCATCAGGACCACACGCCTTGTTCTTTATAGCAGAGAGAGAGAGAGAACCAGTGTGCCCGTACCCCTCCTGGGTAGAGTAGTCCTTGGTGACTGGCTAAAAAACCGCTGACGACACTGATCCCCACTGCACTCGTCGAATCCGTTCCGTCCGGCTTCGCCGGATAAACTTGCCGTTTGATCATCCTAACACACTGTTCAGCTTTAGCAAATGACTTTATTTTGTTTTTGATGGTGCGAAACGACAGTGCATCAAAGATCCTCTATACATTGTATACAGGATCTTTGAGTGCATGGAACCAGAGGAACCAGAATATAAGTGAGTAAATTTTAAGTTTATTGCAGGCACCTGCCGGGACTCGGCCGTGTCCGCATCAGGGCCAGATCTGTCATTAACTAGACGATACTGGCAGCGACTGCCCTGCTTAGCTGTTTAAAAAAAAAAACAAAAGAGGCACGGGCTTTGAGTTTCAGTTCTGTCCAAAGTTGGCTAGGCATTGTCAATTACGAACTCTCCGCAGTGATTCCACTGCGGCTGCCGGAATTGCCGCGGCCGCTTACCAATACTCGTGGTCAGAGTAAGATGTTCTAGGCTTTCTATCACTCAGAGAACACAATGAAAATAAATGCAATTCGTCACAGACAGACCTCACTTAGTGACTGTGCTAATGACAATTGTCTGACTAACGAAAGTAAGAAGTCATAAGGCAGTGGATCTGGCAGCATCACGGGCAGCACCGACGTAATGCTGAGATACGTCCTGTCCAATGGAAATGCTAGGATTCTCAAGAGCGCGCGAAAGATCGTCAATCCCAGAAGGCCAAGCACTCTCGCGCATCAGACACCATTTTTCTGTGCGGGAGAACACGAGGTCCTCTCCGAAGTTGTTGCCGCCGAGAGAACTACGCAGTCATGGACGAAAACTGGGATGACGGCGTAAGTATTTTAACACAACCCATCTGCTGTGTGATGTCACACAACTGTTGTTCGACAACAGATTCAGAATCGTGTGTCCAAGTAGTGATGCGGACGCTGGCGAGACAGACGACACTTCTTGATAAAACCGAAACCAATCGCTCAGGCCAAACCAAACTGGCGACTTTTAATTAAAATGTACTTGAATAACATCTTAGAGTGTTCGTGCATTTTTTACTAGGTTGAGAGAGGGATAGAATTTGGTAACTGACAAAACTGTCTCGCAGAACGTAGGAAAACAGGAAGTCCCAGCCTAGAACACGAACATTGCTGACTCAAGACTTTCGCGACAGCAGGTGGCCATGCGCATCGCGGCGAAGACATAAAACAGACTTAATTATTTTTGTTTTAATTTGTTCAAAATCTTTTCAGTGATTATGTCCGTTTCATGGCTTTCAAACAGTAACTCGAAGTGTGTTTCGGCGTGTCAACGTTTTTGCAGAGGTATTCATAACAAAATTTAATGACAAGAGAAGTGCAGTCATTTAGGGAAAATCCGTTGCGGAAGATATTAGACCTCGTGACTAGGGAAGCAAAATTTATACTAGGGGTGAACTGTTGGTTAACTGTGATACAAGTTTTGGGGTAGATTCATCAAGTTAATAAAATATGACAGTTTGGTTAGGAAGGGATGCCGGGGTCCACAATCAAGTCAGTAAGGTGGGTTGGGGGAACTTCGGCACCCTTGCGGTTCGGGGGAAATTCGTCACCCAAGTTTCTTCTATAATTCAATGCACTTACTAAGCTTTCATCCCTCCAAATAGGCTCTCCCAAGTAACTACAAGATTCCAAACGATAGATGGAACGACCAGTGAAAATACTTGGTACAGCCAGACGCGTCAAATGACCGCATTCTGACTTGACTGCTTTTCTCGTCTGCTTCATAACTTCACGTGTCTTTTCTCGTCTGCTTCATAACTTCACGTGTCTTTTGCCGGTAAAGTCCCAAGTATCTTTGTATAGTCTTATTTTTATGCTTTGAATTAAATCAAATATATTAAGGGTCTTAAACATAAACATGACTTTATTTTAAAGTTTAAATGTTTCTTTAGCGATGGCACACATCAAAACACTGCATAAACACGAAATTACTGAGGGTGACGAAGTTCCCCCGACCAAAATGTTACATGGGGGAAATCCGTCACCATCAACAGGGGAGAAATTCGTTTTAAGAGTAAGCTAAGAAGTTGAAATATTCTAACACTAAAATAGCCTTCCAGGATGGTTCTACCATAGACACACTCACATTCCCAGACTGGTCGATTTGCTTAGCTTAAGAATACACACAAAAAATAACCTCTTGTTTTAAGCTCAGTTTTGCCTTGAAACAGTCTTCTTCATTCAGAGAGAGAGAGAGAGTTGTTTAATCACACATGTTAGATAAAAATAAAGAAGAAATCTGACCTACAGTTTGTAGCACATCACATTTAAGGCACTGAAACCATGAAAACGAATACTCTCAAGCCTAGTGACGAAGTTCCCCAGGTGGTGCCGAAGTTCCCCCGAAGGGAGTGACAGAGTTCCCCCGAAGGTGTCGAAGTTCCCCCAAACACGCTCACTTGTTCTCAGAACGATTTTCAATGCACATTCATGAGGTTAAAGTCGCAGTTTCATTGAAAGCAGGCCTGCGACTGGTTAAAGTATCTGTTGGCATCAAGCATGTTTCTCTCACGTGAACACGAAAAGGCGGGCAGTATGTTAAGTCAACACGCTAGTGGACGCATGCACGCAGTGCCGAAGTTCCCCCAACCCACCTTACCACTGTACTGGAAAGTTCTATGGCAACATACCCAGTCCACTCAAGTTTTTGAGTGTCATACATAGAAACTTTGTGCCTTTGGGTCCACTGTTTGTCAGTAGGTGTTTGCTGATTATAAACCATTAGTCATATCCCTGTTCAGCTGCTGTCATAAATTAAAATATGGCTTAGGCTTTTTCTGGTTTGAACGTTTCCCATAACTGTAGGAGGCAATTTTGGACCTACTCCACCTAGCATATACTGACAGCAGTACTACATTGACAGTGCTGGTAACACTGTGGGTAATGCATGTAAGTGGCCAGTCAGTGTCTGAGTTCATAGCTTATTGTATCTGTCCATGTGAAAAAGCAGGTTTGAAGCATACTCTTGAAGTTTGTCATGCCAGATCATCCATTGAAACTGAGGTGTTCCTGGTCCCATGTTCGTTTTTTTTTCATTGCTAGTGACAGTTTGGATGAGTGGTTTATTAATCATTATTTTTGTATTGCAGCCATCCAACAGTGCAATGAGTGAGACAAACAGTATCAGGTCAGTTGATTTGTTTTGTCTGGCTAAATGCTTTCATGATGCCAGTGACCAGTTTCTATATTTGTGCAGTCAAACGTTGAAGTGTTGGCAGCACTAGTACTGTGTTTAAGTGTACATCACTGTGGTTTCAGTATAAGTGTAGTACTTCCTTACACATTTTTTGCATTTTTTTTTGTGATGCTGAAAGATCCTGTTATACTTGTAATAAAAGCTGCCATGGTGTACCGTACAGAATCACACTGTGTCGGCATTAAAAAATCCAGCAGCTACATCCATTGAACAGGAAACTTAAATATTTACTGCATGAGAGACAAGTCCTACTCCTAGGTCCTGTGAGGTCTCAGGCTGTGATAGTCTCTGTACACTTAGGGATCAGAGTTCATGTTAAACTTTTCAGGCTGTAACACTTGCACTAGTAACAGTGTAAGTTTTATGCTTATGTTGCAGTGGTGGATTCGGTCAAAAGTTGCGTGGATTTGGTCGTGGAAAGGTTCTGCAACAAGTCAATGGAACTGGTGACAACAATCGCAATGGGTTTGGAGGAAGCAAGCCAGAGGGATTCGGCGGTGGTTCTTCAGGAGGCTTTGGCGGAAAGCCTGCTGGAGGGTTTGGGGGTAAACCTGCTGGAGGTTTTGGTGCTAGCAACGATGACGACGGGTGGGGCGATAGGCCCACCACTAATGGTGACAGTGGCAGTGGTGGCTTTGGAAAGTCGGGTGGTTTTGGTGGTGCCAGAGGTGAGAAGATGTTTTTGGGTGCTCTGTGTCAAATGCACTGACAATAAAAACTAGTTAAAAAAGTGGCTGGAATTCCGGCATGGGAAAATTCAGAACATGCCTAAATCCGGCATAGCAACGTGCTTGCAACATTGTTCTGGTTTGGTTTTATTCTCATCCGGCATGTTCCGTCTTCCAGGCTGCCACTCTTCCTGCTGTGGCAGAATTTCCTGCTTTTTGAACTGGCTGTGAAATGCTTTCCTGCTTTTTAAAAGGTTTTCCTGCTTTCTTGGCCAAAAAATCGCGAGTCTGTGTCTATCGCTGGACCGTCGGCCTTCCCGGGTAAGGTGCATTTTGCGCCTGATATTGATATATTCTCATAATCGTCGGGGACGTTCCCGATAGCACTGCAGTAAGCTGTCTTTGCGGGCTGAAGCCTGGCCGCCACTCTGATTTGGTAAAAAATAAAAATGCAGGTTGTATTAAGCCTTTTTCACCCATCCACAGTTAGTAAAGGTTTTTGTCTGCGCAGCACCCGAACGCCGCCGTGCACCCCCATTTTGGTGTTTTACCTCACACAGATTTTTTGTGGGTGTATATTTATTCATGCAAGTGTACAAGGGTCAGACATGAGTTTCTTCAGCTGTGTAGGCTGGATTCTACCACCTCTAGGCCAGTTTCCACCAGGTTTTGTTGTATTTCCATTGTTCTGCTGAGGCAAAAAAAAAAAAAAAAGGAAAAGAAAACAAAGTGGAACAGGTAGAGTTATCAGTATTGGGCATGTGTTTTTCAGTTGGTACTAGTGATGGACCAATTTGACTAGGTTTAAGGTGTATGGGGCGGTCGGTGGTCTAGTGGTTAAGAGACTTGTCACCAATGCGAGAGGTCAGAGGTTCGTATGTGGCACCGTTCATTCGGGCCAATCGTCGGGGGGTTCTCTCCGGGTACTCCGGCTTCCTCCCCCTCTGCTTAGGAAATGTTCAGCCCACCAAATTTGAAAAATAAATGCAATTCTAAATTCCGAAAATTAAATAGCTGAGCTGACCTTTCGCACCACGTGATTGTAATGTGTTTATGTCCAGTGTGTGAGAGGATTCGTGTGAGCGTGCGTGTTGGGTTCAGTTCGCAGCGCTTTGAGCCGATTCATGAAATTGGGTAAAGCGCGTACACAATACTCATTATTATTATTGTTAGTCAAAAACAGGAAGAAAAACTGTGTATGTGAGAAGCACCTAATATGCAAACCTGAGTGCATTGTTGTAAGTGCCTTGTTTCACTTGCTTTTACAGGTGGTGGATTTGGTTCCAGTGAAGACGCTCCAAGGTACTATACATGGTGTGAACACGCACTTGCATTGAAACCAAAACCCTCATCACTTTGTAAACTGTGCAGTGATATATATGGTAGTTTGGCCTGGATTTGTTGTGCATTAATGTGTTACAATATGTTACACTAAGTTACACTTACACTGTTACAGGCAGCCTTTCATATGATTTGTTAACATCGTGAAACGGTAATAATTTTAATAAAAACTCTTTTCTTGTATTTCTACAGGGGTGGTGGATTTGGAGGCAGAGGTAAGATGAACCTGTGAAGAATCCTTTTTTACTTTTCTCATTTTGACCGTAGTATATTTCATTGTTAATTGTTACGTTATATTACGTGTTTTTGTATAAGCTAGCACAGATACATGTATGTTGTAAGTTCATACATAAAATGATGTTTACTTTATGGTTAGGAACACTTTCAGCTTTAAGCAGGAACAGTTGTGAAGTTGTAATTGTAAACTGCACGAGTTACGTTAGACTGGAACTAGAAGTTGAAGTGTACCCATTGTATATTTTTCTCTGAAGGTGGAGCCGGTGGATCAGGATGCAGAAAGTGCGGTGAAGAAGGGCACTTTGCAAGAGAGTGCCCGAATGGTGGAGGGGGTGGTGCTGGTGGATCAGGCTGCCGAAAGTGCGGTGAAAATGGGCACTTTGCAAGAGAGTGTCCCAACGGGGGTGGCGGCGGAGGTGGGGGCTTTGGCGGTAAATCTGGATGCAGAAAGTGTGGTGAAGAAGGGCATTTTGCCAGAGAGTGCCCCAGCGGAGGTGGAGGTGGAGGATCTGGTTGCAGGAAGTGCGGTGAAGAGGGGCACTTTGCCAGAGAGTGCCCTAATGGTGGTGGAGGCAGCAGTGGCGGCTTTGGATCCAGGGGTGGAGGATTTGGTGGCAGCAACAGCGGTGGTTTTGGTGGCGGCGGAAGCAACAGTGGTGGCTTTGGTGGTAGCAACAGCGGTGGATTTGGAGGAGGCGAGAGTGGCAGTGGTGGAGGTTTTGGTGGCCGAAGTGGTGGAGACAGTGGGTCAGGCTGCCGGAAATGTGGAGAGGAGGGGCACTTTGCACGTGAATGTCCCAACAGCAGTGGTGGAGGCAAGTATCAAGAAAGCAGATACCGAGTCTAGCTCTAGTATCATTGTAATTTGTATGTAAATATGTTTACTTAAATTTTTGCCAAAAGAATATGATTCTTTTGCCAACTGGTGGAATTCGTATTTTTTTCTGGAGCGATTGTGCAGTTCTCTCTAGCTAAAATGTGTACAGTTGTAGACATATGATTTGACTTTACATTTTCTGTTTTCAGGTGGGAAAGGAGGTGCCTGCCACAAGTGTGGTGAGGAGGGGCACTTTGCTCGGGAATGTCCACAGGCTGCAGCTGATGGTAAGAACTGGTTTTTTCAACCCCTTCTCTGACCTTATGTGAACACTTCCATCAGTCATAGTACCAGTACAGAATCAGTTCTATGAGAGCAAGCAAAATTCAGTGGGATTGGTCTGAGCCCAGTGTTTTGCTGTGTTTGTCACTTGTCTGTAGATTATGATGGTGGTGTCTTGCCAAGGATCTGCTTTTAAATTTTGTCAAGCTGATTCTAAGCCTGTAAGCATAGCCAAGGTGGTTTCGGTTTGATAGTATTGTATACAGTCCCTGAAATAAATAGGCTTGTGTTCTTTCGGCATTTGTTTGTCTAGGTGAGAAGCCAAGAGAGATTTATGTCCCTCCGGAACTCCCCCAAGACGAAGAGTCCATGTTCAAGTCAAACATCCAGATGGGCATCAACTTTGATAAGTATGACAACATCGAGGTGGAGGTAACGGGAAACAACAAGCCCAGGCCGATTCACACTTTTGATGAAGCAGGCTTCCTGCCCACATGTCTTCAGAATGTGAAAAGAGCCAACTACACCAAGCCCACGCCCATCCAGAAATTTGCCATCCCTGCTATTCTGGCTGGCAGGGACATCATGGCCTGTGCACAGACTGGCTCTGGCAAAACAGTGAGACTGCTTTTTCATTGGGGGATTAGCCGGGTTGCCCCAGTGGGGGGATTAGATATACTGCTTAGAGCACTTGTATTTCAGTCAGCAGTTCAGCATTTATATGTTTTTTAGGAGGAGGAGTCCGGAAAGATGTGGAACAACAAAATCTTCCTTAATATTCCTGTAGCACATCTGAGAGATATGTCCCTACAATGTTTGTGGCAGGAAAAATGTGTGTTCATTATGTGTGCTTCTTTTTTTATTCTAATTTGTTCACCTTTTTCGAGTTAGTTTTTTTTTAGAATAGTTTTGATGGGGAGGAGTTAACATTGGTAGTATTGATGTTTTGGTCCCTCACTGCTGAACAGCAAACAAGCTCGGTTAAATTTACCACATACATGTACTGCATTTGCAGGCTGCCTTTATCCTGCCAGTGCTCACCGCCATGATTAACCAGGGTCTCACCACCAGCCAGTTCAATCCGGTTCAGGAACCACAGGCCATCGTCGTTGCACCTACCCGTGAGCTGGCCAGTCAGATCTACACTGAGGCGAGGAAGTTCTCCTTCCACACTGACGTTCGCCCTGTAGTGGTGTATGGTGGGACATCTGTAGGACACCAAATGCGACAAGTTGAGCAGGGGGCGAACCTGGTGGTGGGAACTCCTGGGCGTCTGCTTGATTTCATTAACAGGGGAAAGGTTAGTGGTTCCGACTGTCACTTAAGTGTTCTCTGTAGTTTTCAGACACACACACACAGTGCAATATATATAAGAAATGTGACTGTCTGTATTCCAGAATTTTTCATGATACAGTCATTTCCTTGTTAATCAGTTCAGAGGACTGCTGGGGGGGGGGGGGGGGGGGGTCAACTAGCCTACCTCGGGTACAAGTTCCAAATTTTCTTTACACAGTTACACTTTCTTCCTGTTTTCAGATCAGCCTGGAGAAGGTGAAGTTCCTGATCCTGGACGAGGCTGATCGTATGTTGGACATGGGTTTTGAACCTGAGATTCGCAAACTTGTTGAGACGATGGGCATGCCGCCTAAAGACAAGCGACAGACCCTGATGTTTAGTGCCACCTTCAAGGAAGAGATTCAGCGTTTGGCAGCAGACTTCCTGAATGACTACCTGTTTATCACTGTTGGTATTGTCGGTGGGGCTTGCACAGATGTGGAACAGAGCTTCCATGAGGTGGATAGACTGCAGAAAAGAGAATATCTATGTGATATCCTCAACAATTCAGGTATATAAATTATGGGTTAAAGAATAACAAAGGAAATATTTTAGGAAATAAAAAGAAAGAAAGAAAGAAAAAGTGATAGCATAGAAACTGGTGGCATTTGTGTTGGTTAGGAAGAGGTGCAAGTTACTTATGGCAGTTTGGTTGATTAAGCTGTATATAATTTGTTACTGCAGTAATGTTGTGTTTTGTTTGTTGCAGGCACAGACAAGATACTAGTGTTTGTTGGACAGAAACGGAATGCGGACTTTCTTGCCTCATATCTCTCGCAGTCTGGCTACCCAACAACAAGTATTCATGGGTAAGAGCAGTTCAGTAGTAGTTGAATTTCATTTGTGAATGGTAAAATTGTTACAGTTGTGTTACCCAAGTGACATCTTTATTTTCATCATTCTGAACCTTCTGTCTGTATCATACAGAAATGAAATATTTAGCAGGGAGGGATAAACTTAGGGTAATTTTCAGTTTTACAGGGGTTCATGGTCTTGTTTTCAGTGATCGCCTCCAGCGGGAGAGAGAGGAAGCTCTTCAGGACTTCAAAACTGGAAAAGCGCCCGTTTTGATTGCCACAAATGTTGCTGCACGTGGACTGGATATCCCAGAAGTAAAGCATGTCATCAACTACGACTTGCCGCAGGACATCGATGAATATGTGCATCGCATTGGTCGTACTGGAAGATGCGGCAACTTGGGCAAAGCCACCAGCTTCTATTCCCACGACACAGACTCCTCGCTTGCTGCTAACCTCCTGAGAATCCTGAGAGAGGTTAGTGAAGGACGGTCATGCTTGAACTTTCTCATGCATTCAGAGGGTTTTGCTCTTGTCTTCTTGGAGTTGTTAATTAGTATCACTGACATGACAATAGCATCATTCCCCCCACCCCCACATGCATACATTTTATCTATCAGGATGTGTTTGCTCCCATTCAAGCACTATTTTAGATTGATGTGTTAAGCTTTAAGATATTTCTTTTCCTTTTTTTATTTTATTTTTATAACTTTTCCTCTTGTATGCAGCAGACCTGTTTACCCTTACGATTTTTGGCGTAAAATGTACGATATTCGGGTCGATTTTACGCTTGTACGCCAGGCCTGCGAAAACTACGCTTTTTTCCGGGAGCAAGATTTACGATTTCTTATTTTTCGGTATTTTGCGGTCTGAAGACATTTCCGCTGAGCCATTGTGCTTAACAGGCAGAATCTGATTGGCTTAAGCTCTCTCTTCTGTCCAATCAGAATGCTCGTTTTCGGTCAGCGCGCGGGCTCTTTGCTTTTCCTATTCGCAATGGCCGACACGCTTCTCGTACATTTTCCTGTGATTCGGAACAGCTATGGTTAATGTTGCAATGGCGTGGAACAAAACATGCAAAATTCTTACACGGAAGAAATGACGAGGATGTGTGCCGGCAACAGTAAGCCAGCGGCAAAGAAACTAATCGGCAAGTCCGACGTACCGTGAAATCTTCCTCTGCACTTTCGGTTCAGGATATTTAGCACAACGCGGTGTTTCACGACGGATTTCTGTCTCACTCGGAGGAGAGAAACGATTGCATTAAAGTGTGCATTTAGTGAGTGGATGTGTTTTCTGACTGGGATTTGTGTTTTTTTATGGCCAGAGGTTCCTTCTTTTTTTTTCGTTTTTTTTTTGGGGGGGGGGGGGGTAACATTCAAGATGGAGCTTTCATCTCAGTTTGTGGTCCCTTAGTACGGGCCCACTACGGTAGCCGGGGCAGTGTAGATCAGATACCTCTAGATGAAAACTAGTGAATCTTACAGACTTTTTCACACCCCGGCCGCCCACTTACACTAGTATATGCACTTGTGGTTGGTTTTGTTTTTGTAAGAGCAAGTCACAGATAGTCATATAACCATGACAGTGGCATACCTGACAGTCTGACTTTTGTTTTTTGAAGACTTGTATGTCAGTACTAAGGCATTTATGGTTTGGAAATGTGCGGCATCTGGCAACACTTTAGGTGTCCAGTATGATATTACACACATTTACCCAGTCAGTCAACAAAACTCAGATTTCTCATTCTTGAATATTTTTATGAACAACATGGACCAAATGATTTGAAAGCACATAAATTGAAAGTCAGCACGCGCATACAGCATGAATTCCTGGCGTTTTGGTCCGTGGTCTAGATTGTACTACTTTTTGCCAAATTGTACTACTTTTTGCTTCTGATCTTACTACTTCTCAATGCTGAGGGTAAACAGGTCTGATGCAGCTTGTACCAAACCGTCTTTCAGAAAAGTGTGTACATGTGAATGAGTTGTGATGGGAATTTGTATTGGTTGTGTAATTGTGGGAATTCCCAATATGTGCTGTGTATGTTTCTTTGAAATTTCCTGGATGTTATCAGCATGATTAGACGCACTAAAGTGGGAATACCATTCATGAGTTGGCCGTCATGCCAGTTTGTTGCTGATGTCACTTCTGGCTATTTGGGTACACTGCGTAACGTTGCTGATGGGAAAAAAAAAAGGAAGAGGAAACTGAAACAAATATGGCCGTGCAATTTATACAGTTCTGGGATAAATGTGTAAAAATCTGGACTCGGTGCACAGTTGCAGACGCTCCCATCACAGAACACTGAGCTTACATCCAGCATGGTGAATACTCAGCAGTAATACAAAATTGAAACACTATACAGATGGTATAGAGTTCTGTTGCGCAACAGCAAGCAGCCTGAATGCTATGGAAATTAATTCTGAAGGCTTCTGCTTTGAATTTGAGTATGCGACAGCCTACTTGAAAGCTGTGGGTTTAACGTGTACATTTACTCATGCCATAGTTTGCATACAGTGTGGTGTTAGGGAGATGGATTTTCTGTATGGGTTGGGGGTTTGGGTTCATTTTCCACTAGTTATATTTGTTAGAGATCCAGTGGAAAATAGTGAGTGGTTTTCTTTGTCACAGGCAAGACAGGAGGTTCCCGAATGGCTGGAGGGCTATGCCTCAGGGTCGATGGGTGACTTCTCATCTGGCAGATTTGGTGGCAAAGACATTCGTCGCAGAGGAAGGGTAAAGAAGTTTTGTTTTCACTTCCAGGGTTCTGGTTTGATGTAAGATTTTTTGTCCAGGGAGGCTGTGTCTTAGGTATCATGTGAATGTTCACAATACACCTCTGTGTATGTTCTTCATAAATTTGTTTTCCTCATTTTGTCAGTTAGTGGCAGCAACAGGTGTATATGTTACTAGCAGTATACAGGGGCAAGAAAGAGTTTTTAATAAATAATTTTTATTTTGTGTGGTGGTGTGAACGTAAAATATACATAATTGACACTGGCTAAAATATTCCTTGCCCCTAAAAGTAAAACAGCTGTAGCTTGCAGTCTTGATCTTTACTTACTTAACCTGTGTGGTTGCAGCAGGCAAGCGGAGATGATGGCGGCTTTGACTCTGGCAGCGGCTTTGATAAAGGTGGCGGGGACGCTGGTGATGATGAAAACTGGGACTGAAATGTGGACTTGGTCCATTTCAGCAAAACACTTTACTGTAGGAGCAACAGGAAGGTTATGTGACTACAGCTGATATTTTTCACCATCTCATGCGCAATCTTTTCACCCTACCCCCCTCCCCTCCTAAGTCACCAAGGATTTATGTCTTGAAATTTTGTCATTAAATCTCCTTTTCTTTTTCTTTGAACTTGAGTTAATACTTTTTCCATTTGATTAAAACCAGCTCAGTTGATACAGTTCTGTTAATTTTCCATGGTACAGCCATGAGTCAGCCACAGTTGCTTGAGCCTTGAATTGAGAGGCATTGTTGCTGCTGTACATATGTAGACTGTAAACAACTGCCTTTATTTTTTCCATCTGGGATTTTTTCTCGTTTTTTCTTTGTTAATTTGTTTCAATTACAGGTAGATGTTGATAGAAGTATCATTGCGTATATGCTAGGTCCCTGTTCCCTGACTCCAGAAAACAGGCATTGCTACAGCCTTTTTGAAAACAATAAAATAAAATAAAAATTACGCAGGAAACGAGCTTTTAGAAATGTGTTGTATGCCCCACTAAGTGGCATAGTGAGATCCCCCAGTAGTTGAATGGCTTGTGTATGAAAGCCTCCCCATTAATCTTTTTGTGGTAAGCAGGAGTTGCAGATACACTGATAACACATCGGTGCTGTTATTGAAGAAAGGAATATTTTGTGTGTTTGTTTGTGACAAGACAGAAGTTTGATAATGGTGATACATGGCAGGCTGCCTCACTGCGAGTCAGAATTAAAACACTGACTGTATAGCTGCGAAATAGTCCTTTTTGCTAATGCAGCATAAAGCCCAAAATAACTAACTGTAAATTACAGTGTAACGCGAATCTTGCATGCTGGAGACAACATCTGAAGCCTGAGCCAGAACTTGGTTTCAGCGCTGCAGAGGGCTTCAAGCTTGTGCCAGGCAGCAATATTCAGTCGGTGTTCACAGCCTGAGTCAGAATTAAGTCTGTCATGTTATGGTAGATCATGCTGTGCTGATGTTCCTGCATTGTGTAGGTGGCAGTCTTGTCTTAGAGCCAGAATTATAAGTGTTGTGTGCTTAGGAAAAGCACTGGCACCAGCCATATACATGTAGCATGGACAGTCCAAGTCAGAGTTAACACAGCATAGTGTACCATGGTATGTATATATATATATATGTGAATGTGCCATCTGTGCTGCAAATATCTCCAACCTGGAAAGAAACTGTTGATTTGTTGAGATGCAAGTTTTTCAGGCTGTGGGCAGAGAGCCCAGATTCGATTGTGTTTGATTGAAGTCACATGGTTGTAAAGAGTTACACTGAGAGCGTGCATCAACCCAACCCACCACAACCTGGGAAGCCGGTGAAAAATATTCTGTGTAATTTGGTGGGTCTGAGGGTAGCTTGAGTTCCTGTGCTAGGAATTTCAAGCACAGAACAGTCATGCTGCCCAATCGAAAGGGCAGAATATGGAACTGTCCCATCAGGACGTGTGTTAGGGAGAGGTCCACTGCAGTAACTAGTGTGAACAGGTGTGTGGTGGGTGGTTGACAGGCCAAAAGAGGAGGCCAGGGATGCAAAGTGTTGAGTGGAGTGGCGCAGGTTGTCCGCAAGGGTCAGGGACAACCTGTGCCAAATGCTGGTCAGAATGACACGTCCGGAAACGAGCACACGTGTCTGGATAGATGCCATTTGTAAGCTTGATGAATAGGTCAAAGGATCTTTTGAAACCAAGCATGCAGACAGTATTCACAGACACATGATCTGAGGCATGTGAACAGTGTGTGTGTGAACACATTAAATGAAGCACATCATCAAGGTGCACAAAGGCTTGATTTAAAGCACATGAACAATTCCCACAAAGATGTGAAATCCACAAATGTTAAGTGCATGATGCAGAAGTCGATGTCTGTCTGGTTAAACCAGGCAGCTGGCCCAGAATTCCGTCCTCAGAAATAGTGGACCAAGTTTTCCTTTCGTTCACTTCATTCCACCCGTGTTCAAAAATTCAGCTGATTGATTTCAGCCATTTTCTCCGATTCTGAGAATTTTCACTCAGGACCGACTGACTTGGACTTACCGGTATCCCACCGATGACGCATTATCGTGGCTCAGGTGTCGATTAGACGTCCATTCTCTCATTGCATTGGTGCTCCACATCTCACACTCATCCCTTCTACTCATAAAGGCCTGTGATAAACATTGGAACTTTTTACACAACCAAAGGCATTATGTTTTACATTCTTTGTTTATGATGTTTTATTTGAATAAAAATTTGCGTATTAAATTTGCTGCGTCTGTGAATGATGTGGTTTTGGTGTGTCAGCTGCTGTTTTTGTTATGTGTCTGTAGTATGTTGGTATACTTCAGAAGGTATCGCAGTTATCGGGAACATAGAGTGCAGTTCACTGTTCAGAATTCTAAATAATTGAATTTTGGTTTTATCATGCGGCTGTTTTACTTGGTGATTTATAAACCTGGAATAAAGATAGTGTTAGATGTGGCCGAATTATAAATCATGTTTTTCATTTGCAAATTCCTGGAAATATGCTGTTGTGTGAAATTTGTGATTTCAATGTCCCCAAATTCAATCGTCCCGTTCTTCCACCACAGGCTGGCATATTTTTCCTTCAGGGCTTCAAATCAACCTTTCGGCAGATTTTCACCTTTGGCTAAAACTTTTGCCTCCCCTAAAAAAGTGTTTCCTCCTTTAAGGCACTTGTAATCATGCCAAAACACACCAAATTGCACAGATTTTAGTCAAATTTACCTCCAGCAAAAAAGTTTTTCTTCATCTGAAAGTCATGCCAAAATGTACGAAACTGCACAGATTTTAGTCCTTTTTTTTCTTTTTTAATCAGAGGGATCACACACACACACACGCACCCCCTTCCTAGCATAATGTGTCTGCAGACGCATGCTTGTGGTTTTGGCAGGTTGCCACTAAATGCTACATACTTTCCTCCTTTTGGATCATGGGCCAGTTGTAAGCGCTGTTCCTCCTTTAAAGCAAGGGTGTATTTACACCCATGACATTAGGCACGCAAGTTTTCTTCTTTAAAGTACGGTTGCATTCGCACCCATGATGTACAGCACACAAGTTTTAAGGTGACGTAGCAAAGGCTAGTACGTAGTAATGTTTTCAGACCAACACCACTCGATAAAATCTCTGAACCTGCCTGTGATTAGTTGTATACCTTAATTTTATTCTGCACTCCAAACCGAAAAAAAAAAAAGCATCGTAATACTGATATGCAAGAGAAATGGGGGCAAAAATTTTCAGTGCTGGTGATCACGTCTGAAAAGACTGGTCAAGTAATATGAAAACACATTTAGCATAAAAGTATGTTCACGACCGGCCCCCGTAGTGTAGTGGTTAGCACTTCGGACCATGGACCGGGAGACCCGGGTTCGAATCCCAGCCGAGACAAGCGGGATTTTTCCTACCTAGGTCGGCTCCTACCCAGAGCGGGTGTGCTATGGGCCCAATGGGGAGGCTGTTGCCACACAGCCGAGATTCACCCACTTCACGGGTGCGACTTTGGGGGTGCTTCCCTTGGTATGACACGTCTTATGATGTGGATGATTACACGGCCGGCACCGCAGGTGCCGTAGTTCCCGGGCCTGGTAAACGCCGGGATATTTATGACAGGAAGCGTGGAATGCGGCCCTGTCCCGCAGTCCCAAACCACATGGACCTCCATAGCATCATCTTACCATCATCCTCATCTCCATCATCATGCATAATAAAAATTGCCCCAGCCCTCGAGCCCTCCGTGGATTCCACCCATGACGTGGGAGGAACACCACTGAAGTTGGCAAAAAGAGTTGGGGCAGCAAAAAAAAAAAAAAAAAAGTATGTTCACACTGAAAGCTAGAGTGCACATCCCACCTGGCAATGTCTTCGGGCAAGTAACAAAAAGCTGCTGTGCACTGGCTGCAAATAACCATGAATGCTTGCAACATGTAAATGTTGCCCACCTGTGCAACTCAAAATGGCTAGGAGACACTCAAATGCCCCTGTGTGGTGCCACTTCACAGCCAGCATGTATGTCTAGCATGTCGGCTTCCTTGACCAGCCACATGAAATACGACCAGCACTGAAAATTTCTGCCTGCATATTATGACAAAAGAGGGCAGTAAAACTGCCGTAATACTGTCTATGTAGACAACATAACACAGATTACAACAACAACAAAAAGAATACTCTGTGCTTCTCATGGGCTTTTTCTTTGTAACGGGTAAAACCCAGCACCCTGTTGTAGAAAGCCAGTCGCCAGCATGCCCAGCCAAAAAAAAAAAAAAAAAAGTTCAAAATATTACCACACAATAAAGCAAGGGTGTAAAACTAAGTGCAAGTCTTATATTTTGTACATAGACTTGCATTCAGCAGGAAAGAAGGTTAATACTGTTATCTCTTCTATGGCAAAGCCATGCACACTTGTGAATGTGTTCAAAACAAGATAAAATGGTTGCACACAGACCTAATACTTGAATACTCTACAACATATTGCACACAAAGTATATACAGTGAAAACAAGAAGTTCTTGAGGACGGAAGCAACCACATACTGAAGAAACACCACAAATGTTTCTGCTAGCTGGAACAATAAGTGCACAAATCTCAACATTTCTGTTATACAATACATACAGCTCTGTTAGATATTGTGATAGGTGGACTGGTTGTCAAATGTATATTTTTCTCACAAAGAAAATAAACATCGTAAGTTTCCTTCTTGCGCTCCCCTGCTTGTCACGGTGACAGTAGAGCCTACTATTAAAGAACCCCCAAACAACGTGAACACCAGCATCTGGTCCTGTTTTGAACCAAGGTGCTATGCAGAGGCCAGGAGTCCCATTTGTGTCGCCGACACTGAAAGAGCACCTCAACATTTTCCCTTAAAATTCTTCACTCAAGTCTCCTCTTTTTTTTCTTTTTCTGTTTTTTTTTTTTACTTCAAGAATAGCATCCATCATATAAATATCAAAGTTTTGAAGCGATCTGTAGCTTGAACAGGAAGTAGCCAAAACTACACACATACAGCTTACCATCTCCCCCCCCCATCACACACACACGGGTGAAATGTCACCCGTTTGTTTCTTCCACTGTCCTAAACATTTTCCTCATTGTTAGTGCAGTTCTGAAAGCTTTGAACGGATTTTGCAAAATTCATTATCTGAGTCGGTGCTTGCATAAAATGTATTCCATTAAAACAAATCAGTGGTATGAAACACAGGACATGACATAAAAAAAGCTGCTTGTACTGACGTCGCTACACATTCAGCAGTTGAAGTCATCAACAGCCCTTGTCCATTCATTTGACAAGCGCACTGCTCATGCCACTGTGTTTGCACGCTGGTTAAAAGCGTACATTTTGTGTGGCTGTTCGTTTCCAGGCAACCCTTGTGGGTTCACTAGGTAGTTCCTTTCTGCAGGAGGGATATCCTTCCCTCGAATACGTTCCCTGGGGTAAAAAAAAAAGAAAAAAATTGCTGGTGTTAGTGCTGCTGAACTTCTTTTTCCCCCCGCAACTCCCTGAACACGTGGGGGAGCCAGGGTGGTCGAATGGTAGAGCTTTGGACTTCTAATGCTCAGGTCGTGAGTTCGATCCTGGCTGGGGCCAAATATTTGTTCTGGCTTTTTCATAGTTGCCCCATCTTTGATATCACCCTCTGTGGTGGAAAAGGACGTTAAACCCCCAAACACCCACCCACCCACCCTGAACATGTAACCTGCCATCACGTGACTACAGTGTTGGTACAAAAGGGGCCAAAGAGCATGCCATGGTCTACGTATATATATGTGTGATTGTATATGTCCCATTTACATTGTTCCAGTCGAATTTCCCCTTGGAGATAATTAAATACATGAGTCAAACTGAAATGCGTCGGGGTAGCATTGGTCAGCTCTTGACATACTAAAGGGGAGTGAGGGAGTGTATGCGCTTACCTCAGGAATTTCACATGTTCAAGTTTCCCTTTTCCCGACTTGGACTTGAAAACGCTCTGGTGACCATTTCTGTGCTGTGCTTCCTCATACTTCTGTACATCATACCGTCCTGCACCCACGGGGTTCTGGAAAAACGATTCATTGTTTGAATATAACAAAGCTAAAAGACACCATGCGATTACTGAAAGTCATCACCTTGGAGGCAAAGTGTTTACTATTGGCTGACTAAAATTGGCTGGGCCTCACATCTGGTTCAATTGTTGCTTAGGCTGGTAGCACACGGGCGTTTTTTTTTAAATTTGGAACAAACAGCAAACATGGTGCTTTCTGTGTTTCTCATGTGACGTGCGGTTACAACGTGCCTTTGACCTAATTTGCCTGGAGCGTGTTTTGAGCTGTTTTCCATGTTCATTCAAACAAAATTGTCTTCCAGGTGTTATGAGCCTTAGGCAGTCGAGAAGTAGCTAGAGACTTGGAGCATAATACAGCAGAACGGAGAGATTGACTCTGCTGAGGGCCGATACAACACTAGCCTCAAATGCAAAAAATGAAAGTCGCTTTTTGTGATTTTTTTTTTCTTTGCATTTGAGGCAAGCGTTAGACTGGTCCTCAGCAGAATGCAAAGAATAAAAAAAAAAAATCACAAAAAGCAAGACTTTCATTCTTTGCAAGTGACTGAAGGTTGACGTTAAGGTTAGCATGGGATCAGTCCTAAACAATGTCAGCCTCTTCTTGCCACTTTTGCAGGGGAGCAGGGGTGGTCAACTGGACTTCTAATGCTTGGGTCGTGAGTTCGATCTCGGCTGGGTCAAATATTGTGCTGGCTTTTTCATCGTTGCCCCGTCTTTGATATCACCCTATGTGGTGGAAAAGGACGTTAAACCCCTACCCACCCTCTTTACACTTTTGCATGAGCACTGTGGTTGCTACCATGTAAAGCTTATAAGATGCAAAGAATACCCCCCCCCCCCCAAAAAAAAAAAAATAACCCACACAAAAAGGAAACTTTTATTCTTTGCAAGTGACTTGGGGTTCATGTTTTTAGGTCAGTGTTGGATTGCTCCTAAATGATGTCAATCTGTTCTTCACACTTTGCATGAGCATTGTGGTTGGTGCTAAGTAAAGCTTACAAAGTTCCCAGTGAAGAATCGCTGTGCTCGTCTGTCCACTCGTTCAGCAGAAGAGAGGAATCCTGGTGGGTCAGCATTTGTTGGCTTGGTCAACTCTTGTGGCTCATACTGACCAGGTCCTGGGTCAGTCTAAAATAGAAAGTAAGTATTTTTCAGTCTTTCACTTAGATATCTTGGAGAATATACAATCTGTGAGGAACGCAAGTGCCAAACAAAAAATGTCAAGCATGTGTAATACTGAGATAATTTCATGTAGATAAAAAACAAAACAAAAAAAAACTCCCTCATCAAGGGAATCACCTTACAGGCCTTCAAACAGTTAAAAAATGCAGAAAAATATCCAGTCACGCCTCTGTTGCATCTAATCTCCCTCATCCTCATGAGAAAAATTGCTCCAGCTTCGGTGCCCCATGTGGATTTCATCCATGAACTGAACAGAATACAGCTGGAGCTGGTGACTGAAGAGTTGGGACAACACCACCAACAAATGCAAAAAAACAAACAAAAAAAAACAACAGGGGGATTTTTGCATGTATGCTACAACAAGAGTAAGAGAGAAGTGTCCCTTACCGCAAAATGTGGGTACTGGGACAGAGTGCTGTTGTAGATACGTTCTGATGGCGGTGTTGGGTATTGCGCCACTGTGCCGAACTTGCCTTTGCGTAACTTGTGCTCTCCATTTAAGTCATCCAAGAAGGAGTTGATTTCATACTGACCTGGACCTAGGTTGGCCAGACGCTGTAAACAAGAGGTTAGCAAAATCAGCAAATAAACTCCCGAGATCATGCATGGCTTGTACTGTATATTTTAAAACCAACAGAAAAAAACTACCACCACCACTGAGACTAGAAATTTGGACACGGATCTTACATATGCAGACTAAAGTTTCACTTCCAGTTTTTAGCAGCCTACACTGCCCTGCTGCCCTCTTACAAGTACGTCTTTTTATGGCTTCCATAGTTCTGACAAGAAACTGACATAATTCGCGCACAACGCCATTGTTCTCCATCTCAATTTTGTTTTTTTGCTACTGATATCTGGGATCCCTGCAGACTTCCCAAGATTTTCCTTTCTGTCACATGAAGTCCTGCTCATGGTAGTGACATGGACACACAGACATGGTTGTGCAGATACTGTCTCAGTACATGTACCTAAAGTCTTGCTGTACTTGTCTGTCTGAATTTTGATGGTACAAATTTGGCAGCCATCTTCATAAATGTAAACAGAAACAGTTTTCACCAGAAAGAACCAGAAACAGTTTTCATCAAAAAGAACCCAGAAACTCATTATTGCTACAGATTTAGTAAACCTCATTTCTTCAAGCAGCTGTGTGAATAATGTCCTCATACTTCTGTTTCAAGTGTTACATGAACATAAAAAGCACATGTACCTACATGTGCACATCTGACATGTTAAAAAAAAAAGCGAAAAAAAAAAGCGAACCTACAGATACACCACCAGATTCCCACCTAGTTTGATTCACACTGACTACACTGTCCTTGGTTAAGAAATGCCAGCAGAGTACACTCCTTAAAGACTTACTGGTGCAGCAAAATGGCCGTCAGAGATGGGTTTGTTACGGTCACCAGAGAAGACGTCGTAAGGGCCACGGAGGCTGGTTGTCTTGGCAATGAGTTCATCAGAGAAGCATTTGAAATTGTAGGTGCCAGGTCCGAGGTGTGATCCCTGCAGGAACATCCATAGAGCATTGACAACTAGCACACTGTCAGATTACCCAATACTGAGCTCTTTCACACTGCATCACCAAAATGTGTGTAGCTACAGTACTAGCGTTGTGCACAGATGGACACAGATCTGTTGGTCTGCCAGCTGTCTTCCAGGTGTCCAAGGTATCTCCATTGTCCTGGTGTGTGATTCACATGATACACAATGTACAAGAGCTGTACAGATCTGGTCTAATAGTAACACTGAGGTGCATATCTGACCAGCCATCACTGCTTTGATAATTATGATGCGCACATGAAAACGGCAAACTCAGCCACCGAAATCGTCATCTACCTTGCTCTGAAAATAACACAGCAACACTACAATCCTGATACGAAACTTGTAGCAAATGCACATGAAACAAACTTTTTTTTAAATTTAAGTGTGGCTGCCCCATGTGGCAAGCTACGAATGCTTGAAGGCTGTTGCACAGATGTAGTCAATAGGTTGACTATCGGCAGCATTAGCCCACAACAGAAACAAAACACAACAAAAGGATTTTAGATGACACATTACCACTGTGGGCATTCTGCGAATCCAGCCAGAGTTCAGCATGCCCTTTGTGCTCATGGATTTTTGGTTCTTCTCTTCTTGCAGTCGGTGGGGCACCCCGCCCTTACCGTAAGTGCCAGGGCCTGGATTTGTAAACTGAAAAACAATCAAGCTCTACCTTCACACTGCAATCCTAGGGAAAACACACACAAAAGTAGACATTTCTTCTCGTTCACTGAGATGGTGACTCAGGTAGACATTTCAAAGATCAAAGCTGGATCCGAAAGTGACAGTGTCTGCGTGAAACATGTTTTGACACACTGGGAGTTGCTCAACTGACATGTATACTGCTTAAAACAGGGCCTTGGTATTTCTGAAAACTTCTGTTCAGATTAACTTACTGCAGTCTTGTCAGGAAAGCGTGGTGCTCTTGCATTGCAAATCCCTCGAACACTGCAAGGTTTCTCTTCAGAAGACTGAAGAAAATCCTTGATATTGTATGAACCAGGTCCAAGCTTTTGTTTCTGCCACAGAAAAATATTGGTCTGAGAAAACTGTTTAACACTTATTAAACGGGCTGCTCATCAGACATTTCTTTTCAAGTCCTCCAGCTTTCCTCCCCCAAGCCAAAAATCGAAAATACATGTAGGTAGATGGGTGGGTGGTACTGCACCACCATGACACCCTCTCCCCATGGGAAGCAACCCAAGTTTCCTCAAGCTGGGGAATTTTCAGTCATCTGGCAATTTTTATCCAAATTTCCTATTCTTTCAGCCCCCCAAAAGTCTAAGTTTCAGCCAAAGAAATAGAAGGGGAAAAAAAAAAAGATTGCAGTCATGTAATGTCGTATGGCACAGTCTAACTTCATTTTTGGAGACTTGCAGTACCAGGCAGTATTTTACTTTTGGGTCCCGGCTAGAGGAGGCTGCTAAATGCCTTTGAAAATGCTAAAATTTGTTTTCTTAAGTGGGCTGTTGCCCCTGTGGTCCCCAAGTAGGGCGCTGCCTCTGCACCCCAGTGTAGATTAATTTCAGTCTTTTATTTTCCCTCAGCAATTCCCCAGCCTTTTTCCTGAAGTATTAACAACAACAACACAACCACTGAACACTCTGCAGTTCTTACCAAACTCTGACGCTCCTGCCACTGGTCTTTGTGCAAGAGATGGGGAAGAGCTGCCATGCGTTCCACCTCATACTGACGGGACCACCCTGGCCCACTCGCCCGCTCCTCTACAGCCTTAGCGCTGAAGCCACCAACATCAACATAGTACACCCCAGGGCACAACTTTCGTGTCTGTCACAAACACACGAAAGTATGAACAGTGAAAGAACGATTCACACATACGTGTTGACCATGCGCAATGGGTGGCATCGTATGAAAGTCTTATAGTGTCATTCTTTCTTTTAGCTCCTTACCACAGCTGTCTTTTAGGTTTTATCTGTCTCATTTTAATCTGTTCTTTTGTTTTGGGTTTTATCACTGGTACTTGTTCTTGGTTTTTTATCTTGGTCTCTGCCTTTTTTCTTTTTTTTTCCAGCTCTGTGTGTGTATATGTGTGTGTGTGCTCTTCTATTTTTTATTTTAGTTGTTCTTACGCAGTGTACATTGAGTTGAGTGAATGGGTTTTTTGTGCTTTTTTTAGGTTTTACATGTAGATTGTAAGGCGCCTAGAGCTCGATCCACGGGGATAGGCGCCCTATAAATATTATTATTATTATTATAATGTGCACTTTGTGTACGTGTACATGCATTGAGTTTGCTCAGTTTCAAGAAGGACCATGGTAACAGATGTGAGTGTGTGTGTGTGAGGTGGGTGATTGAAGGGTAACAACAAGCACAATAAAGGGTATACAATAAAGGGTATACATGTTCTACATGTACCTAGAAAAAGCTGGCAACGTTTCACATCATTTATTAATAATAATGAGGATTTTGGGGGGCCCAACCTCCTGCTGGAGCTCTGGGTGCCTTACAATAGCAGAATATTACATATACATTACATTGATTACAATACTCATACAATACATTCTTATACAAAACGTCATGATCATGAGAACGATGTTGAGAAACTGATTCAGTCTCCGTACTGGAGCCGGAAGAGATGCGTCTTCAACGCAGTTTTGAATGAGTCAATTGACCAAGCATGATGAACAGGAAGAGGCAGACTGTTCCAAAGAAGCGGACCACGATAGAGAAATGAATGTGGACACCACTACTTATTTTTTTCACTGTACTGGAATACAAACCAAGGTGAGCCTACAGTCTTCTCCAAACAAGTCAAAAACTCTTTAGAACACAGGTACATGAAAGGAGAGTTCATTTGGGTTGCAACTGCATGGAACGTACATGTGTGTAATCGGGGTTGACCACACAGTTACACGAAACATGTTCAAAAGTTTCAATATGAAAGACTACTCACTAAAACATCTGTGGACTTTTTGTCATACGGGACTTGTGTAAATGTTCCAGGCATTTTACTCTGTGGGTGAATCCCTGTGACATCAAACCTGCAATAAACAACCATACATGTACCACACATTGTACTGGGGAAAAGCTCAACTTGCTGCCTGCCTAGCCAATTTCAGGTTGGACACATATGGTTTTGAAGTGCATCTTGGCAATAATAAATTTAGTTTGTACATACAGTACATACATGTAAAATATACACAGACAAGGTTTCTTTTTGAAATCTGAATCTTGCAAAAGAAAAGTCTCGACTTAGTCTTTTTCGTTGACCTCAGTCACCATGGGTGCCATTTGAGAATATCTGCACACTTAAGCCAGCAGTATGCAATCAACTTATCACAGTTTCACCAATTTCACAGTATAAAGGATTTGGGGGGGGGGGGGTGAAAACCTCTCCAACCTTCCTGTATGAGAGAGACAACTTAACTCAAACTTTAATCTGAATTTTGATTTTAAGCGATGATTTGAGTATCTCACTGCCTGTCCCACAGCCAAAAAAAATTTCAAGTAACAAACAAACGATAACCAAGAAAGAGAGAGACAGAGGGGGGATTTATGTACCCGGACTGACAAGTCAAAATGTAAACCTAACACAATTTAAAAAAAAAAAATGCAATGACAGAATTATTTTCTTTCAAAGGTGGGAGGGTAAAAAATTGCTAGATTTCACTATCTCTGTCAGCTGTCCTGTGGTCCCCTACCATATCTCTTGGTGATTTCAAGTGCAGAGCACACAACAAATGCAGAGGGTGTGTCTAAGCCACACTTTATCACCCTAAATCCAACCTTTTAACCAGCCTTCTCTAAGCTAACACTGTGAAGGGGGTTACGTTCCCATCAAGAACACTTCAGGCTGTCACGCTGGCCTTTTCAGAGACCTATAGACAGAGAGTCTGTTCTTTGTTTCGATCTTATGAGTGGCTTGGAGCAAAACCCGGCACTGCTTAAAGCTGGACAAGTACCCCTCTTATATGGCCACAAAACCACTATAAGCGAACCGTCCGGTATTCCACAGCAACTAACTGTGACCGTCCCATCTGTTCGGAACAGAGACACCAGGTAAGCAATGCTGACACGCTAAATGGGTTTACACAGTAACTAATTTACAAGACTAGACAAGATAGGAGCAAACACAACCCATTTCATCGTGGGCACTGGGGGCGTGGATCATGTACATGTGTGTACTCTCACTACACAGTGTTCCCGATTATGCACAAGTCTGCGTATCTGTATGCACAAAACTCTTAAACTGACCCACAAATTTGAGAACAGCGTGTCACAGGAGATGCAAGTTTTTGGTCTCATCGTGACAAATAGTATTTTTCCAACTCCTGGAGACTCGATGAACAAAAAGCGAACACTTGCAGCATCGCATTTCCGCTGAACCATTGTGCGTAACCCTGGCAGACAGAATCCGATGTAGGGACCCTCCAAATTTACAGAAGGACCCTCAAAAATATGGAGAGAGGGTCCCAAGGACCCTTGTATTTTCAAATCACAGGGAACACTGCTACACCTGACAGTAAAACTGGTTTACAGAGTTCACAGAGGGAACCAGCCTGCTGTAGCCTTGATGGCCAGATGGTCACCTTTATCATGAAGCAAAATTCAGAAACATGTAACAGGAACAAAATGCAATAAGCGCTGCAGACATATGACTCAATTGGGGAAGCATGGTTACCAGTATAAACTGTAATTACCAAAGTTCTAGATGCAAGAATACACTAATGACACTTTATTTTTACTTGTCAAAGAACAAGACAGATGCAACAATCAGTCCTTTGGAAATGAATTAAAAAAAAACCAAAAAAACCGGCCCCCGTAGTGTAGTGGTTCGCACTTCGGACCATGGACCGGGAGACCCGGGTTCGAGTCCCAGCCGAGTCAAGCGGGATTTTTCCTACCTAGGTCGGCTCCTACCCAGAGCGGGTGTGCTATGGACCCAATGGGGAGGCTGTTGCCACACAGCCGAGTTTCACCCACTTCACAGGTGCGACTTTGGGGGTGCTTCCCTTGGTATGACACGTCTTATGATGTGGATGATTACACGGCCGGCACCACAGGTGCCGTAGTTCCCGGGCCTGGTTAATGCCGGGATATTTATGACAGGAAGCGAGGAATGCGGCCCTGTCCCGCAGTCCCAAACCACACGGACCTCCATAGCATCATCTTACCATCATCCTCATCTCCATCATCGTGCATAATAAAAATTGTCCCAGCTTCCGAGCCCTCCGTGGATTCCACCCATTACCTGGGAGGAACACCACTGGAGCTGGCAAAGAGTTGGGGCAGCCAAAAAAAAAAAAAAGTATGAGATCACCCCTATGTACACAACTGAGAGGCACCCTGGAAGAATGTGAGCATTTAATTTAATGCAAGTCTATCCAGGCAAACAAGTACATAACTGAATATGTTTATTAATTAAGTTCATTTTTGTATTCATGAATTTGAAGGTAGAAAAACACACACACACACACACACACACACACACACACAAATCTGTCCTTCTTTTTTTTTGTTGCTCACACACATGAACGCACACACACCGGCTGTGATCTTGTGTGTGTGTGTGTGTGTGTGTGAGAGAGAGAGAGAGAGAGTACCGACAACTGCGATCACCGCACATTAATCATCACTAAATGGCAAAGGCTATTATTTATGAACGTCGTTCCATCCACTCTTATTGCTCGACACTTTCATCGATACTAAAGCCGTTCGTACAGTACACACTAACAGCTTACCGTAGGAGTTGTTTGGCAGGCAATCGACCGCACTGCTCGTATAATGGCCAGCCGTCAATGCCCTACAGAATTGGGCGCTACGTAATCGCGGTTGCCTTTTAAATTGCAAAGTAACTGGCACAATTAATGCGTACACTCATCGACCCTTTGCTAAAAAATGAATCGTTATGTGTAGAATACGTGCGAACAGGCAGTGTTTGTGACAGGCTGGCGATAAAACAACAACAACAAAAACCCGCGTTACTTTTATTTATTTATTTATTTGGACGGCCTCACCTTGCGGTCTGAACGCCGAACGGAGCCCCCTTGAACTTTTTCTCCGCCATGGCAGTCAGTTCAGAGGATCCTTGTCTGCCAAGCGTCAAGTACCTGTCGTTGGGACCCCTAATCCACTGTCATAACGGCCGCGCGTTGACGACTAACCAGTCTCTAACGCACAGTCCTGCTAGAAGTCCACAGGGCCGAAAGAAGGTCCAGTGGTTGTCTGCTGCAGAGCGTCACATGGCAACACTATGGCGGCACTACTCTCAAACCAAATTGCAATCTATTGTGCCTGCATCGACCGTGTTCGAGTATGATAAATGACGGAACACCGCCTTCATTTTAGTATAAGCGGACGTTGTTTATTTGATAAGCAACAAAACTATAAAATGGTCTAAATAATTATTTTGGTGCGGGCCATTCACATGTAAGGGAGAGTACTGGAGACGTCGTCTGCTACGGCAGAAAACGGAGACCCGCATGTAACAGTAAAACGGGGACTCCGTTATCGGAGATTCCAATCCGTATACTAGTTTCACAGATCATGTGATTTTGCGTGTATTTAGGAGCCTTTGAAGCTCTTTGTAAGTCTTGCTAGCGTGGCGGATCTAGGGTCGTTGCTTGTATGGCTGGCGGTCCTATTTCGTGTCACTTCACGCCAAGCACAGTGCGCGTGTGTGTGTGTGCGCGCGTGTGTACGGTTTGCGCGAGCATATCGTAAAACGGAACAAGAGTTGTTGCTTGTTTCCTTTGTCTGATATCTTGAAAAATAAACGTTTGACTTTTGGTTTGAATCTAAAATTGATCTGAAACCAGCTTTGAGCTTCTTGTGTGTATAAAGTATGTGGTACCAGGGACGTCACTGGCTCGATAATGTGGCCCGGGGGAGGGGAAGGGAGGGAAGGGACGTTAGGTTCGATTTTTCACTCCGGAGGGACGGGGAGCGGGGCGTGGGTGAAGTAGACTACCCATTTTTCGCGTCGGGGATGGGAAGGGGACGAGTGAAGTGGAGGGTGCGCGTGTGATGTCATTACGAGCAACGTAGTCGGCAGCGACGCCCCTGATGTGCTTAACTGAAAATGGAGCCAAGTTTTTGCCATGTAATGGAATGTTTCATCTCCTATAACATTTCCGCTGTTGTCTTCAGTTTAGTTCTTCAATCTTCATTGACACACACGTTGACACATCTTGTAGTCCAACGTATTGGAGTGATGTGTGGGAAGTGACTGTCAAGGTTCAGGGGGTGGGGGTGGGTGAGTGTTTTTAGAGTTTAACGTCCTTTTCCACCACATAAGGGTGATATCAGAGACAGGGCAACAAGAAAAAGGCCAGCACAAATATTTGGCCCTGGCCGGGATTCAAACTCACGACCCAAGCATTGAAAGCAAGTTCAAATCTCTACCATTTGGCCTCCCCGGCTTCCCCCGTCAAAGGTCAGACTTGGGAAAACAGTAACAAACAACAACAACAACAAAAAACATGAAAAGCAAAACAACTCGCAAAACAAACACATGTACTGTGTGTATATTCAATTTAATTTTGTTTCAGATTTTTTGTTTGTTTTGTTTGTCTTTTCCTCGTCTGAACTCATCTGACATTAAAAGTAATGCATTGGGTGAACAGTGAACAAGGGGTGATGACAGATGAACACACATTTGCTGCATGAAGCCACGCCTTCAAAAATATAAAACTTCGGTAATAAATACACAAAGTACACCTGAATATACACTGCACATTACTTTAAATCCAGAGTTCCTTTTGTACATAAAACATGGCAGGCCAAAACTTACATGAATTAATGAATTTGAATCAGACCTATATGAACAAGGAATGAACATGAACATGTACTGAAGTCACAGTCGCTCCCTTCTAGACAGAAAATAAAACAGAAGTCTCCATATTCGCCTCCAGTGACCACAAACTCACGACAGCAGAGATGAAGAGGACGCTCTATGTACACTGAATGAACAAACAATGTAAACAATAACAACCATTAATAAAAACAGGCATAACGACAAACACTTTACAACATAAAGTCAGGATCATCATCACTGTCGTCTTCATCACTAGCGTCTGCACGCTTCCGTCGTTTCCGCTTCTTCTTCACGGAGAGGTTCTTGGGAGTTGTTGAAGATATTATACTCATTCTGGGTACACGGTTTGAACTTTGATGATAGCTGCGCTTCTTTTTCTCTTGCAGGTACGGTTTGGGTGTCCTGGGGGTTGATGCTTGCTTGTCCTGAAAAAGAACGGAGTGCAGTTACTGTTTTATCACAAAAATTTGGTAGATTTAGTCTATGCACATTTACACAGAACTCACTCATGCTCCTGAAACTGTTAGTGTTACCACCGTAACCAGTGGAAAACTGAGTATGCTGCAGCTGCCAATGTATTTCACCTTGATTTGCTTCTGCCTCGATCCAATCCATCATCATAATCACAAACTCACCCCAGCGTCACCATCAGGGAGAAGGGATCTATCGGACATGGGAGGCTGTGCACCATCAGCGTTCACCACCAATTCTGGAATCTCGCCAACTTCCCCGTCAGGGACAGAAATGTTGAGGGGAGACTTGTGTCCGCCAGGGACAGGGGTGGCTCGACCTGTGCTGCGCTGCTCATCCCCACTTTCATCATCCTCTGTTGGGTCGATGCTCATCATGAGATCCCGGAACTGTGAAGAAGAGAGTTTATCGTCATTACTACAGGTTTCTTTCAAACTTGTTTCAGCAATGGATAAAAATCATTTGTCTGCTGTAGGGACATGGATGCACTCTGCCTGTGTGCAGACATATATAAGAAAGAGACAGAGAGAATGGTAAGACAGGATAACATATTACCAGATCAGGTGACTCACCTCCAGGTATTCGTCAACAAGTTTCTGTCGCTTCTCCTCCTCCTCTGGGTCGGCATCAAAGACGGCACGCAAAGTGTCAAGTGTGTGTTGAGGCGTGAAGCGAACTGCATGCTTCCGCGAGATAGGCTTGTCAAACACTTTTGCTGCTTCAGTAGGTGAGTACCGGTGGATTTTGCTGCAAGAACAAGCATCATAATTTTTCTGGGTGCTGCGCTACATTCAGCAAAACGGCATCCTAACCCATATATCAGCAGCAGCTACAGCAGTACATGTTTTGTGCCAAGGGTAAAGACTGTTTTCTTGGTTGTTGCCAATTCTGTTGCTTGACTACTGAAACAATGTGTGATGGCTGCCACTTCGAAGATTGTGTAAGTAAGCGTTGATGATAAGAACTCTACCAAACAGTCTACACAATAGAAATGTCTGTGACCATAAAAATGAGAGTTACCTGTCTGTCAAGCCATACGTATCCTTGAGGTGTTGCTTGAGCATCAGCAGCAGGATACAGCCCTGAGACTGCTGCATGATCTCCTGCAGTGGGGCAATGTTGTCCGGTAACCGACCTGCACACACAGACCTTTCACTGTACTTTTCATTGACACACACGCTGCCTCACTGAGAGACAGAAATTTAATTGCTTGGATCTCCTGCTTCTCTCTCTACTCCCTTCAACGCCATCTGGAAAGTTTGCCAAGTTAGTGATCTCAACATATGTTCTCTAGACAGTAAATACGCTTTCAGAAACACAGCGACCACTTTGGTGAAAACATGTTAAAGAACTTAAACCCATCAGATTTTGTGGGACACTGACTGTGATCTATTCACCATGTAACCCCCCACCCACCCACCCTCCTCCACTTTTTGTTGTTGTTGTTGTCGCAAAAACTCTGACAGTGATGCCCATTATGGACCAAGGATAAGTTCTTATTCCATGGCCCAGTTAGCGCTTGACTACACCCCCTCCAACCCACCATGAAAGGCCTGGGTAAGATGTGGTTTGATACCAACCAACCAATTCTTGCAAAATACACGAATGGTCAGGGATATTTTTAACACTTAGAATGTTGACATACTGATGAGAGATTCTGGATCATCATCATCGTCATCCTCTTCAGGTGAGAGCTTCTGCTCTGGGTTGGTGGGTTCCAACGTGCCATTCTGCTCCCCCGAGTTGCGCGGCAACAAATTCTGCAACAAGTGAAAAGATGTACAATAGCCTACTTTGAACACATACTGCCAAAATTGCAAGCAGACTGTACTTATTTTGTGGGCAACTAGAAAGAAAAAAAAAAGAGCATCACACTCACAGTTAAGACAAATGAGTCAGGTAATTATATTTCCAAGCTAGTTCAAATAATGCATGCAAAACTAGCACATATCTCACCTCTTTGAAAGTCTGCATCAAGTTTGACCCTGCCACAGACACGATGATGTCAATCTGGTGCACGATGAACAATGGCTCATCCTGCACTTGGTATGGAAAGTGGGCCAAGTTGTCTGCAACGTAAACTTGCTCTGCCATTGTGATTCTCTGTAGCTGTCAACAGAAGACACACATGCATATTTGTTCTCCGCATTAGCAGTTCACAGTATGCCTTGTTCCTACTCTTGTTAAGACATCTGCATCATGCTACCTAGATATGGTTGTAGTTCTAGTTCAATGGTAGAGGCACTATACCAGTGACAGAGATCAGCAATGCTGCCTTTTTGGTTGTAAGTGAACACTACCATGTGAAACTGGACACAGCAAACAGCCATCAGTTTACTTAAGACATTAGACGCTTGTCCATCTCACTTTTGAAATACATGCAATCGGAGTAAGAACAGGGTCAATGTAAGATGCTACTGAAGGAAATCCTCTCAGGACCTCAAGTCTTAGAAATTCAAGCCATAAAAGCAAGCTTTGCCACTCGACAAGCTAGTTACTTCACATACCCCAGTGTCATCAAAGAGGTTGAGAAGGGAGGTCAGCAGACCGCGTCGGTGTGAACGATTGGACCGAAGAACAGAGTACAGGAATCCATTGTGAGCCTGGCACTGACCCTCCGCTGTCACACGGAAGCCGCGGATGGGCTCAAGTGGGTTGTTACGCTGAAGCACCTGTTGCAGTCTGTATGAGTTCTTGATTCCTTGCAATGCCTTCATCTGTTAACGAACGAATACAGAGCATGTAAATTTTTTTATATATTCATATCCATCTACAGCTGTACTTGTAATGTGACTGCATCACAGATAATGCCTGCCAATGGTTCAGGATAAAGGGGAGATATAACTGGCATGTTTATAATACACCTTCAGAAACTTTCTTAAAGAGGACATGACGATGCAGATAGTGGGGCAAGGAGGGTATTTCTGTTTATAAACACTACAAACAGTCAAAGATCACATTTTACAAAGCGAGGCAAAACAGGACAAGGCCCAAAAGTTACACTTACATGTGTGAAACCAGGGTATTTCTTCTCGATCTCCTCCAGCTGCTGATCTGATTTGACTCGGATCCCATTCTCTGGGTCTGTGCTCATGCAGATCAGGTAAGGCATGCACTGCAAATATACAGAACATCCAACAAATGTGAACAATTACAGGTTATAATGAAGCATAACATGACCCTCAATATGTACACTTTCAATACCTGGGACTAGATGTTCATAAATTTCTCAGAGAGCTGGGTCAAGTAACTTGGCACAAAAGTTCTGAGTGCTAAATCAAGCTTCTGCAAAAGCATATAATAGGTTCACTGAAAATCCGATTACAAAGAGTGCTCATAACTGCAAACAGATACCCCCTTTTAAAGTTTACAATTTATTTATTTTTCTTTAAAGTGCCATGAGGTGCAATACAACAGCACAGCGAACTGGGCAAATTTTGATCCTGGCAGTGATATCCAAAGTGGTGTTTTCCACATTAAAATTATATGTGTATAGACTTATTTTAGGTATGCCTGTGTTCTAGCCTGCACAATAATTAATCTCTTACCTGGACGGGATGGACAAGGCCTTGGCGCAGGATGAGCTGTGTAACGTTCAGGGCCGTCAAGCGCACCTGGGCATGTTCATGGTAGAATGCCTCCAGCACCTGTTTCAGGTAGAGCTGCACTACTGTGCTGGCCATCCTACAAGCGAGTAGGAGAGATTTGTTGAGTGGAAAGGCATTCAACATATATGTCTAATGGTGCTCAATGACATCTTCAATCACACTCAGGATTTTATCTCCATTGAGAACGAGATGTTTCTCTTCAGGTTTTTCCATGCTTCTCAACATTCATTCAGCAAAGGCAGTCCTTGATATAACAAGCACATCAGGAGCTGGAACTGCTTACCCTGACTGGATGTCTCCCATTTCTTTCAGATCTTCTTCTTTGGCATGTTTCTTCCCTGCACAAAAAAGCGCAAACAAAGCCTGTAAGCAAAATGCACTATCTGCAAAGGTGAATTGGTGACCACTCTTATCCATCACTGTAACAACAGGCAGCATAAACAATAGCACCAAGTTGATATGCAGTTCAATGAACATGCAGCAAGTCCCCCCCCCCCCCCCAAAATCAAACCAAAACAAACAACAAAACTACTTACACTCTGCATCAGACTTGGACATCTGAATTTCCTCCTCTATAAGGTACAGTTGAAGGTTCTTCAGCACCTGAAAAACACACAAGTACACTTTGCAATGACAGAAAGTCCAACTAGAGATGAAGACCATGATTGTCTTTTACCTGACAGCTAACAGCTGAGAGTGAAAGTTACTATATGCAGTCATAACCAGTACTACCAGAATTAGATCAGCTATTGCAAGCTGAAGACAAGTTTCAAAATGTCACACACACATTCTGTAAGGACACAGTGTGTCCCAATTCTCTCTGGCATTCTCTGAAAGTACAAGTATTTCTTACCTGGCATCGCAGCTTGATGGAGGCATTGTCATTCGTGAGGAAATCGTGGTACATCTCCTTCACCAGCTTGCCCAGCATATACTCATAATGACGACATAGGAAGAAACCTGCACACACCACAAATATGCCCAATTAACACCATATTCACCCCTGCCCCAAAGCTTGTTTCCGATGTTTCATAACTTCAGACATGTTACACTTAGATTCTGGAGCTGGTGAACTGTACAATTACTCCAAACATCTTCTCAGTACAGCAATATGCTCACATCTGGATTTGCTACTAGTACTGACCAAGCGCTGTGAGGGCTTTGTGCTGGACGTCCTCCTCCTCGTGATGAATGAAGTAATAAAGAACATCAAACACCTTCTGCTTGACGCATACCTGCAACAAAATACCAATACATGTAAAACTGTACGCAATCTGGGCCCTGATAGTGTGTTTTCATAGTTTTTCTGCCTCTCATGGAGGCAAGATACTCCCTGGACCCTTCAGCTGAAGAGCAACGTCAAAGCACTGGCGTTACGCGATTCCTATCATTACCTAATTCCTTACATGGATTTTACACTATGAACAGCATGATCTAACAGTGTTTACTTTTCATACCTCATTTTCTCTTTGACAGTAAATCTGGAATCTAGAGTACAAAGAGATCTAAAGCACAGAGAGAGAGAGAGAGGAAGTTACATTTGGCTTAAAACATTTTTATTATGGTTCACACAAAGTTATACAATTGCCACCACAGTGAACTTTTAATACAAAAAAGTTAGGAAATGAAAAAAATTATTAACATGGCAGGAATGTCCCACTATTAAGAGGATATCAGAGATAAGAGTTCCTTCAGAGGCAGTTAGATGAGAAAAGGGGGAAAGAAAGGCAGAAAGACATGAGAATAGTTACTTTTGCTTCTCCCATCTCCTTGGAGTCAAAATCGAAGTGTCGACTGAGCTGCCCCACTGTAAAGAGAGAGCGGAGAAGGGTTGGCCGCCGCCCTTTCAAGGCTGGGTTGCTGCTGTCCTCCTTGTGGTCAGCCATCAGCTTGGACAGCACTCCTGCACAGCCAGTCAAACCATGCAGTGCTATGTAGGGGATGTATTCATCACAACATGCAGCCAATGGCAGAAAGCCACCAAAGTTTGACTTACACAAATGATTAACTGCATGATAAAACCATAATTAACCAAATTCAATGCATGACTATTGTAGCATTAACTCACCGAAAAACTTGCCGAAGCAGTCTTTGACCAGAGCATAATTGTGGCTGACGTTATTCACAACCGAGCCAAGACAGCTGACACAACTCTGCAGCACCTGAAAACACAAACAGCAGAACGCTTAAAATCCTGGGCATTTCAAGCTGAAACTAAAGGTGAAACTCTGAGGATATATTCAGGCAGCCTACCTGCAATGTATGTATTCCTAACTACAGTGACTGAAACTGCTGAGAGATTCTGTGAGGAACAATGTCAAGCTTTCAATAGGACCTAACCACCAGAAATAAAGAAATGAGCAATTTCAGTCTCTGAGAAGAGACTGTACAAAAGTCAGAAGTCTTAAAGTTACCCAGCCAGAACTCCATGAAAATTCAACATTAATTTCTGTGAATTCAGACAAAACTGTATGTTTGCAAACTACTTGGATAGCTGAGGACAAGAAGTGGAGAGAGAGAGAGAGAGAGAGAGACTCACCATCATGCCATGCTTGAGAATGAGCTTCATCATGTCCTCCTCCAGGGTCATGAGGAAGTTCTCGCTGGGGTGATCCATGAGAGGAACGACCAACTCCAGGATGCGTGCCACATAGTGGAGGACGAGGTAGTCACTCTGGGCCTGACACACACAAAACATCAATGTCAATCATTCTCAGCAGATAGCTGGACTTCAGAACTACGTTGACAGAGGGGAAGTGGGCTGGGAGTGTGTTTAAGTTTCAACATGACAGCACAAATACTTCAAAAGTACTCAACCAAGGAGCCCCCCAATTTTTTTTAATTTTTTTTTTTTGGGGGGGGGGGGGGGGGGTTTGTTTGTTAGTTGCTGCCTAAACTCTTTGCCAGATCCAGTGGTGTTCCTCCCAGGTCAAATCCTAATTTGTTCTACTTGTATGGGCAACTGAAGCATAAAATGGTGGTCTTACAAGAAACTTTCTTTCCCCATGAAAAACACACACACACACAATTTGTGGTAACACTACTGCTGAAGAAAACAAAGAAAGTGAAGAAATTCAGTCATGCACTTACACTGCATTTGATGTCAAGGTATGGCTGGAGAGTGGTAGCATGCCGAACCATGAGATCTGGCTTGATCTTGCTGAATAAATACAGTGTTGACAAACAGGCCACCAATCTGGAGTTGGTGTTTTTTGCTTCAGTCATTTCTGTAGGGAAACAGAAAAAGTTATAAATACATACATGTATATCTCACGAAAGGTTTGCCCAAAATCATGGTAATCTTAAAAAACAATGCATAAATTACACAAAAAATTATAGCACAACCAAAATATAATACAGAGTATTCTTACCAACACTCTTCTCTTCTATCCTGAGTACATTTTCAACAAGGCAGTCAACAATCTGTGTGCAGGCAAGAATGGCAGATTTGTTGAAGTTTCCATCTTCATCTTTCTTCAACAACTGCAATACACAAACATTGGGGACACTCCAATGGCAACTGACACAAACATTGGGGACACTCCAATGGCAACTGACACAAACATTGCGGACACTCCAATGGCAACTGATGTCACAATTACATCCCGCTAGAAGAACTAGACACCGAGGTACACACCATAAATAATAATAATAATAGTGAGTATTATATAGGCGCTTTACCCAATTTCATGAATCGGCTCAAAGCGCCGCGAACTGAACCCAACACGCACGCTCACGTGAATCACACACATTCTCTCACACACCGGACATAAACACTTTACAATCGTGTGGTGCGAAGCGTCAGCTCAGCTATTTAAATTTCGGAATTTACAATTGCATTTATTTTTCAAATTTGGTGGGCTGAACATTTCCAAAGCAGAGGGGGAGGAAGCCGGAGTACCCGGAGAGAACCCCCGACGATCGGCCCGAATGAACGGTGCCACATACGAGAAGGAAAATTCTTTGCCCCGAGTGGGACTCGAACCCCTGAGCTCTCGCATTGGTGACAGGTCTCTTAACCACTAGACCACCGACCGCCCCCACACAATTCCAAACTCCTCAATGTGCTCATTGTCCGGAAAAGAAATTTATTTTTACAGTAAAATGTCTTTCTCCTAGGTACTTACCAGATGACATGATACTATAGGAGATTCCCCCTATACCCCCACGACTTCAGTCAGAAGCGTTAGCGTACTTGGCAACAAGAGGGATAACCCTCTATTGACTCTTTTGCCCCAGTGAGTTAGCCTGGCACGTGACTCCCAAGTCACCTGACCCAACCCCCAATCGCCAGTTTCCCACCGCTTGCCTGGGCAGGAACTGCGGGGAGGAGGGAGGGTGATATGATATCATGTCATCTGGTAAGTACCTAGGAGAAAGACATTTTACTGTAAAAATAAATTTCTCCTACGGATATACCAGATGACATGATACTATAGGAGAATAACAAACAGGAGGAGGGAGTTGCTGTTTCCTTTCAGGTGACACAGAATCCCAGCCTCAGGCATTCCTTTATTACAAAGGAAAGAACTGTCCTCACGACTTCAGCCAGGTGTCCCCCCGCTCTCAAGGATGTGAAGGCACTAAGGCCGTGCAGGTGTAGAGAGCGATAGGTTCTATAGAACCAGTCTGCGCAGCCGGGCAGACAAGGCCACTGAAGGGACAAACTCACTAACATGTACAACAGTTAAAATCCCATAACCATGTACATGTATAACGGACAGACACCCGAGCAGAGCCCCCTCCGGATGCACGGGTGAAGGTCCGGGGAAGCGTACAGACAGACACCCGAGCATAGCCCCCTCTGGATGCCCGGGTGAAGGTCCGGGTAAGCGTACAGACAGACACCCGAGCAGAGCCCCCTCCGGATGCACGGGTGAAGGTCCGGGGAAGCGTACCTGGTTCAACCAGACTGTCAATGCCCAAGGAGGATAACAGAGGTGAACCGTGAAGCTGACCCTACTGGTTGGACAGACGCTCGGCGGCAGGGTCCCCTCCGAATGCCGCGAGAGAAAGTCCGGCCGGTAAAGTGGGACACTGAGTCCCACTGTGCGTGAGTGGCAGTAATTGATTGCGTGGCCTTTTGTGCTACAGCCAAAGCCCCGATACACTATAAGGGTTGGTGTAGCGCGGAAAGATCGCGGAGATAAAATCTCGCGAAAGCTGAGTCTGACCTTTACATCCGAATGAGCGGATTATTATTTCTCAGGGCTGTGTTTGTATGGAGTGTGACGCTCAGCGCGAGGACATGTACCTCGTGAGCGCGAACCTGAGTTGGCGTCTAGCTTGCGGAGAGATTTCTTCGTTGCTTTTCCGATCACAGACACAAACCAGATGGACACAGTTTGGGCGGCCATGTCCTGCCGAGACTGACAGGCAGAAATAACCGCGAGAGATCTCCACGAATAGATGCGGTGCGCTTAAGATAAATCCGAAGCGCCCGTACCGGGTCCGACATATAACCGGATCGCGTTTGAGTAAGCCACGGGCGGTATGACTATCCCTGTGGTGCAATCTCCGGCAAACGATTTCTAGCCACGAACTCACAGCATGTGAGCAGGGCTACCGACCCGTCCCGTCTGAACTGTAGGTACAAAGCAATTTGGAACTGCTGAAAGTGCGTGAATTTGCTCCGCCCTTCCAGCCGACGCAAGTGCGACCACAAAGCACGTCTTTGCGCGTCACCTCCTACACTTGAAGTGTGCTTGCGAAAGCGGCTCAAAACGATCTGAATTCAGAAAGGTGGACCCACGGGAGAGACCATATAGGGAAGGACTCTGAGACTGGATTTTGCGTGGATATGTTCGCGAGTAACTCGAGAACATTTTATGTTGTTGTTGTTCCAGGTCGCCTTTACCGAAATGTTTGTGTCTGAAATCATCACCCGACAGCCCTTAATTGTGATACAATATATCTGTAAATTATGATAGATTAAGGGGTGATATGTTACTCGTCCGCCAGCCACTCAAAGGAGTCCGCGACATGTGGCGGCTCTTAAGTTTTCTGGGTCAGACTTCTTTCCGCACATCTGTCACTACGGACCCTCCACTTCCCTTCATAGGTCTTAAGGAGGATAACCTTCTAGTGGCTGCGATGCGCTCCACTGCGCTATCCGAGGGTTTCCTGCCTCTCACGGCTGACTTGACAATAGCCAGGCACGCTGGGTAGGGGCGAGAGATCAGTTGCCGCGGCTGTTTCAGGAGCGCGCGTTTGATCGCCAATTTCCTCGAGATTTCTTGGGGAAGGCTGAAGAGATCCGAGACCGAAGCCTTGCCCATGAGAGTGGCGCGATAAGAATTATCTCGCAACGGTGCATGCACAGTTTCTGACAAACCTTATGTACGCGACAGGCCGAGGGGTATGCATACCCGAATATCGCTTCCCACAGGATGGGCAGCATCGCGTGACCGGCCTGGGAGTCTAGTACTAGCGAGATCAAGAGGGGAAGTTTGTAATCCTCCTCGTTGCACAGAGATCGGACCTCTGACGGAATGAATGATCTGCGGACAGAGACCATACTGTGTGCGTTATCTGTCACCTTCGACACAGAGCGTCCCACGAGCACATTCATCCTTCCGGGAATGTGATTGATTTCGAAATTCGCCACCACTGACGAACTGTCCGACATGGTCATGGCTCTGACCCGAGGATCTGCGTGTCCATGTTTTGAGAGCTGCCAGTAGCTCGAGTACAGCGGGGCGCGTGGCCGACTCCTCGCTCGACGTCCTGTTCGCGGTTACAAAACACGTAAGGAGTAACGCACGCCAATCCTGAATGTTCGGGTCCCCGCAGACTGTCGGGGTTACGAACATGCTTAATAAAGGAGGGTCTTGCTACGTGTAAGTTGCAACCACGACGCGACCGACCTACGGACCTATCCCCGGCTGCAGAGCCACCCCCGGATGCAGCAGAGACAGGGCCGTGGGAAGCGTACCTAGCTCGGCCGACTGAATCCCGCAGAAAACAGCGGTGAGCTTGCGAAGCATAACCCTAATGGTTGGACAGACTCTCGTCAGCAGTGGCCCCCAACGGATGCTGACGAGGGAAAGTCCGGCAGGTTGCAGGGAAGGCTACCCAGAGCCCCCAACGGATGGGCAGCCCCCCGCTTGAGAGGGTTGGGGGACGCAAAGCCACCTCCTCCAACCCCGCGTAACACCTCGCAAAGGTTGAGTCCGATCTCCAGCCAACTGAAGCGATAATATCGCGAAGCGCGATGTTCCTCTGAAACGCCACGCTGGTAGCTAGGGCGCGCACCTCATGCGCACGGACTTTGAGCAGGTGCCTCGCCTGAGGGGCAATTCCGCATAAGCGTCTTTAATAACTCCGAGGAGACGAAGCCACTCTTGCCGACTGAGAGGGAAGATTGGGAAATTTCCTGACAGGGATCAAGCTCTTTTTTTTTTTTTTTTTTTTTTAATCTTTTGGCGGCTTTTCCGAAGTCAGTGCGCTTGTAAGGCGCCAAGACCATAACGCGGCAATCCCTTGGCGGAAGCCTCACGTTATTGCGAGTGGACAGAAACCTCATCCTCAGGTGAACGAGGTCCTGAGAAGAGTTCGGATAGACTTGTCCAATTCCACCATCCAACCGAGGATGAGCTGCAAAGGAGGACTTGACGTGTCTTATTTATCCGTAACAGACCGTCCGTATAATTTGAAGTGGGAGAAATCGCAGTTTCCTGCAATGCGCGCCCACTGCGCTCATACCCTGGTGAAAACCCAGGGAGAATCGCTAAGACAGGAAGAGCGGCGATGAACACAAACCGTAGGAATTCTGTGATGAGATGTGCTGAATAGGGAAGTGAGGTACGTGACCGACAGTGATATCGCTCCTCTAAACCAAGTTTCTCACACCCTGCGCCGCTTCATGAAGAAATGGGGAGCTGCTATATATTGGTTAAACCGACTTAAGTCTATTACCGGCCGCCACCTCACCGCCGGCTTCGGTACAATGAACCGAGGGGATATGACCCCGGGCTGGCGAAATCTTGGACTCTGAATACTAGAGCCTGAAAATCCATTCAAAGGCGTGACCTTCTCTGAAAGAAGGTGCCGTGGTGGTAGAGTGTAAAGTTTTGCAATACGCAGACTCTGCGCAGCTACATACCCGGCCGGGCATCACTGCGATTTACGCCCCCCAAACACGCAAAATTTTGCAAGCACGCTAAGGGCGTCCCTTTGGACGAGATAATGGTTGCAGGCCCAAGGTAGATGGAGCGGGCCACATGGTTGAAGGACCTACCCATAGTACGCGAAATATCAGGGGTTTTTTTTTTTTTTTTTCAAATTGATAACTTAGCCTGCCCTTCCTCCGCCAAAATGAAAATGGCTAAAGACCGCAGACTGAGGAATGAGGCAACTGCAACGCCATAGGGCGTAAACCGAGCTGACAAGTGCACGCAGCTGGGTTTCACAGGGGAAATTGGGTGGGCTGCTCAAGCAACAAATTGGATCTGCGTCCGGGTCTGAGGAGTCTACAAAAAATATTCAATATTAAAGTCTACCTGTAGACCTGAATGCGTAGCGCGTCATGCCGGGTTTGCTAGTCAAGGAATAGCCGTGTATCATCCTTGAGCTCTAGCGTCTTCCTGCATCTCTAGAGGTATACTGCCCGAACGGACACTGGGGGCCGGACTAACTTCCACTCCTTCAATGGCGGAAGAGCTGGAAGTTCGGGCTAAGAGCCGGGTCCGAGCGAGGACAATGTTCCTCGGGGACAGCCTCGAAATTTTTACGGGCAGAGAGGAAGAGGAGTCTGTTATCAAGTGTCCTCCTCGTCCATGAATAAGTCCCCTCACGTCAAAAACAACCTCGCTTGGTGAGCCCGGGGCTGGGCGGGTGGACTGAGGACTGAGGAGTAGTGCGTAAGGCCTTTACGTTGTGGGCCGCCAAAGCCATAACTAACACTGAGGGGGAGGAGAGGGGGGGCACCAAGACGGATTGGGTCGAAACTCGGTCCGAGTAATGTGTTACTGCCCTAGCGGCGAGACACCCGCTACATGTCTGAAGCGCTGGCCGCGAAGTACACGTATAGCGGTCTTGAGCCAGCGGGACTATTCTTCTCACCGACCGTCATAAACGGCGGGGGAGGGGAAGAGTCCCGTGGCTGTGTGGCGGTAACCGTGGTTGCCGCTACATTTCTCTATTAAGTGTTATCCTGCCTTGCTTCGCTTTCATTAAGTGTGGTACGCTTCCCTGTAGGGCTCTGGTACGCTTCCCTGTAGGGCTCAAGTATTGGCGCTTCCCTGAGTCATTGTCAGAAATCAGCTTTGAAATCCAACTTTCCTCTGACCAAGTACTACACTTCGAACATGGTGTGTGTCTCGTGCAGCAATACCCAGTTTGTGGGCCGGCATTGTATGGGGCCTTGTGAACACAGGAGGTAGAACACAAGTCATGCCGTGGCCGTCCGGTATAATCAGTGACCGGATACGAGACTGACACCCTCTACCTTACCGTGCCGTCAATAACCAACACAAGGATACAATGATATGGTGAAAGGTAGGCGCCGTCCATTTGTAGGCACAAGGTGGCGGCGGCCGTGACAGCAGGTCAGTATGAGCCGGCTAAGCCGGTCCGGAGGCAAAGGGTGAACATCGTGCAAACTCGCTTGCAGAGCAGCGTGGGGGAACGTCTTGCCGGTAGGCAAGCCAGGTGGGAAACTGGCGATTGGGGGTTGGGTCAGGTGACTTGGGAGTCACGTGCCAGGCTAACTCACTGGGGCAAAAGAGTCAATAGAGGGTTATCCCTCTTGTTGCCAAGTACGCTAACGCTTCTGACTGAAGTCGTGGGGGTATAGGGGGAATCTCCTATAGTATCATGTCATCTGGTATATCCGTAGGAGAAAAGAAAACATCCTCCACAGAACTCCCCATATCCAAGTTATCACACAGCACTACCCCCACCTTTCTCTGTCCCGTCAATATGCACACACACCAACATGCACGCACACACAAATACATGCGTTCACACTCACACCTCTACCTTGACAAACCATTTGTTCACAAGATTTACTGACAAAAATGACGAACTAATTTCAAAAACAAGAACCCTAAAATAAGCCAACTTACATTTTCCAGCAGCTGTTCAAAGAACTCATAGCCAGTATCCTTGGAAGCAGCAACCTGTATAAATACAAAACAAAGTTGCATACACTACAGTGGTCAGCACTGCTACTGCAAGCAAGATGACATCCTACATTCCCCTCAATGCAGTAACATAGTTATATCAGTGTTCTGAATTTGTTGTAATTTGTTGTGACGAAACGTCCACCACAGCATACAGAATTAAATCAATGCAGAAGAAAAATGTGTCACTGAAAACTGAATTTTATGAAGGATAAAAATACCAAAAACCACTGTAACGATACAGACTGAAAACTGACTTCATTAAACATCACCCTGATGAGACTTCCTGAGAACATTACATTCTGCATTGCCTTACTACCATCACATACACCAAACGGCCATACATCACAATCATATCTGCATATGAATTATAATGTGTGTAAGCTACTGAGGTGCTGACCACATCTGTGATGTTCATGACTTTCTGCAGCAGTCTTGGCGAGTCCCTGTCCCTTGTGCTGATGGGAGAGAACCACATGGTCTGGAACACCTCGTTCACCAGTTTCTACAGAGGATGAAGCAGCAAACAGGGATGAAGACGGTCACCCAAACTTACTTATATTTGTCACTTCAAGCAATAGTATGAACACAGGATAAAAACTGTGATGTTCTGAAGACCAAGGTCTACCTTTTCAACAAGAGAGCAACATCAAATCTTCCTTCTCTAAAAAAAAATGCAGCTATATCTATGTGTCTGCAGAAATGATACAGAATTTGTGGACAGGTGTGCTACTGCTAGTACTAGTTCAGTTCCATTTCAATGACTGTAAAAACTCTTCCACGTCACATTTGCCTCATGCTTCTTATTAGAACTGTCCAAATCATGGTTTACAAAAACTAAAAAGTAACAATGTTATGAAACAACAAAGTCTACCAATTTTCATATTGTTGCTGAGGGCCAAATATTGGAAGCAGCACACACTGCAGGAAAAACTCACTAACATCAACAAATCATACCATTTCTCATGTGTTAAAGAGAGAAAATATGTTAAACACAGAACTTTCTCTTCCTACCTTAATGCCCTCCTCATCATTGACTCGACGGATCATCTTGACACACATCTCTGGCACCTTTGGGAACTCCGGCTGGTCTATACAAATGTCTTTGAAGATTTTGATGACACGTTTCCGCACACTGATGCCTGTGTCCAGGATGCGCTCGGACAGCATGTCATAGTACTTGGGAATGAGCTCAGGACGGATAAGGATGAACTTGCCGACAAGTTCTACTGCTGCCTCTCGTACAGATGTGGACTGATCCAGGAAGCGGCCATGTACACCTCTCTGCATGTCATTCTGCACAGAGTTGTTAGTTCTGAATGAATGCACATACTGACACATACCATTTGTCACCTGTAGCAAAAGCACTTCTCGTTACGTTGGTTTACAGTTAGCTGATGGTAACTAGCAAAAAAAATAATGTCTTACCCGTGCAAGAATGCCGGGATCAGACTCCACTACTGCTGTGAGGCACTTCATGGCTTTGGTTCTAACTGCAACAGCTGTTTCACTCAGGACCTTCAGTATCTGCAACAAAGCAAACACACAAGGTAAAACACTAGTGTTAAACAGTCTATCATGTGCCTACACGCAGGACCTTGTCTCTGCTTAAAGGCTGTTCTTGCTAAAGCTTTACACTGTGGCACACACTATGCCTGTTTCTGTAAACCTGTTCAATCCTGTAAAGTGTGGAACAAAGTTATAATTATCATTTTGCAGTTACCTGTAACTGCAACAAGTGCACAATAGATTCTCTATAAAATCAGCGGGGCAATGTTCACAAAACATACCCTAAAACACTTTACCTGTGTGAGATAGACATCAAAGCTCTGAGCAAAAGGCCGTTTGGATGACAAGTATCTGGCCACAAGACAGGCACTGTCATAGTCCAGTTTGCTGGGTGACGGCCTACAGGACAGAGTGAACGACACGTCATACTGTGGCAACATACAATGTAACAGGAAGACAGTGTGATCAAAAACCCTACCTGTTTTCAATTTATTCTCAGTGATGCAGCAGTGACAAGCTAAATTAAATAAGATGATGGCTAATAACAAAGATAAAATAATTGGTCTGTCCAGATCATTATCTGCCTTTTCACCTTTTCATCTTGTGACAGTTTTGCTGAAGTGAAACAATAAACCCCTTACAGATAATACTAGACAAAGAGAAGTTCTTACCGAAATGTTTCCAGTACTGACTGAGAGGAGGCAATCTGTGACAGCAGGAAAGTTTTCCGTTTCTCCACATTCTGCATCACTTCTGTTGTGGTTTCAGCCTCTGTTTCATTGAAATCTTCATCGTCTGACCCAGAAGTATTCTGCTGTTGTTTGATCTTTTTCTCAGCTTCCACAGTTGTATCACGGTACCACTGTGCAATGTAGAACTGCCTCGCAAACTGGAGGGGAAAAAAAAACAACCATGAACATTTGTTTGACATGCTTTCTTCATTTTGTGTGCACATGTTTGCAGGTGTTACACATGTACAGTTCAATTTTAGCACACAATTTCTATACCAGGGTGTTGGGTGGGAGCTTGGGAATTTCACCTCTTTTTCCCCTGCATATGGGTGATATCAAAGACCGGACAACCAGAAAAAGGCCAGCACATATATTTGGCCGAAGCTGGGATTCAAACTCATGACCCTAGCACTGACAGTCCAATGCTCTACCATCTGGCTATCTTGGCTCCACTCTTTCAATACCAGGTAAAAATACAAACTTTGTGATGTGATTTTCTCTGGAGTGATACAGTAGAAACTTGATTGAGCGACATCTTGAACGAGCGACCGTTTTTCGTTCACGACCGTTTTCGCCCGGCACGGACGGTTTTTCTTCTTTATTGCATCTCCAACGTCCGACCAACTGCAGTACGCGACTTAAGACCGCTGTTTTGCTTGCAAAACGACCCCGCGTCTCTGTTGTGGGCGGCCACAACTGGCTTAGTTGGCGCTTCACACTTCGCCGGCAGCCGATTTACCTTCCACCGCCCAGGGCACTTGGGCTGACACTACCCGCGACCCGCCGCTTGGACCCACCCCCTACTGTGCACGCGTGACCTCGGACAAAGACAGGGCAATTAGCGCGTCGCCCCCTAAACACAACTGCAGGTATGCGGGTTGTGATCACCTCATCCGCCAGTTCCGACACCCTTAACACCTGTCAACTCACTGACCATTATTTCCACAAGACGCCCTATCACGGGCATGTCAGTGTGTGTGTGTGTGTAAGGTGTTTCTGTGTGTGCCAGTGCGTGTGAGCGAATTAAGGCGGATAGTTGATAGGTATGGTGTGGTTCCTAATCCTCCTTGTTTTTGTGTTGTTTTGACAAGAAAGAAAACGGAAACTGCCGCTAGGAATTCAGTCGGACTAAACTCAGCGATTTGACACTTAGCAAACCTGCAACGCCGGGATGTCAGTCAGTGTACGTCGTTTGTACACGTGTGGGTGAGAGCGCGCGCGCGCGTGTGTGTGTGTGTGTGTCACTGCCACCGTGACGGTGAGAGAGAGAGAGAGATGGAGAGAGAGAGAGAGGCTGTGATGCCGCTTGGAATTCAACCGGACTAAACTCGGTGATTTGACACTTAGCAAACTGGCAGCGCCAGGATATCAGTGCACATCGTTAGGACACGTGTGGGTGCGAGCGCGCGTGTGTGTGTGTCACTGCCACCGTGGCGGTGAAAGAGAGAGAGAAAGAGATGGAGAGACAGAGGCTGTGATGCCGCTGGGAATTCAACCGGACTAAACTCAGCGATTTGACACTTAGCAAACACAAGTTCACGACACCGCATGAAACGGAAGTGGTTACAAACATGGTGGCACATGCGACTCTGTTTACGTTTTCCGTCGCTGAAATTTAGGTAAAGCCGCACAATCTTGATTATTGGAAGACTCCACAGAAACACCAAACTCTGCTTCTGAGTCAAATCCACGCATGCACACTGTACTTATTATGCAATGATCCCTACGGTTGATATGCGCGCCTCCCGGCCGGGCAGGGCCAGGTCCGGACGCCATTGTGACTAACTGCAGTTTGGGCGACCAGTTGTTGTTCACGACTGTTTTTGCTCGGTCCTGTGAAAGGTCGCTCAAAAAAGTTTCTACTGTACTCCATTTCACTGGTTATGCCAGTCATCTTTATCAGCCTTCTTCTCTCTCCAAGCTCAAAAACGTAACAGAATGAGAAACTTTCAATACATGTTTATAAAATGCAGGCAATGCAAAGGTACCTGAAGTGCAGGCTCACTTTGCCCGTTGTAAGCCAGATACTCCAGTATGGACTCCTGCAGGCTCTGTGTTGTGTCACCAGTCACCTTCTGCACAATACAAGGAGTGACATGTAACATGAGTGAACACGAACAGCGTTTCAATATCAGACCATAGGGATTTGGCCTAACCCTACATTTCTAGCCGAAAAGCAACAGGAACAAAAGCATGTACACAATATATGCTTTATGTTAACTGTTGGTTATAACATAATAATCTACCCTGCCAAGGACAGAAAGGATTTCTCACTGACTCACTGATATCCACTCACCGTTTTCTTCTTGCTTCTTGTTGAAGAATAATCATCATCGTCATCCTCGTTGACCTGACAGAAAGGATCAGAGTGAGGAACACTGAAAATCTACTTTAAAAAATAGGAAATACTCAGTCCCAACTCATGCACCACTACCACAAGTCAACACACACCAACCCGGCAGTGTTACTACTGCTAGCATACTGTGCTTAATTCAAGTTGCTGAAAATGTAAACTGCTAAGGACAACCTGACAGTGTACTTGTTTATCTGACGACCTCTTGCACAACTTTTAAATGCGAAAAGAGGCAAAATAATGCCTACTGATGCCATGTTAACATTTTGGCTTTGTTCCCTTCGTCAGGACCATTGCTCTGAGCACCGACAGAACACGGTGACTGACATACCTTTTGCACAATGTCATCAATGACCTCCTGGTTCAGCTGACTTGTGACAGCATCTTTCCTGAGTCGCGCAGCCACAATGCCCAGGTACTCCAGTGATGCTACCCTTAGTGAGGTGTCAGTAGACTTGCTGCTGAACTGCTGCACCTGTAACCAAAAAAAAAAACACCCAGGAAAATGCTTAAATAAATCAACAGTCAGGGGGAAGCGCCACTCTCTAAGCTATGACTCTAACTGCACACAAAGTAATGCTCCCTTTGAACACTGTGACTTTTGGCACACCTCTGCAGCCTCCAACACTAAAGAGACTCAATGTAAAGACACTTTGACCTACTTTTCTTGGTTTGCAGCCACAGAGCAAGCGTACATGTGTACACAACGTTACTCATAGGCACACTCTGACCCTCCCCAGATCTGGAAAGACCTCTGTTGTAACCAGTGACACTACATACCAGAATTCTGCCCAGCAGACTGAGGAGCAGCTCTGATGAGGGCCACTCAGGTTTGTTCACTGTTGACAGCAGGTCCTGCACAAAGTTCTCAAACAGCGGACGGTAGTCCTCTTCACCCTTAGCTGTGCACCTGGACAAAAGACGGGGACAGATGTGTTAAAGTCAACTAATTACACACACTCACTCAAGGACTGCGCGCACCCATTGAAGTTAAAAAATGCTGTTCTACGCAACCACCACCTTCAATCTTTATCATTTACAGGCTAGAAAGGCAAAGTAAAATTGTTTAACACAACAATTACACTTGGATTACTGTGATTTGACACACTTTTTACCCCATCAGTCTGTGTTGCTGACCATGCATAAACCCTTTTCTCATCCATCCTCTTTCCATTCACTGTTAGTACATCTGAATACTTTTAACAAAGCACTGCACAAAGTTCATTTTGAATGTAATTTGCAGGCCTCCCATGCCAACTATTAATGAAAAGTTAAGGAATGACAGGGGGAATGCCACCATAGCAGTCAACAGTAACTGCCATCATGATGGCACAGCAGTTGCCTTCAATCTTTCCCTGTTTTTTTGTGTTTTATTTTTGTTGTTTTTATTCTGCAATTCTTTCTTCTTCTTTTTTTTTTTTTTGCTGAAAAGATAGGAAATTTGCCTGAAAAGTGCCAAGCAACTGAAAATTCCCCACCCTGTATTTAATGGTCCACCACTTTTTTCTATTTTTTTTTCAGTTTCCAAATTCAGTTTTAAATGTCTTATTCTTGTACAGAGAGAGAGGAAGAGAGAGAGGGAGAGGGGGAGGGAGAGAGAGGGGGAGAGAGAGAGAGAGATCTCACTTTTTGAGGAAGACTGTGAGGAAGTTGTATGCTGTTCTCATAGCTGTCTCGTATGACGTGACGATGAGAACATCACTGTCATTGGAGGGCTGCAAGAAAGAAACCAAACACAAGAAATGCTTAGTTGTGTCTCAAGACCAAATGTGACAGTTTTGCAAGGTCACAAGCATACAATCTTATTTGAGAGGTGCTATGCACATTGTTCAAATGTAATCACTTTACAGGTAAAAGTTTGTTTTCTTAGATGTCAATGAAATTCACTAACAAGTTAAAAAAAAGTTCAAAAGCTGCAAGATCTTGTACCAACCTTTTGCTTCTTGGCTTCTGGTTCCTCAGTGGGAGAAGCTGGCCTGCTGGATGACTCAGGACTAGGCAACTTGACCACACACTGTATCAGCTGCAGGGCAAGCGCCGTAACCATTTGTATGGACTCTTCAGAGTTCAGCCTGTAAACCACATACACATGTACCCTATCAACCACTGCACAAGTACCTCATGGTGTCATGTGTGCTGGCACAACCAAGAGAAAAGGACAGGCAGAAAAGAATGGCTACACAGAGATGAGTACCATGAAAAGGTGTACGCCTGTAGGCAAGGTAGTAAGTTTACTGCACACAAATACACTAACAGAAATTTTCAGCACACAGCTGTAATGTGTATTACAAGATGTGTGTGTTACTCGAAGTGTTAGCCCTTGTATGTTGCTAGAAACAAAAGAGGCAGGAAAACTGTCATACTGTCCAAGAGAATAAGTTACCTGAAGTTGCGCAGATTGCGTTTGCTGGATGGAAGCCTGGCTAGACTGGCAAAGATGTCCTCCAGAATTAGCTGCCTGTGTTTGTCGTAGCGTGAGAATATCTGCAAACACAATGTGTCACTGAGCAGCAGTACCTTTCATGCCTAGAGACTACACTGAGTGTGTCTCGTCATCATTCTCCACATACTGCCTATTCTCAAGGTAAAAAACGAAAGCCTTATCCTATTACCTATTACCTAAAACTACCTTAGTAGGAAACCGACAGCAAGTTTCTTTGATAAGCTCCCAAAGGAGACCTTGAGCGAACTGTGAAATATACTTTTGTATTAATAATGTAAAACCATGAAGCGAAGTGGAAACTCACCGTTGTGACCAGCTTCATTGCGTTCAACTGGAGCTCACTGATGTTCTCCACAAAGAACGCTGACACACCAACTGATGAAACCTGCAAGTGAACGCATTTAGATGTTTAAGAAAACGCACACTGTATGAAATCAAGAGACTGATCGCATCCCAATCCTTTTCAACAAACCATGATTCTCTTTAAACCCACCACCAAAAACAAACAAAAGCAAATAAAAAACAATTTAAAAAACCAACAAAAAAAACATGCCTTTCCCGTTCCTAACAGCATGAAGCAATAGTCTTTCACTGACCTGCAGTATGGTGGTGTCAGTCATTTCCTGAATGATCAAAAGCTCGGCCATGGCACTGATCATCTCACACATCTTGTTGTAGAGGGTGATGGATGACTTGTGCTTCACTGACCCTGCTCTCGCTCGCTTTGCTTTCAGGCTGCCATGGTATCCATCTGATGGCAAACATCACAAACTGCATGGTAATGATCAGTCAAAAGCTAAGTGAACACTACATTACACTTCCAATTCTGCGCCATACTGCATTATGCAGTCACACAGAAACTCAACTGAACTCTGAACCAGGGCTTACTGCAAAGATTGTTTTAGCTCTGGGTACTAGCAATGTTAACATCTGAGAAGGGAAGACTTTCGATAACTGAGCTGCATTCAATCCACCAATGCCCTATACTATATATGTTCAGTCACACTGCAGTGATTTACAGACGGAAAGCAAATTCACCCAATACAGCATATAACCAAGCAACTCGCAGTTAATTTAGAGACCAGGAAGCTTTCAAATATATATATACACACATGCGACCCCCCCCCCCCCCTCCAACAAAGTACCCTTTCATGCAGCATCTGTACCTTTGGCGTTAGGGTCTACCCTGTAGACTGGGTCGAACTCGGGGTAGATGGTGTTTTGAAGCTGAAACTTGGAGTAGAGCAGCATGCGCTCAATGACATCCTCGAGGTAGACCATTTTGTGCATGTTAGTGGCAGTCATGATGGACAGACAAGTGAGAGAGGCGTCCATGCTGCGGATCACACGCTCCATTGTCAGCTCACGCCACAACTTGGACTCTTCCTCATCTTCATCCTGCATGGCAAATCGGTCCCCGACACTTAGTTTTCAACAAAACCCTTTCCAAACTCCTATTATCTGGAGTCGTCTGACCCTTTAACACTTACATGCTATTCAACTTCCTTTCCTGGAATAACGACGTCAGCGAAAGACATGAAAATGTTTCTCCCACATCACTGCACGGAGTAAAGTACTAGAACTATACTATTACTTGCAACTCACCTGGTTGACGAATGGAGTGACTTTTGTTCCATCCCTGATGTTCCAGGACAGAATGGTCATCAATCTGACTAGCTTTCCAGGAGGTATCTGCAATGAAGTTGTCAGCAAAAACACATGCAGCTGGCATCATCTTTCGAACGTACTTAACACTTCCATGCAATATTTTTACAATGCTTTAAACTGTAGAGTCATCAGCTATAGTTATAGAACAGAAATGACTTACTGCCATTTGCCCTATCACATTGAACAATCGTAACACTGGAGTACATTTACCTAGCAACAGTGAAGCCTGAAGGCACACATACTTTTTGGTCCAGTGTGTAACAGAAAGCTAGCCTGTGCAGCGTGCTTACCTGGTTCATCACATTCATGGATTTCAGTTTGGCTGCCTCTCCACACAAGTCCCCCAGCACGCCTTTGGCCACCAGCAATTCAGGTGGACACTCAATGTCTTCATCATCTGCGGATAAGACATAATATGTTCACTATGTAGATGCTTACATAAATTATCCTAAAAGTGATAAAAAACAGTTGGAATTAATGACACTAAATGAACACAACAGCTTGTGGAAAACTTTAGTTCAGTCGTCAGGTCAGTCATGGGGCCAGACAGCGTGTTTGTAATGTGACTGCCATGATTAAATTGTCAATGTCAAGACTTCAACAAAACTGTGACCCTAACCTGGGGCCTCTCCTCCCTAGGGTGTAGTGAAACAGCAGTATCCAAATGGGGATTCATCAGCAAATACTTTATCAAGAAGATGCAAGACTTGGTCACACATTTTAACATTGACAGCAGTGACTCTCCTCTGGTTACCAAGGGAACTACTGAGGAGACGGCTTCATAAAAAATAGACTTGTTAGCACAGTTGTACACTTACTGATGTCCAAGGAGTGGAGATTGACATCTTCAGCAGTGTCAAAGACATAGTCCATACAGCTGGTGAACTTCTTAAACGTCGGACTCTCCATCAGCTCCTCGTTGCTCAGTGTCGGCACCATGCTACGCCGCTGTCGCTGCTTTTCTTTCTTCCTCTTGCGAGCCACTGAAAAACAGGCAGCAACACCTATATTTACACTTACAGAGACATACAGAATGAACATGTTCTTGTAAAGGATGTATAACAGAGATCACTTAATGCAAGTATCACAGCTTCACCATCAAGACGACAGGCACCTTATCAGTTACACAGCTTGACCCACAAAGCCCGTGAATCTGTCCCCCCCCCCCCCCCACCCCCCAAATAAAACAACAACAAATTTTGCTTAGTGCTTGCTACCCCTACCCTTCACCCCCATACCCTGCTCCCCTAAGCTTGCTTAATACACACACACAGAAACAATGAAAACAAAAAACAAATACGTTAACAACAACAACAACAGCAACAACCAACCAACACAACATTTAATGCATGTGTAATTTTACAAGCACAACACCACAGGACCACTTACACATTGCCTCTTCATCCTCCTCCTCCATTTCCATGAACTCTGACACAGATTCCTCCTCACTCTCCTCCAAATACTGTTTCCTTTTTGCTGCAACACAAACATGAACAATCAGTTATTATATAAAAACAGCTGCGTCTTGTGAACAGGGAAAGCTTCTTGTAAGTGAAAATCCAACAGGAAATCAAGCACTCAAACTGACAAAAGCAGTTTTCCACTTCAAAAACATAATAGTGACCCTTTTTCTTTTTTCTGTGTTCCCTACTAGCAACCCACTGCTGCCCAAACATGAATATTTTTAACAAAATGGTGTGTCAGTAAAGCCTGCCATTAACATAAATTTCCATGCACAAGTTGCTTAGAGTGAATGTTCTGCCTCACACTTTTAAGTCTGAATGGAGACCTGTGCCAATGAATGCAGACACACAGTGACCACAGGTATTCTTTAACATTCCTAGTTGGCTGTTATACAGGTTTTATCAGCAAGAAATATGCAAATGAGTGAGTGTACATGCACACCATGCTGATCAAAAATCGGACTTACCATTTCCTGTAAATACACAACATTTATATTAAACAGTAAATAAAAAAATATTAAATTGTCCTCTTATTCTTGATGGTTTTGAGTCCAAGTGAGAGCACAGAATACTGTTGAGGTTTGAATCTGAGAACAGAACCTAAAAAGTGCAATGAAGGCCTCACCCCCTCTGCCTCGCTCTGCCCTCCTGTTCCTGGACACCTGGAAGGACATGCTGCCATCTTCTGACCGCATGATGTTGTAGCCAGGGTCGTCCCGAGATCGCTTCCGCTTACGGGATTCATTATCACAGACTGCTTTCACTGCAAGCAGAAACAAAGAGATACAGAGTCACAGCTCATCGTAGATGGACTGAAACAAACCTGACAAGCTACAAGTGCAACACAAATTACCACTCCTAGTGAAATCCATGTCATGTAGCCAGTGTAACAGTACTAATAATATGAAGTAATATGAATTACAATGTGATGAATCGTGTATTTCAGGAATGCGTAAAATAAACTGCTTACCTGTGCCACCTGAGGCAATAGATTTCAGCGTCTGCAACGATAAATTTGGGATTAGACACCGAAGACTATTGCTTTTATCCTGTAACAAAACAAACCTAATCTGCTTGCAAGTTAAGGACTGCATGCAACTGCAATAAGATACATGTACCTGCACTGAGATAAGGTTTAAATCTTTGAATTAGTAGAAATGCCCTTAAAATGTGCATCATCGGATGACAATAAAAACCACATTCAATGTTCCACACAGGCCTTTAATTATACAAACCATTATGACCCTTTGCGAATTTTTGGGGTCATCTAGCAATTTTAGACAGTCACACACAGAGAGACAGTGAATGCACAAGTCAGAGGAAAAGTGCGGACAAAATTTCATATTCATATAGTGGTGGATGATGAATGACAGCAGTGCCTCCCAGAAGTTATTGTTCTTGTCAAAATCCTCATGCCAAAGGGCATTAACTCTTTGACGACGAAGCACAATTTCTAACACGCGATTTCCTATAGGAAATCGCGTGTTAGAAATTGTGCTTCGTCGTCAAAGAGTTAAACTTTCTTTTCCAAATTGTCTGAGTTTTACTCTTCCCTGCACTATTGATCTCCGTCATTGAAAATGATCGCCCCCCCCTAAACCATAACGTCAAAATCAAATTTGTGAACATCATTTACACACATGTCCGTAATAGGGAACACCGCACATCTGAATATCACCTTTCTCTACAACACCAAAAAGCATCAAACACAAAGTATGTATATTGTGCAACAGCAACATAGCATCTGTAGTAAAAATATCTTAACTGATGAATTCAAACTCAAACAATTAACAAGTGCAAGAAAAATTGTGAAAACAGAAAAGCAACTTAAAAAATGAAATTCAACAGAAAACAAACCAGCAATATTTGTACAACTTACGTCTTCTGACATGTTTTCAATGTCAGTGGTACTCTGCATGACAGGTTTTTGTGAGAGGTTAGAAATAAGACCAGGTTGTATCTTACCAACCATCTATTTTGTTCGGTTAATCAATAATCCAATACACCCATCTCAAAACCCTTCCCACAAGTGAAGTGCACAGTGATGGAGTCTTTTTGTGTGTTGAGATCAATTTGTTTGTTTTTTTGGCAATGCTCATGCAGCAGGCAAAAACCCAGGGCGAGGAAGAAGCAGCATAGCGCCTACCAGCACACTTTATACAAATGAGTTGAAGTTTACAACAAAGCATGTAAACTTGACACATACCACTGGGTCCAAAGGCTCCAGCAACACAACAGGGCCACTGGGACCACTGGCTTTCTTCTTGTTCTGACTCCCAATGTCCACATCAGAATGACCACTTAGCCGCCGAGTGGGCACACGAATGTCCTCAAGCACTACCCGTGGTTCAGAGATGCCCAAAACTCCAGCTGACGATGCATTAGTGGCCAGTCTGTTATGCACAACACTGTCTCTACTAGCAGGATGAAAAGAGTCATTGGCTCTGGCCCCAGAATCGGGTCGTGACGTTGCCGGTGAGACCGAGTTCTCTGCCTGCTGGGAAGTGGAAGCCTGTCGACGGGAATATCGAAGGCGCGTATCTTCCCCAGGTGGGTAGGAAGAGGAAGGCTGCTGGGGTACTTGCTGCTGTAGAACACGCTCTGCTGATGTCGCCTGAGCTGGGGATGTCACTGCAGAGCAATTTTTAAAAAAAACTCACAAAAAAACCCATACTGTCATCATAATGCATGCAAATATTCAAGACAATCCGTTTTTTTCTATTATATATGATAAGGTAGTTGCGTTGCTCCAGACTTTCCATGGCACGATTTCAACAAATTCTTGTAAATGGTTATCTTGACTTGGCACACAAAAAATCCTTGCTGTCAAATGAGTATCTCATATTATAAATTAAAATCTCATACCTGGTGCTTTGTTCTGCTGATGCACTGACTGTACAAGAGGACTATGGGAGGACATCAGACCGTCTCCCATGTAGCATTCACCGTTCACTGCAGCTGGAAAACAAAAATCTCCACATGCACCCAGTATGAAACAGCATGCAGTGCTCCTCATAAACATATATGTGGAAACTGGCGCAAACTAAAAAGTGATTCTTGTCGCTTTTGAAGCAAAAAAAAAAAAAAAAAAAATTGTGCTGGGTCCTTGTCGCATCCAGTATCACCATCGTGCTGCTTCCACTAATGGACAGACTCATTATCTATTTCTATAATTCTGATTTGAAAACCTATCACTATCAGTTCACATCTGCTTTGCTGTATCAGGGATGGATTTACTCAAATATGCCAATGAGACATTGTCTCCTTGACCAGTCATTTTTATGAGACATTTTCATTTTCTATGAGACAATCAAGTTCACCCGCATCACTCTGTCACATGTCTGTGCCGAGAGCCTGTTCCTAAGTGCAGTGACGTTCAGGTTCTGAACGGAAAAGGACCTCTCGATCGCAGAACTGAGAAAACTGATAACGCGCCAATATTTTTTGCAACTCTTTCGAGCGAGAGTTCCTGGCAGCGCGCGCGGCGAGCGGGATAAGTAAGCCTCATCACTAAAATTAGATTAGTGTAACAGACTCTATGACTGACACAGACAGCACATCTCTGCTTCGCGTTGTCAAGTGCACTTGTGATGTCAAGTTCGTGCGACATATGACGCATTTTGTGAAATTTCTATGCGACATTTTATCAAAATATGAGACATAGTCGCACGGCGCGTGAGAAAATCGATCCCTGCTGTATATATGGATACGCAACTTAAGAAAGATAAAAAGTACAGATCTTCATTTTGAGTTTCAGGTTACCAAGTGTAAAGTGAATCTCATGTCCAGCTGTACTTACATGCATTATAGCGTGTATGGTTTGAGCGCTGCTGTGAGACAGGAGTGGACATACCAGCAGAAGTGGCAGCATAAGGACTGCTCTGGTGGGCAAAGGAGCCACTCTGGTTTGGGTACATGTTAGGGGCCGAAGACTGTACTCTGAAAACAAGCAAACACCATACGAGTACTGTTCACTTGGTACATACATGTGTATGTACTACTTTCCTCATGGGAATCATGAACTAAAATGTTCAAAACCCTTTTAGTGTTTACAAATTTTTAACTTTTTAAGGATTACTGCAGCAAAGCAGCCGCCCGTTATCTTGGCCCTCCTGCGGAAGCAAGTGATCACATTTAAACAACAGCACAGGACAAAACCAATCCAAAATAATAACTCATGTACAAACTGAACCAGAGGCAACTTACCGAGGCGAGCTGTTCTGTGGATAAACATGGGGAGAAGTGGAGTGTGGCCCAGATGATGCATGCTGCATTCCATGCACTGAGCCGTGGCCTTGTTGCTGCTGTTGCTGGACTCCAACTGGAAACAAATAAAACTCAACTAAGACGTGGTACAAGACAGATAAGAGTTACACTAGGGTTTACAGTTTTGTGTGTGCCTATAATGCACAACACACACAAAAACACTGGTCATCACACAGTGTGCTTTAGTGAAACTCAATAGTCTAAACAGACTTGTAACTGATAACACACAACTCTAGCCTTTTACCAGTTTTAGAACCAAGGACTGTGAAGTGTCAGTGAGCTTCAAATCCTCAAAATGCAGCAGTAAATTTGATAATACTGACGGGTCAGCTTCCAAACAGCCATGAGCAAAAATGTCATGTCTCCAGAACCCCCCCAGCCCTTGATTACTTCGGAATTTTATATCATGGTGCAAAGAGTGAGTTTAGTTAGCACAGGCTGTCAATCTAATTTAGCAACAATTGTGACCCCCCAAACTGAGGAAAACTAGCAGCAGCACAATACAGTAGCACGCATTTTCATAAACACTGATGTATGTCTGGGTGTTTGAAAGTTATGTAACTTCCCAAACGTTTACCGACACACTTCAGAAACATACCTTCATAAGTCGCCCTTGTTCTGAAAGCATTTGGATCCTTACGTAGGATACATTTCAGCAGTTGTGGCAACTCTTCTTCTAGGGATTCAGTTGCCAAGTTGTCTTGGAGTTCACTTGAACGACAGAACAGACCCATTACAACTTGGAGAGTACATGGATATATCAATAAACAAAAGCAAGAGGTTCAAAACTAATAGTTTGGAGTGGCATAAAGTAAACACAATGTTCCCATCAGACCTGAAATCATGGTCTTTGATTGAACATAGCTTGAAATACATGATCCGAAATATTAACTGTAGGATAGTTTTCTTCCGTTTCAATTCAAATGATGTTTGACTCCTCGGAAGGGGGCACCAAAAGAAACACCAGATCAGACAGTGCATACAAAGCAGTCAAAAGTAACTTTGTAAGGAATCTGATGAGAAACACTAATTCTGATCATACTCAAATTGTCAAAATAATTTTTATTCATCAATGCCAAGGGAAGGGGACCCACATGTGGGAGGTAGATGTCTGGTGAAGGGCGTGAGCCAACTGCTGGGCCAGTCCTTCGTCTGTAGAGCTGAGAAGTCGGTGAGCATCCTCACTTATCTGCTGGTTGAACAGGAGGCTTTTGTTGTTCACAGTGTGTGGGAGTGGGGTTGGCAGCGGAAGCTGGGGTAGCACTGATGAAAAGAAGGTGTAAAAGCAATTAGGAAAAAACCCAGAAATAAAAACAAAAAAGAACAGCTTGGCTGGAATTAACTTCTGAGAGGACACCACTCGCTCTGTCGACAGGAGGCTGCACACATATGATCTGACTACAGTAACACACATCTGGCTGAATCAAACTCAAAGTGCAGTTTTCCTGATCGAGTGATGAAAACTGGAACTTGACAACACAGGGTACGAACAGGTCTGTCAGAAATGTACCACACACACACCATGTCTAAAGATGGTGTGTGAACATTTGTCCCGAAAAGGCGCTTCATCGGTAACCACAGTAAAATTTACACGAACACTTTTGCACTGTTTCATTTGCTTGATTCATTTTATTTTGCACTCTGAAAATATACGTTATTCTAAAACCAAGACCTGGTTTTTTGTTTTTTTTTAAAGTCCTACAATGTTAACTGCTAGCTGTACTTACAGTCTGTCAGGCTTGCAACACCCGCCAAAGTGGTGATGGGGATGCTGGGAATTTCTCCGTTCATTGCAGATGATCTACATGACACCTGAAAACATGTTACAAACAAATCTTTAAATTAAACTAAAGCTTTACATAGGAAAGATCAAACCAGCAACAAACACATACACTGGTAAAGTGCAGATGGCCAATCATTTACTCTTTATACTCACAGAGCTTTACAGTTTCCTATACCTCACACAATGAATATGAACATTTTCATGCAACAAAGTATGCAAGTACTTGTTATCACCATGGTTGCAGATCATCCGCAAATGAGAGACTGTGACTGAGAAAAATTTCCGGAGGGGGTATGAAAGCCCACTGAAATTGTCAGTGGAGGTTGAAAACCCCTTTGTCATTTCATGTAGATTTGCAACCCTGAAGACATGACTGTTATTGTTAAAATAAAATAAAAAGGACACGATTGTCCATGGCTACTTAAAAATCAAGAAAAGGACCTCAACAAACATCATCCTGTTTTCAGTTTCATTCTGTGGTATGATCAAGGATTAATTATAAGCCAACCATCATCACAGCAAGTTAACAGTTACGCCTGCTCACACCAGAAAATTGCTCGTACAGTGTAGTGTCAGCCAGATCCCCACTGCACCAAAATCATATGAAGTGTCAGTGTTCCTTACAGCTTTTAAAACTAAGGGTCACTTTGACCATCTCCGTCAAATTCAGAGGGTCATTTTGTAAAATCAGTGAAGTACAGCCTCAAAATACCTGCTTCCGATTCTGAAATCTCTGTGTAAAACGACACACATGTGCATAATAATGTTCATGATGAATCTCAGGTCCACCAAGCACATTCCTGTTGCTGCCAGCCCAACTGACTAGACATAGAAGCCATGTTGCCCTCGGGTTCTCAATAACACCTCCCTACAAATCTTTGTAAAGACTATTTTGTTTGCACGCTGGACGCTTTTTTCCCCTAATCTTAGGCATAGATGTTTCCCTTCTCAGTCTCCGTTTGTAGTCCAGTCTTAAAGTTGAGTAGCAGTAATCTTGCTTCTTTTGATGTGCTGGCTGCGAAAGCCTGAATTAGGTCATAACAAGCACCTGCAAAACCTACAGTGAACTGCCATAAGCACACACTGACATTGACTCATTTAGGAAAACAAAATTTTGGGAATACAAACACGTAAAAACTATGAAAGAACATACTTTTTCCCCTCTCTACGAGAAGCACTGATCAATGATCTACATAGTAGTGTAACAATGCAGGTCACTGACGCAGAGTTATTTCCCTTTGACCAACAAAAAAGACAAATGGCTACCCACCGAGGGTACCCTAACGCAGTCATTTCTTGCTAAAATAAGACTTATTTGTCGTAAAAAATGGTGTGTATCGTACTAACTGTAATAACTACACACAAAAACATACCCACACTCACGAAAAATAGTCTCAGTCACAGGAAAGGGGAAGTTAGTATCGAAATGGAGGAACCCAAAAAATTCTTGGACCAAGCTAAGGATTCGTTTCTGGGGCTAAACACAATATTAAATGAAAGTCAAAGCACAGATTCAAGCCCCTAGTAGTTTATGTCAATACCATTCCTTCGATAACCTTCAAAATTCCACCGTCAGGGTAAAAATGAAACACGCTTTGTCGTGCTAGTTTGCCTGGAGGTATAATAGATTTCATTGACCTGCCTGCAACAAGATGATCAACAAATCGAGTTGAAAGGAGAGGCAACTGACGTATTTATCAGCAACCATATACGTCTCACAATTAATCTTAGGTAAAAAGAATGCGATACCAACATCAAAGTGGTCAACTTAGGGACGAATATATGAAAATGGACGAAAAATATGAGAATTTCTGATTAGAAGACATCGGCCACCAATCACAGAGAACCAAAACACTCACCTCCTTAAACTCCAAATATTGAGTCCAGTACTTCAGCTGTAGGGCCTGAAATGGGCTTGGTCGTATCCTAAGAGCCCACTAATTCCGACACGTGCCCATTTTTGAACCTCAGGTGTTTGTAAACATCAAAATTTTGCAAATTAATTCACAATTCTGACAATAACCCGCGCCAAAATTACATCGACCTAACAACAGTCTTTTTCTTCCGACATCCCAGCTAAATAGTCCGCTTAACGGGTTTGGCCTCTGTGCAAAGTACATCGCTACAATTTCTTTCATATACATTCTGTCGTAATTTACAATTCATTCAATCAAAATATTTGTAAACGATGCTGAAATTTCACGACTTCTGGCAGGTTTTGTGGCGCATGAATTTATCTATGTAATTTTTTTCCCCGTTCCGTCAGAGAAAATAGTGCGCTAGGGTTGTGATCTTCGGACATGCACGTCTCTGTCCGTGTGGTAAACAGTACAGCACGCTAGCGCACTGAGTACAGTCGGTGTCTGCAGCCATGGCTTCTCCCAGAAAGGTTTATGTGATCGGCGTCGGCATGACAAAGGTATAAAATCTCAACCATTAAGCACCTTATTCAGTGAATTCAATCCTCTCTGAATTTACACAGTAAAAAGTAACTAAAGTGAACACTTTGGATGACTGGTTACCTGATACAAATGAACTTTGACCCGACGGGGACATCGGACTCTGGTGTCTGGATTTTGCGATCAAGCTCTGTAGGTCTGTGCAGAGCAGCCGAAAGAAACAGTCGTAACTTAGAAAAGAGTAGCAAGCGACACCGACAAAATTTGTGTGAACCGAACCCGCAACACCACAGCAGATTCACAACACGTTGAATGCCATGATTGTACTACTGATGTAGCCGATTGTACAGGATAAGAGTGGTTACAAGTGATGTCAGTGCAAGTTTTGTTGACTAGATTCCTTATTATTTGGTTATGATGAGTGGAAACAGAATTAACCCCCCCCCCCCCAAAAAAAAAACAAAAAAACAGGGTTTGCTGAGTGAGGGCTGTACTAATAGCATTGCGTATCCAATTTTCCATAGATAACTGGGTCCCTCCGTCCATGTTCATGTGTGTGGTGTGGGTGTGTGCGCTCTGAGTCTGCTTTTCAGAGACGGGCGCCTTATAAATATGATGTATTATTATTATTATCCATGGGCAAAATGGTGGTACAGTGCACAGGCATCACTACACATGATTTTTGTGTCTGGCCTTAGTCTTTGTGGTGATGGTGCACATTTCCAGCCTCTTTTTCAAAGACAAAGATTCAAGGGAATTTTCATACTTGTATGGATCAAAATACCTGGGTGCAAATGCTTACACCAGTCATAGTTTTGGTCAAGTATGCGCAAGAGCACCTTTCTTTTATCTGTCATTTTTTTTGTGCGTTGGCCTTACAAGACGCAAATGCTGATCCTACACTAATTGCCATGAACAAACTTTGTTAACAAACTGCTCGCCACTCAATTTAGTTTACATTCACCTGCATTTATTTTGCAATTTTTTTTTAAAGAAAAAATTAACAGCAACACTACCCACACCAAATTACACATGTATGTAAATGTGGGAAATGGTTTATCTACGATGTGATTTTGGGAAGATCATTTGAGGTTTTTTTTTAAGGTACATCTATTGAAGTGAAAGCAGATGAAACACTAAACTTACACAGTATTTCATGGAAATTCTAATTATGTACCAACTACCATCACCAGAAAAACCCCATAGGTTATCCAGATTGGCAATAAGAGGGAAATACTGAAGGGAAAACACATCCTGTCCTAACTGATCTGTGATTCACACACATACAAAAATCTACAAAATTATCCAAGAAACTCCCCCCCCCCCCCCCCAAAACAAAACAAAAACAAACCAAAAAAAATAAAAACAACCAAAAAAAAAATCAAGGAGGAATGACCCGAAGTCAAGGCCGTACAAGCTGTTTTGGGGAAAATTGTAATATTGCTAGGAACTCGGACCGCCAGAGACACCTTACTTGGCATGATGATGAATAGTGATAAAGTTTTACAAACATACTCTTGTGAATGACCTTGACCCTTGTCACAAGGGAGCCATGAAGGCTTTTGCCTCTCTAGTTACATAAAACCTGGACTATTTAGAGGGATGGTGAAATGTCGGAGACAGTGATGATATAATTTACAGATTCTGTGAACCAAAATTTGACACCTGAAATCACTGTTATACTTAATATTCAAGATATAACAGTGCAGTAATTCCTGTTACACGTGCAGTTATCACACCTGACAATGACGCCAGGATGAGGAGTAATTTGAAGGAGTCTTTTCATAGATATTCTGCCTAATATGCAAACCACCCCAAACTTAGAAATATTTTTTTTCCACAAAATCTGTCAGAGCTACAAAGCTGTGCTACGAACCCGTTCAGTATAATTGGATAAACTTCCAGACTCTAGAAAATGAAGGCATTTGAACAACTTTTTCGTCAAAATACATGAGCATGACCGATTTCTTTAAATGGGAGATAACTCTTCTAAAAATGCGGCAAGAGAAAAATCGTGCCAAGTCGGCAGGAGAATGTGATTTCCCATTTCATCTCAAAAGTAAAAGGCCCGTGACTGAGGTGGTTTAGGACATAGCTACAATTACATCTGTACACACACACACACACACACACACATACGTCACTCCCGCCAAAAAGAACGCAGCGGAGCTCAGCCGCACGTAATGTGTCTATGACGCAGATTTCGTTACGTCACTGTGTGCGTGAAAGCATGTGTTGTCTGGAGAAACATCACAGTCTTGTTTTTTATCACTGAAACTTGCTGCTGCTCACAGCAAAATCTGCTCCATCCCATAAAGTTGTTTCTCTATAGAGAAACAACTTAATACAAACAAAAAAAAACCTTTGTGGTTTGATTTCATCTAACCCAAAATGAGTTGAAGAATCAAGTGCTACTAACACTTGGAAAGAGGTGCCACGTTTCAAGAACAAAGAAAAAAACTATGGCAGTTCCACCATTTGAAAAGTGCCTGTGGTGGTCCTCACCCAGGTAGACCAGGTTTTGCCTGTCACTGTAGATGATAGAGGGCACTAAGCAATGACTGCTGTTCAAGTTGTCTTCCAGATTTCAAACAAAATGGCCATGTTAAAAGCTGACAGTATCAGCCTTGCTGCTTTGTGTCTCATTGGCACATCATCTGTGCTTCTCTGCCAAAATGTTACAAACATGCTGTATGGAAGTTACATGTATTGGCACGCTATATTGAAGTCTTTGATTTTAAGTGTGCAAACATGGACATGTAAAGGATGTAGTAGTACTGCTACCCTGTGGAATGTTATGCGTGGTCGAAACTGGCATTTTCCTGTTTTCATAAAGTTTGAAGTAATTTAAAACACTGGTGGCATCAGCTTTGCCATCTTTTTAATCTTATACATATATGCCAGACAGGTGGTCTATGGAATAAAAACTGAGGCTTCCATTTGAAAAAGGCACCAAGGGCCCCAAGAAAGCTGTAGTGAAATGACAATCTTATAATTCTTGTTTGGAATTGTTCACGACCTCCTTTTTTTTTTCTTTTTTGCTCATGACGACACTTATCCAGTGTTCCTTACAGCTTTCAAAAGTGACGGTCACTTTGACCCTCGCAGTCAAATTCAGAGGGTCATTTTCTAAAATCAAAGGGTCAGACCCAAGTATGAAAATCTTGGTTCAACTGGACCCATTGTTTACAAGATTGTCGGAGATGACACATGCTTTATAAATTGGAAACCCCAGCACTAGGGCACGTAATTCTCTGTTTCCAATTCCAGCGACGTGACCGTCTGTGGTGTGTTGTTTTACTTTCGGTTTTTAAGTCTTGAAAACCGTGCATCACAATGACGTACAGCCCCAAAACCCTGTGCATCAGATTCTGAAATCTCTGCATACATGAGGCACATGTGCGCAGTAAGGAACACTGCTTGTTATTATATGCCATGCAAAAAAAAAGGGACAGGATTCTTCATCACCTTTCAGCTGGAACGTTCCTTAGTAGCCCAAAAGATCATGAGCTGATGGTGGTGGCTGGCAATGTAGATGGTTGACAACAGTTTGAAACAAGTCACCTGCTGCAAAAAAAGATGACTGGCACATTTGCCATAAAAACGGCAAATACGACCACAACATGTCTTTGCGCTAATTTTTGCAGATTGTGTTTGAGTCATGTTTGATGTTTGTTCTGACTAAAATGTTTCCAGTGTGACATCACCCTTAGCAACAATCATTGTCAGTGAACACCGGCCACACAGTTGACCAAACCCATTTCACTTTCGGTGGTGTTTGGTATAAAAGATCTTACAGTCACACCAGAGTAAACAAGCTCAGCCGAATGTTCCAGAAACAGGTGTTTCGGCTAACTTTGGCATGTTTCTCACAACAGCATGCACTTCAGATATCAGCTGTGGTACAGTGATTGTTGGCAAGAATGCCTCTCTGGGCAAGGTTTTGTAGTGACCTTTTCCTGAAGGTTAGGGTCAGTTTTTTTTTTTTTTTAAGGGCATCAGTAAAAGGGTCCAACTGGGACCGTTTTGGAAGGTGGTGGTGGTTTGGGTGGTTTTTTTTTTTGTTTTTTTTGTTTTTGTACCTTCCGTCATCATCTCCCATTTAAAAAATAAAATTCTTATTTTATGTTTACACTTTCGTTTTCTGTGTTTTTTTTCTTCAGACGTACAAGTATAAAGTTCTCTGAAAAGAAATGACAGGACAATTTCTTGTCTGCCCGCCCGGTTTGCCTTACTGTATTATGTTTACATCATGCTGTGTCTGAGGCACTGCAAAAGTACATTGTTTCTTACCCCAAACTGGGTTGCAGTCCATTGTCCCTAATGTTGCTAGTCATGCCAAAGGGATGATACTCCTGAGGCGTCAGCTTCCAATCTCCTTTTGGGTAGGAATTAGGATGGATGTTAGTTTTTTTGCTTTCAAAATTAACGTGAAGACGTTTTTAGGGTGTCTGTATTCGTTTATAAATCATATGTGCGCATTGAAGGTCTGGTTCCCAAGGGAGGGGTGTGAAAAGGAAAACGTGCAACACTTGGGTGTCAAACTCAAAGCTAGCTTCTAGCAGGTTATTCATTAAGTAAAGTATATATATATATATATATAGAGGTGTGTTCAAACCAGGTCTGTAGTGTACCTTTGGGTTTGATTTGTGTGTCTGCAGTTTGAAAAACCAGGCAAAAGACAAGACTTTGACTTCCCAGACATGGCGAGAGAGGCAGGTAAGGCTGAAATACTTGTTTGTTCTGTTTGTCTTGATTTGTCACTGGCATATATATATATATTCATGTTTAATCCTGTGTATCTTTTGTATTTCTGGTTACAACTTTTCATATTACATATATAGTGTGTGTGTGTGTGTGTGTGTAAATTTAATAGGAGTTAATTAGAACATTCGTACAATAGGAATGTTCAGTGATTATGGCAGGTCAGCTAGTTTACATGTGAAGCTGGGTAGTAGTGAAAACAAACCGGAAAACAAAGAAATGCAGGGGTCATTTGTTTGATCATGCAAGAGGCAGTGCCTGCAATAACAAAACATACAAAATAATGAATCATAATGAACTGACAGTACTCCTTAAAACAAGTTACCCTACAGATAAAAGAAAACAACACTGATTCAGGTGAACACATGTTAATAGCCAGGGGTAAAGCAGACAAACCTGTACCAGACCCATCAGCAGCAAGGCGTGCATGAGACCACCAGCAGTGAATCACACCAGGACCTAAGCAACAAAAACATATATATATATGCTCCCATGTGTACAAGTTTCCATGCAGCTAAGAACCCCCAACTGAAAGAAATTTTGGTGCTTGGGCCTTTTCAGACATTCACTTACAACTGACCTGAGTTTGAGGTCAAGGTCACAGCCATGCTAAATATGTCAGAAATAGAGTATTATAGACAGTGATACTTTGATGCTTTCTGAGATACATGTAGTTCCACTGTAACCACCAAACTTCAAACTTTCCTGGCATGCCTTTGGCCTCTCTTCAAACTCAAGGTCACAGGACCTCTTCTGAAAGTGTCAGGTGTTGCAGGCCAGCATTTTGATTATTGCAGTCAGAATGGCTACCATTAGAAGAAAATGGCAAGTTTTTTCCAACCATGCCATTTTCAGCTATATGTACTTTATTAAAGGTCAAGGTCACAGGATCCTCTGCCAAAAGTGCCAGGAATTCTGTTTCAAATTACAGTGATATGAAAAATGACAAATCAGCCTTGATGGGTTCAGCTCATATTTGTTTTTGATCTGCCTGGATTTGTGTGTGTTTTTCTTGTTTTGTATTTTGTTGTTGTTGGGTTGTATTGGTGTTTTTTGTTTTGTTTTGGGTTGTTTTTTTTTTTTTGGGGGGGGGGGATGTATTTTGTTGTTGTTGTTGTTTGTCCCCTTTCTTTTGGGCGTGGTGGACTACGAACATTTGTGTGTATCACATGAGTGTGTGCTTTCCATGTACATGTGTGATTAGTTGTTTGCAAGAGTATGAAACTATGATGGAAGAACTGGACCTGTTTTATGCATAAATTTGTGTTCTTATGGTCACAGTCATTGAAGGATTGAAATATCTTTTAACTTGTCCACAGGAACAAAGGCTTTGGAAGATGCTGGTTTGACCTATGATCAGATTGAACAAGCCTGTGTTGGCTATGTTTATGGTATGTATACATCCATGTCATGAGTGCTGCTGTTGAAACTGCTTGTCAAAGATGTCATTAAATATATCACATTGGAACACTTGGCACATTGAAGTTGTGCTACAAGTACATGTATCAGCACTAGCACTCAAGGGGTGAATTTATGCTGTACACACTGTCATATTTTTCAGTCACTCCAGGCACCTGCAATCTGCTTCTACAAACAAAAGATTTTTCCCCCACTTTAATGAGTCGCGTGTGTGACGTGACAATTCAGACTTTAGAAATTATTGTCATTTATCATTCCATTGTGAAGTCAACAGCAGTGGACAATAAATGGTCTCTGTCAGTGTTAGAGTACAGCAATAATGGCATTTTCTTTCATGCAGGTGACACCACCTGCGGACAGAGGGCTTTGTATCAGCTGGGCATGACTGGCATCCCCATTTACAATGTAGGTTACCATTTCAGTTAATTTATTGTGAATCCTTAGCTGTTTGGGAGATTGGGTGGTGGTTTGTCCTTTACATATGCAACACTTTAAGTGATTAGCTGTGGTCCCAGCAGTGCAGGAATTTATTTTTTTTGGGGGGGGGGGCACTTTTAGCTTCCCATCTATGAATGAGTTAAAATTAGCTTTTACATATTACCTTTTATCGTTCTGAATTTTTTGGTTTCGTTTATTTATCTATTTGCTTATTCATAGTCCCAAAGTACCCTAGAGTCTGCTAAAGTCCATAGACGTATTAGTCATTTTCATGCACATGTAAGATCTATCTTTTCTTTTTGTTTTTCAGGTAAACAATGCTTGCAGCACAGGCTCTACTGCACTTTTTATGGGCAAGCAGTTAATTGAAGGAGGTATGTGGAGTTTGCTCCCTTGAAAGGGACAGGTGCTGGTAGAGGTGCATAAAAGTGTGTGATCCATACTAGCCAGTTCTCATCTTTGATACCTCGGTTTGAACCTGTGGCTTAATGAATGGTGGCTGCTCAGAAGTCTCCCTGACAGTAACAATGACTTACTGGTTATTGTCACAGCTCTTATAAAAATGGTGTGGGAGCCAGTAGGGATGTGGAAGGTGAACAAGTATGTGTGCACTTATTAGCATTTTTCTCACTGTTTTCTTATTTCACTCCAGGCATGGCTGATTGTGTCATGGCTCTTGGATTTGAGAAAATGGAACGTGGCCCACTGAAAGGAAAGGTATAGTGACTAATGGGCATGACTCTTGGGTTGTTTGTGTGTTGAAGTTACTGGACAACAACAAAAAATATCGGACATAGACAAAATTCTTCTAACACCAATCAAATGCATATTACCCAGAGCCCACTGCATCTGCACAGCTGCCAACGTCTGTTTTGGGGTTTTTTTTTTTGTTGTTGTTGTTGTTGTTTTTCTTTGGGGGGGGGGGGGGGGGGGTATTTTTTGTATGATTTCTAGAATAGACAGAATAATATTGGATAGACAGAATTCTTGTAACCGATCAAATACACATTACCCAGTGCCCACTGCAACTGCACAGCTACCAACATCTGATTTTTTGTTTTGTTTTTTAAATTTTGAGTGATTTCTATAATCTAATACTTGTACAGTAATCGCTGCTAAAAGAAAATTTCGGGGGGTGGGGGGGGGGGCAAAACAAACAAAATTTGGTTTCTGCCTACTTCTGTACCCGATCCCCGTTTACCAGCTGTGGGTGTATGCTCTACACATGTGCAGAGCAGAACTTTTGCAGGTGGTAAACATGGCAGCCAAAGGTTTGCCTTCCAAAAGCAAAACAGGAAAGTTTTTTTGAAAGGAGTCAACAGTTCATGGAAAAATACAAAGAGCTTCTTAGATTTCTAGATAGTTCAAGAGGAGTTTTGGGCATTTTGCCACATATGCCAGTGCGACATCAGTATTGCTCATGCGAGGAAAAGGGACATTGCCAGCTGTGCTGTGTATGCCATGAATTTTGGTTTCATCTTGAAGTAAAAAAGTTGGTGAATGTTTCGCATGCTGTTGCTTTTGTCGATGCAATGTTAATCATTTAATGGTGGCAAACATGATGTCGAGTCCATTAGAAATTGTGAGTGCTATATATTTTGGCACTTTACACGCCCCCACTCCTCCCCCGAATACGATTTTTTATTTTGTGAGGTTTGCGGCTATGCATCTGTTAAATGTCCCATACTACCAAGTCCCTTCCTAAAGCCTATGTGTGAATAATGCAAAAATGTTTATCACAGTCCATATTTCTGGATGCCAAGGGGTGTATTTATGATGGTTTTCTGTTGGTCAGTTTTAAATGTGCATGTATTACAAAATCAAAGAAACTCACATGCTTTTCGTTCGCTGCTGTTGTTGTTTGTTATCTAAATACTGTATCATTGTGCTTTGTGTGTACTGCAGTATACTGACAGAACAAATCCTATGGACAAGCATGTTGAAGTAATGATGAACCTTCGTGGGTTGGAACCCAGTCCTGTCACTGCTCAATTGTTTGGCAATGCTGCCAAGGAACACATGGAGAAGTTTGGTATGTGCAGTAGCCTTTGCGTTTGCACTCCTGGACCAAAACCTCCCAGGGTTATGTCCTTATATTACTACTGTTTCTAAACTGTACCTGGCTATGTTCATTCGGGCCGATCGTCGGGGGTTCTCTCCGGGTACTCCGGCTTTCTCTCCCTCTGCTTTGAAAATGTTCAGCCCACCAAATTTGAAAAATAAATGCAAATCTAAATTCCGAAATTTAAATAGCTGAGCTGACCCTTCGCACCATGTGATTGTAATGTGTTTATGTCCAGCGTGTGAGAGAATGCGTGTGATTCACGTGAGCATGCGTGTTGGGTTCAGTTCGCGGCGCTTTGAGCCGATTCAAGAAATTGGGTAAAGCGCCTATACAATGCTCATTATTATTATTATTATTATTATGTTGATGGCCACTTTCTAACTTTGAAGGATTTTGACATTGTTTATGTTTGTGTCTTACTGTTGCCTAGCCCCAAATGCATGTCCAGATATTCAGAGGGGTGTGTGTTTGTGTGTTTCAGGTAGCACGCAAGATCACCTCATCAAGATTGCCCAAAAGAATCACAGGCATTCCACAAACAATCCGTAAGTCTGACTCGCACATGGATACATATACTGTAAACATATTGGTTGCAAGCTTTGAATCGAGACCTGCAAAACTAGCAGTATATGTACATGCTGTATCATATCTAATGAAATGCGTTCATATGGGGTATTTCAATGCTTCAGTTGTCAACGGTTCATACTGGAATGCTTTTTTCCATAACTGTGTCTTTTCCTGTACCGCAGACATGCCAGGCTGACATTGGACGTGATCTTCTGTTTCATTTGCATGGCAGGTATTCGCAGTTCCAAGACGAGTACTCTTTTGATGAGATAAAAAATTCTCCAAGCATCTTTGACCCTCTGACAAAGCTGCAGTGCTGGTGAGTACACTGGATAGAGTGTTTGCTCATCTGTTGCCGTTTTGTGTGTATATGTGTGTGTGTGTGTGTGTATGTATTACATATATTACAGGTAATACATATATTACAGGTGGCTCCTACCTACACTCATCTTTAGTTATGTTTTTAGTTGCATCTAGTGTAGTTAGAGCAGTCCAGTCAGTTCAAACTTCTTGGGTGTGGTCAGCTGGTGATGTGTTACACATTGATGCATGGACTTGACATGCCCCTACAGGTGCACTCTATGGTACTGGTACTTTCAGACTTTTCGAGTACACATGTCCTTGATGTGTTGGGAAAGTACATGGTGCACTGATAAACTTTTATGGTACATTTGTGAGTTTCTTTTCATTTTCTGGTCTCTTTCCTCACACACTTTCGTGCCCACCTAGTCTCAAGTCTAAGTTGATAGCAGATATGTGCTTGCAGCCAGTGGTGTTACTGAGTGACGCGAGGACCTAGTTGCATAACTGTGAGACCTAGATAAAGAGGAGTGATTGATAATGTAACCAAGAAAGTGTGTTGGGGCAGTAGTATGTCTTATCATGGCCAAGAAATTGAATGCGTGCAGTACACCTCTGCTTTTTACACTTCATTTAGTGCAGTGTACAGTGCGGTGTGTACATGTACAGTACTTCTGATCCTGCAGTTGTTATGGTACCTTGATTGGCCATTGATTTTCATTTATGATCTTAACCATTACCCAGCGTCATAAATCAAAAGGAAAGGTACCTTAAAAAAAGATAAAAGCAGGATTTTAAAACAGTTCTTCCCCCCCCCCCCCCCGGGTACAGAAGTTGTGTTTTGCAGGGTTTCATTGTTGTCGAGTGTTAAGTACACTGGTAAGCTTGAAGTTTTTTTGTTGTTTTTTCAGTCATTAATTGGAAGCGGAGATACAATCTGAAACCCAGCGCTTTCCACTAATGATGCAAGTAATAGGTACACAATTTCATTTGCAGTCCCACATCTGATGGCTCAGCTGCTGTTATCCTGGCCAGCGAGGACTTTGTCCGCAAGCACAATCTTCAGAGCCAGGCTGTGGAGATATTGGGCATGGAAATGGGAACAGATACGCCAAGTACATTTGGACGCAGCTCCATGAGCTTGGTAAGTCTTCGTGTGACAGAGGTGCACATGCACGTGTGTGTGTGTGTGTGTGTGTGTGTAGATGTTTATCTTTTTTATGTAGGGATTAGGGTATGCATGATATGTAGTTTTACTAGTAGTTTTATCATGGTTATCTTAGAGGTCATACTAGTGGCATATTTTTTTCTGTCTATAGGTTGGCTATGATATGACCAAACACACTGCTGACAGACTCTTTGCGAAGACAGGTGAGTCCATGGAGAACTTGACTATTCTCCGCCCCAACACTGCTTTGTCTTTGAAACATTTAACATTTACAGTGCATGTGTTCTCTGCACCTGCTGCTGTATGCTCATTGCAGTGTTTCAGTCAAGTGCATGTAGTGTATTCAATGCTGTTACCATATTTGCATTGTGATGGATGTTTTTCATGTATTTTTGAAGGAGTGAGACGAGAGGACGTGAACGTTGTTGAGCTGCATGACTGTTTCTCGGCCAACGAACTGATCACTTACGAAGCTTTAGGACTGTGTGCACCAGGTGAGCACCACAGCCTTGATTTAATGTTTCAGCAGCTGTTTATAAAGAGCAAATAGTTTACAAGCAGCAGTGCTGGAAGTGACCAGCAATCAGATGGTAATGTATGCCAGTGATGTTGAATCCCTGCACCTGCTGCTACTGCTAGTTGCTGTTTATCTAGTTTGCACATTTTTATCAGCCATATGTACTGAGTTCAGTCACTGAATCAGTTTATTCGTATTCATAGAACCACTGAAGCGTTCTTGGGCTGTATACTTTTCTTGCGCAGGCTTGAAATAGTGTTTGCAGGGTTGCACCTTGTGTAGATCTGTGAAGAAACTATAACTCTGCAGGCTACCCTACTTCTTGCTCTTTTGACAGGCAAGGCAGGTGAATTCATTGACAAAGGTGATAACACGTACGGTGGAAAGTACGTTGTAAATCCAAGTGGTGGTCTGATTTCCAAAGGACATCCTCTTGGAGCTACAGGTTCGTTTCCCAGATTCTTTGTCCACTTCCTTTCTGTACATAGTTCTTTGACCTGTCCCACTGGATTTATAAACCTTACATGTAGAGGTAGTATAAATTACCGTCTGAAACCTAAGTTTGTGCTCATGCAGTAACTGTGTAATTAATGCTGCAGGACTTGATAAATTTAGGGGAATTGATAGGGAAACTTTGTCTGTCTGTTTGTTTGTTTGTTTGTTTGGGGGGGGGGGGGGGGGTATGCCAAGTATTTTGTGTTCGGGCAGGGTGTGGAGCTGGTGTGGCAGCTGATGAAACTAGAAGTGTACATTGTATATCAGAACGGCTGGTGTACAGTGTACTGTATCTCGAGTTCACACTGATAAGCTGATGCACTTTGATTTGTGCCTGTGTTGAAGGACTGGCCCAGTGCACAGAACTGACTTGGCAGCTGAGAGGCATGGCAGGCAAAAGGCAGGTCCCAGGTGCTAAACTGTGTCTGCAGCATAATGTGGGGCTGGGTGGAGCTGTGATTTGTGCACTTTACAGGCATGGGTTCCCTCAGGAGCAAGGGTCAGTATATTGTTTACTATCCCTTCGTCACCCTACCCTTGCATGCCTGGAGTACATTGTCAGCGATGTGAATGACCTTGACATGCTCAGTATTTTCGCACGTGTGATGCAGCTAAGACCCTCTGTCATGTGTCTGTCTGTGACAAACTTTACCTTTGGCATAGTGTGAGGAATAAGATTACATGTAGTAGAAACACCAACCATGGTGCAGTGGTACACATAGTATGTGACAGGGCCTTTCCAAGCGTTTCATTTTGAATGACCTGCCCTAAGGGTCAGTCATCTGTCCATGAGTATGAAAATGTTTATACCTCATGTTTTTTTGTGTTTTTTTTTGTTTGTTTTTTCATGCTCATCATCTGCATGTGAGTGGTCAGTAACAATCGTTTCATTGTATTCAGACGACAGATCCAGGCAGTTGCAACCAGTGCCTCTGTAAATGAGGGCGACTTCAAGTCTGCTGTCATTTTCAAAGAAATAACCAAGCGGTTGGAAGAGGTCAGTGCAAGTGTTTATTGACTAGAGTAGTGTACAGACTAATTGGGGGGGGGGGGGGGGGGAAGGGGGGGACCTCATAGAAAAGCTGGTTCTCATCCAATGTGTATGTGTTGATATCTCTTGGATATCTGCAAAATCACACTAAAGACCCCCCCCCCCCCCCCCAAGCCCTCCTTTTATATTTGACCGTATATTTTCAGTGCACTTTCTTAGGCAGTAAGAGCCCAGATTTTTAATCAGATTAAAGTTTTCATCAGATGAAACAAACAGGAACTATAGGAATCTGATTCCATATGGTAAACATGCCCTGGAATCATTCAGTTTGTATGCCATGTACATGTTTTTACAGATAAGTGGGTCATAGCATAATTTGAATCATACTTCTTTTTTATCAGGATGGCAGCAACATCGTGAAGAAGATGAAAGGTGTCTTCACTTTCAAAGTCAAGGGGCCTGGTGGCAAGGAAGGTGTCTGGGTAGTTGATGTCAAAAATGGCAACGGCTCTGTCAAGTTTGGAGCCAATGGTAGTCCGACCACTTTTTCATCAGCACTCAGTGTGTGTGTGTGTGTGTGTGTGTGTGTGTGTGTGTGTGTGTGTGTGTGTGTGTGTGTGTGTGTGTGTGTGAGAGAGAGAGAGAGAGAGCGCGCAAAGAGTGTTTCGTAGAAAACAGATAGGCGCTATATAAACTGTATTCATTATTATTATTATTATTACATCAATTCTCTTTGTTGGCTGGAAACTTGGCATTGTATGTTCTAATAAAATTATGTTTAGATACACCTTTGACAGTGAAATAAAGTTCCTTAAGTGGAGACCAGAAGCTGTAGTTTTCCTAATGTGCCCTGTTCCTTGATATGAAGCGTGTATTTTTCCAGTTACAAGTGACACTGAAGTGTTATCTGTTTCAGACAAAGCAGACACCACAATCACCATGAATGATGAGGACATGCTGAACTTGATGACTGGCAAGCTAAACCCTCAGACGGTTAGTTAGATGGCTTTGTTAATCTTCCTCTTGTTCGTTTTCATTGATTCCATTTAGCTACTTTACTGAATTTTTGCATTAAAATTCATTCCTCATTTTGGGAACTGCCAGCTTGTTTGTGCAATTTGACCTTTTCTTTAGCAGTAAGACATTGCTGTGAGTATACTGACTGTAGTGCATGAACTTTCACATGTAACTTCAGACATTGTCTTGTGTGTGCAGGCGTTTTTCCAGGGAAAGTTGAAAATCGGTGGCAACATGGGGCTAGCTATGAAACTGAAGGACCTCCAGCCAAGTGGATCCAAACTGTAGAAGAGATTATATGCCAGCTATGACTTGTGCTGTTGCCATGGGATCCCTTAGCCACACAGAATGGTGGCTTGTGTTCTGTTTGCCCTGTGAACAATCATTTGTAATTGTTCTTACCATTTCCGCATGTGAGATAAGGAATTCTTTTATATTGTGCGGCTTTGTATGAAAGACTCTTTTTTGAGTGTTGCGACTTTGGACTGAAGTGCACGACTGATTGATTTGTAAGTCATTGCCATGGGAAATTGTAGTTTTATTCTGTGTGTACTACAGTCTACAGTTCAGCCTGAAAAGTCAAGTGCTCTCTGGTGCACAACACTAGTTAAGGACAACACACAGGATACCTCAGGTCTGAGGTGGATTTTTCAGGCTGAACTCTAGCAGGCATGCTGCAAATACTCTTCCGCTGATGTTCATCATGCAACTATTGTTTAGTTTGTCATTCCTAATTAGTCATCAGGAATTACTGTTATTTGTTCATTGAAAAATAATACAGAGAATAATGTGGTTCAGAAGCACAGTGATGTTATAGATAGGGAGAAAATGAATATTGAACAGTACTTCTGCAGACAGGTGTGATTTTTTTCTGTGATATTAGTGCATGCTTCATAATTTCACATTTAGCAGCTGCACTGTTGTTACGTTGCACATACCAGCTCATGTTCATCTAGATGTGATTCTTAAATATTTTCTGTCTGGATTTTTCTTACACTTTAACCAACTGTGTGTGCTTGTATTGAAGCCCGTGAAGGTTTATCCAGAAAAAGAAATTTGTTTCTTGGTTGAGGCTTAGATTGGTCTTCATTTTATATATATGTTTATGAGTATTTGTTGCAAGTGTGCATGACCATGCCATTATAGTGAAGGGATACACTGGTGGAGTTAAGAATATGTGAAAGCCAATGGATGTGCATTTGTTGATCATTCTCCATACACTTCTCGTGTTTTCACATTCCATGTGATATTCAGTGTATTCAGCACATTTTGTTGCGATTTTTTTTTTCCTGCTGCCACAAAGGCGATGACAATTTTGATAAATTTTACCAGCGGGAGGGAGGTACATCTTGAAATTGAGCCAGAGTTCTTCAGATTGTCAAACACAACTGAACATTTCAGTTGTAGTAGCTAAGCTTCACAACATGAAAAGCTTTGCTTTTAGTTCTGCATAGGATTCACTATTTATTACACAGAATGTGTCCATAGTAGTGTGCATATATATCTATAAAGATACAGCATAATGTATGACTACTCCAGATGCGTGTCTGAAAACAGAGACTGAAGGCTGTCAAATAAAGCATGAGTAAAAGAGATTTTTTTGTTGTTCTTTAGTTGTATTCAGTCATGGTCTGTGCATTTGTGTGTGTGTGTGTTTTGGCTAGTATCATATTTATCAATCTTCTCACTGCGTTCCCAGGAAATATAGATCAATGTAATGTACAGCTTGTCGGAAAAAAGAAAAGAGACCGAAGTCTGTCGCATGAAGCGTGAGTAAAAAAAGATGTTTAGTTTGTTTTTTAGTTGTATTCATTCATGGTCTGTGCATTATGTGTGTTGGCTAGTACTATACCGCGTTAGGAAGTGAAGATACATTGTGTGTGCGGGTGTTGCATTAGTAAATAAAATGCATGAAATGAATATGTTGACACACACATTAGCATTATTATATTTATTATGTTTTTTTTTTCATCTGCCAACTGATACATGCTTGTACTCTAGCATACAGAAAAATCAGCATGTAGATGACAAAATTGAATTTACAGCCAGAGAAAGTAAACAGCACCAAGTTTGAATGGCTTCACTAACCCATTTCATCGCAATATATACACTGCCACTGTAATGGTACTTATGAGCAATATTAGTCATTCATGTTTACATATATATATATATGTAATTATCAAACCCTGTTACTGGTAAATAGGAATGAAACTGGGTGAGTGTAAATCTACATAACCAAGTAAATGGGCTACACTTTTGTTTATTTCCCCCTCACCCCCGGATCCAGTTTTAGGTGCTGATATTGTGTTTCTTTACTTGTCCTGAAAATAGCAATAGGGAGTCCCTGGATATGTGACTAATAGCAAGTACTCCACTCCTGAGCTTCTGGCGCTGGCAAGCGCTTGCTATTACACTGTTGAGCCAATTCATGTTTGGTGACGGAAAATCCAAACTTTGATTTACAATGAGCAAAGACAGCATCTAGAATGCTCTGTGGTAGATCTAGTGCTTGTTTGTTTCATGTGCCCGGAGACACTGCAGACAGGCTTGCTTTTCCTCACATATTTGCCAGATTTTAGTGAAACAGAGTAGTCAGTACACATATCAAAGAGGCGTTCAGTGGGATTAGGATACTGATTTGGATGAAATCGGTACATGCACAATGGCTGTGAGACTTGCTGGGCTGCGTAGGAGTGGGCGTCTTGATCTATACGATAAACAGTAACAATCTTTGTGGCAATTAGGTCTGCGTGACTATTCCACTATTGTAATTTCTGTTGAAATGCCTGCCACACAAAAGTTTGTGGTGAGCAAAGAAGTTGCAGTTTATCAAGAAGTATTGAACCCTGAAGAAATCAGGCAGAACTGAAGAAATCAGGCAGCTTTATTTACAACTGTGAAAGACTTCTGTTTGTCACCTGTACATGTAAAAGGTGTCAGATATCTGGCAGATATGTGAATCAGTTAAATTCAAATAAACTCGGGGTTTGATTTCAAGCCCACTTAGCCCCACAATACAAACTTCTTCTCCGGGAGAAAAAGGTGACATGAAAGCTGTAAACACAACTACACTCAAATTGTTTCCCTTGTTTCTAATTATTTCCCCAAATTATCCCCAGTGGTGTAGGCTTTGGTGATTCAAATGCTCTATGTGCAATAACCTCTCAGAAAATCAGATTTCTGCAGATGTATGGTCAAAAGGAAAGATACTGCATTTCAAACAATACAAAAATCTGAAAGGGTATAGTATTGTTCATAATAATTCCGAGACAGGAAGAGTTAAAGGCTGTCATTTAATCAATTACAGTCTTGAAGCTTGATCTTTACCAAGAGACTGTAGCACACATGATCAGCAAAACCTGTTGGCAATGAATGAACGATGAACTTGTAATGCTGTCCTTCATCAGAAAGTATGGGTCAAGGTACACCCATAACACTAGTACAGACAGGAATGCACTGAGAGTCGAGTACATGTATATATATATGGGCATGCAATGTACAGCAACACATCTACTGTCAGTCTGTAGTAGAGAGCCTCCTACTGTGAAGGTTAACACAAAAGTGCAAGTAACTGCATGAGCAGTGCAATGAGCTTCATTAGCCACATGTATGGGAGGTAAGACCTGAAAATATGAGCACCGGACATAAATGTTTTGATTTGAAGGTTATTAACCTAAGCTGCACATCTCCTCAAAACTTGGCTGCCATACATCGTGGGTGTCGCCACACCCGTACTTTACAGAAAATATGCACGCCGTACATCATGGGTGCAAACGCATCCGTGCTTTTGAAGAAGGGACAGAAAAAAATTATCCCTAGCTGTACATGCAAACTCATCACATTTTTCAAGAAGGAACTAAACTGAATTAAATCAAACTTGCTGGCATACTAATGTGATGGTCTGTGTCGGCCTGTTGTATACAGAAATGTGATACATGTACAAGTCAAACTTTTGTCAGATAAAGTTTTTTTCACTTAAGTTGCAGGGACTGATCTAGTGATATGTTTTTGTAATTTACTTGTTTATTTATCAACAAAATCACACAAGTTTTGGTGAGCACTTCACCAATACCCATTTGGACAAAGTCAGGAAGTTCTGTGGATCTAGCTTGAAATTTGACTGAGCTACAGACGTCTGAATGATAGTTTAGGTGCAATCACACCAATGATGTACAGCGAAGGTTAAGTGCCCACATACATTCAAAGCCGGTGCAAATTATACAGTTACCATAGACGAGAAAAATGTTGATCCAACTTACCAATGCATTCTCTGCATGCGCAGTGAAGATCAGCAGTTAAACTTGTAAATTTATTTATGCAAGATGTAATAACAGAACATGCACCTCTCGGCATACAAATCAAGACTAGCAAAGTACACATAGCTTGATGAATAATATAAAATATTATTAATAAACACACTTACATTTTGTACAGCTGGAATGTAAAGGTAAAGACATGATGTGCAAACAATTCCTGCTTCTGCAAATTTTGTGGTACGGCAATGCCGAGCGGGGACCGAAAGAATCAATTATCAAATGGAGCACATGCACGGTGTGCAATTCAAGGGTCAGTAAACACCTGCCTAAGAGTACCGTACTTCAAACACAGCCATAGGTAAGTCAAAGTCATGAGCCAGAAGAATTACCGTTCTGATTGCGCAGTTGTGATATGTTTCAAATGATGACATTCTTTCAGTCACATCAGTGTTGATACAAGATACACGTAGACGTAGATACAAGATATTTATTCCTGTAGCCCCTTTTGGGGTATGGAGGATATCAGGAAAAATAAAAAGTACAAGTGGTAGTTGCATGGAAACAAAATCAGCATAATGTATAAAGAACAAGAGTCTATAACTCCAGCTGTAACGTGAAACAGCGTGTACATCATAGGAATATGTACACAAAGATGCCAAAGATAATGAATGCTGAACAGACAAATGAAGTGCGCAGCCAACTAATCAAAACAGCTGCTGAACAAGTACAAGAAAACAACGCAGTCACCACACACACACACACACACACACACATGCTCATACTGCACCACTCACCTTAAGAAATTTGGCAAGGTTAAGTGCTACCTTCTTGATTTTGTGCCTATTAACCGACATAAGCTGTAAGTCGATTTGACTTTTCGGAACCAATATGGGATGAACTTGTTGCGTTCTGCTTGAAGAGATGGACATTCGAACAGAAGGTGGAACTCTTTTCCTACTACAGCCATGTCGCACTTTCTGCATAGTCTGTCATCTCTAGGAACTCTGTTCTTATGACCTTGTTCAACTGGGAGTCTGTGGTTGCTACAACGGAACTTCGAGTGCAAGATCGTGGGTACAGTTTGCATCCTATTTACTTTTCACATTCATGTCGGTGGCGAGTCTCAATTCTCAGAGAGCATTGCTATGAGATCGCAAGCAAGGCAAATGGAGTTAGAGGAATCTTTCCTGCTTTCCAAGGCACAGGGAGAAGAAGCCTTGGGACTGACTGGAGTGGAACTTCAGAATTTCACCATGGAGGCGGAAACAAAGAAGGCTCAAGCTGAAGAAATGCAACTGCAGATCGAGGCTGAAGAAAGGAAACACCAGGCTGAGGCCAAAGAAAAAAGAAGACGTGAGGCTGAGGCGTCTCAACATGAGCAAATGCGTCCCCAGATGAAATGGCCAAGGCCAAATTGAACAGCAATGCAGTGAATCCATCTCCATCTAGAGCCAACCAACAAGCAAAACACCTACAGCGACCTGCGAGATATGTTCATGCAAGACAGGTACTTCCTATGTTTAGTTATATTTGTTCACGAGAGGGAACCAAGAAACATGGACAAAGCCCTGAGTCAGCTATACATGCGACGCTGGCAGATCACGTGTACATCATCAAGGCCATCACCACCGGGAAAACAAGCACGATACTAAAGAACAGTAGCAAGGATTGTGATAAGATTTTTGATGATCGAAAACAAGGACACGAGTGGATAGGACCACAGGAGGACAATCTGCAGCAGTTGTTGCAACGGAGATGCCTCCATTTGAAGAGAGGAAGGAGAAGCTGTGCCTGAAATGTTTGCAGCATCCCATTTTTGCCAGACTGTGTGGCAATTGTTGCAAATGGACAACAGCACTGCGAGGTACCCGAGTGCCACTTTGTAATATGCGGAAGGAACTCATTCCCGAGCAGCGTCTGACCGACAAAACAATGAAGTTGTACCGCCTTTCTCACCCGAGAAGCAAACGTTACCTATCACTAGGGTGAAGACGGATACCCCATACTTTGAAGGCGTCAAAGAAGTAGCGGTTGTAGAAGAAGCAATGGGCCCTGCTCTAATCTACAGGAAAGGCCAAGGGAAAAAGGCCAAGTCCACAGCCAGTTACCAGTGGAGGAACAACATTTTATGCTGTATACATCTAAAACAAGAATGGCAAGTTGGAGTACCTTGGAAGTATTGAAATGAAATCATGTGTCTAGCACATAGACAATTACCTAAGGCCTGCAATGTAGGATTTGTGACAAACTTTCATTCCTCTAGTTTACACTTGAGGGAGGCATGTGACGTTTCACAGTGCCTTTGGTAATCATCTGTTATTTACTGTTAATTATCTCCAACTCTCTCTATGTATGTGAATGGAATTGAGTGTGAATCACTGAATGAAGTGTGTAAATTTATTTATAGACAGCATTGACTGACGACATATACGCTGACGTGTCTTGCATTTGTGTTCGATAGACGTTTGCAGCATGTAAATATCTACATTGTGATGCGCCCCAAAGAAAATGGGCCCTGGATGGAGTTGCGAGAACACCTCTTGCATCTCTAGGCAATATCATACCCTGGAAATTGTCAGAGCTGAGCTGACTCGAGACCATCATCCTAGAGATGTACACTTTGGCTCTCTGATGCTTTGCACTGGAAAGGACCTCAAACACTTTGCACTATGGCATTCTTGTCAAATTACTGTGCATAGCGCACAACCACACTGCCACAGCAAGATTCAGTCAGTAAATAATTATTCTTCAATGAATGACACACAGCAGCAGTATCTCACATTCTAAATTCCATGCACACTGTCACATCCATGATGACAGCCAGCAAAGTACAAACAAGTTCTACAAGACATGAGGAATGGAGCTCATCAGGGTTCGCCGTACGTTTCCAGGGAGCTGTCTATGGGGGAGTCATCGATGTTCACCTCCACATGTAAACTGTGAAGGAAACTACCTAAAATCTGAGAATTTTGTTGTAGCCAAGTTTGCTTGTGCAAACTGTTGTTGTTTCTCATTCCTGACAAAATCCTTTCCAGCAAAACCACAATTACTACCCTCAGCTGTTTACCTACTGTAAACCACTAAAACAACACTGTCGAAGTTTTTGTGTATGTAAGAAATGACTTAAGTATAACATATTTTTATTCATTATACATGTACATTATATTACAAAAATCAAAATGTGATGAAAGCCACCTACAGGTACTTCAGTTTCTGGCTAAGCTTTAAGATACTCAGAAGTGAGACTTAAGATGCAGCACAATATTCCATGCAATGCTACTCACAGTCCACAATTCACTTCAATCATAATTCATTACACAGTATGTACTGTAACAACAAATGCCTGTAGTGTAGGTATCTCACAACCACAAGTACACCTCACATGCCAACAAAAACCTGTGTCACTGTCCGTGTTCCATGAAAGCCAGCTGGTGTACCTACCATGGGACAGCCACACTTCTAACCACACATGTATCAATCAGCTGCCTTGCATGCCATACATGCCACATCCATCACATCACATCTCATGTTTGATACTAAGTTCGTCAATAACTGCCTGTCTCTTGTTATCCTCCATACGAACAATAAACGGATGCTGATCATGTGACAGTTTAGGTGGGATTTCTGCTGTCAGTGTCAGATGATTTTCTTCCTCAGGTATGACACCTTCCAGCGTGTGGCAATCGTGAACAGTTGCTACTTTGAAAATAACTTGGTCACCAGTGTCAGTAATGCGGAATCGAAAACAACTGATGGCGCTTGTTGTCAGTCTGGCAGTCTTTCTGAAATCAGGAATGCTCGCTGGCAATTCACTCCCCTTGATTTCAATTTCCCCATTAACTCCAAGAAAGCATTTAATGCCGACAATGTGGTCAAAGCGGGCATAGGCTGTTGTTCGAAGATAGATGTTGAGTCCTGTTTCCCAGTCTCTTGCAAGATCTTTCTTTCTGTTGAGAAACTGGACACGGCCCTGGATATAAATTTGCTCAGTTGGTCGGTATGTGCTTTTGGTCACGATGTAAACAATGGGACTGGTCAGGACCAAAGCCTCGGTGCTAGGCAAGATGGAATCCTGCTGAATATAGAAGCCCATCTTTACCCAGGCTTTGGGTTTGAACACTACCTCATCTCTCTTACTGACTAGGTGGCTCACCTTCTCTTTGGAGAAATGGCGATACTTGTACAACATGTCCTCAAACCTCTTGTGGTTTAAATCAAAGAAGACGCCATGAGGAGGGAATCGGTAGGCGATGTACATGAGGTCTTCACTGAGCACACTGTCCCCCTCAACATGCAGCACATTCAGAGCTGAGTGCGCCACATTGTCACACAACCACTTCAGCTGAGGCACAGAGTTGCGGATGAGGGACAGCCGGGCCTGAAAGATAATCGGCTGGTCATCAATGCGCCACGTCTTGACTAGCTCATACATGTCCATGACAGAGTTCCAGCTGTATCCGCTCTGACTCAGGTCTGTGTGCGTGCCTGTGGTCCAGCCCAGTGACACTGTGCACTTGGGAAACATACGCTTCAATGTCTGGAAAAATCGACTAGGATCCACCTGGACAGGCCCTCCATGTGGGCCAGGGAGAACATCAGCGTGGATCCACACAGGAAACTTGATGGGGTACTGAAACACGAACAGCTCAAGATAAAGAGTTTCGTATGTCATTCAAACAAACAGAAAAGGTTCTACCCTGTCTATCCATCAGTCAGCGCCTTCAAAGACTGTCATAAGCACTGAGACAGTCTCAACACTGTATGCCCCTCGTCCCCCCCCCCCCCCCCAAAAAAAAAAAAAAATCAGTCTCAAAATTTTGGCTCACTGTCAACAAGAGACCTAGACAAACTTGGTAAGACTAAGAGCTTTGTATTCCAGCAACATAAATACCTGCATATCCATTTCTTTGAGGCGCTGCAATGAAATTTCCAATGCATCCATGCTAGAGAAGTCCAGCTTGATACCCTTGTTCAGGTATTTAATCTTCTGGAGCCAGTCGACCAGCTGAAAGTCACTCTCTGACTGGGGTGGCTTCCCCATCACTGGCAGCAACTTCTGATGCGGTGTTCCCTGCCCTTGAAGAATGACGTCACCCTCGATCATGTGCACATCACCTACAAACGAATCACATGCAGAAAAACAAGAAATCATCATGCACATGCACACCAGTTTGGTATGTGTATGTGTGTGTGTAGTGTATTTAAAAGGGATGTGGTGCAAACAGGAAACACAGAAGTGGCAGCCTAGTGAGTGAATGCACTGTTCTTACCAAGGTGCACCACGCAAATGTACTACACATAAATTCAATTATTATTATTATTATTACTATGTATAAGAACTCTAATTCTAAGACACTGTGCTTTGAAGAGGTATGATAGATTGACAATTATGAAAATGTTTTAGAGAGAAGAAGGCGTGCAAATTTAGTACACCAAAACAAAAAGGACTGACATAGTGACGGCAATGTCTTAGAAATAGTTATGTTGCAAATACTAATTACTGGAAATGATGATTGTGCTTACCTGCTATTGCCTTCTCAAGAGCTTCTCTGCTGTTGGCTGCCCTTGCCCATGTTACCTTGCTGGCATCATTATTTACGTTAAAAAAAATCAAAGCATTGATATCTGGTCCAAACTTCAGGAATGGCATGTGAGGGATCAGAAACTTAGGGATCAGAGCTGTAAAAGTAGAAGAAAAGAAAACTGTCACAAAAGTAATGAAACTTTGGTAAAGGACACATATTCACACATATTCATCCAGACATATTCACATGTATTCATCCATGTATGCATTACTTACTGTAATGCAATTCTGTATTGGGTCAATTTCACATGTGAAAACACTTATTATATATATATATATATCCAGCCTGTACTGTGTTTGTGAGGTCCGTGAACAACAATGAAGAACCTGCATATGCAACATCTGAACCCAAACTGGTTTAAAACTTGCTGACGGCCTGCATCCACCTCTGTGTATCACCTTCAAATCCAGGAAATATCATTTCCTCAAGGCAAGTGCACATTGCGTTCATCAGCTTACCTCCACCAAAGCTGTAAAGTAGGTACAAAACAGCGCACGCTGCAAGCGCATGGAAAATGAAATATTTTCTGCATCCTCTGTAAATGTTGCTCAAACGTATCATTTGACGATCCGTCTGATACTGAGCCATGATGCTGTACAGCAGACGGTTGTCATCAAACGCGCGTTAGGCAGGGGGAGGTAATATCCAATTTGGTGTTTCACTTTAAACTGTTTTTGGTCGACTTTTTATATTGTTGGAACTAAAACTGACCTATGATTTGTAGATATACGTGTAAGAGTGCCTTGGTATCTAAAAATAGTTTGTACTTGTAGCATCTCAGTTTTCCACAGTCACACGAGATGTAACATGGCGCTCGTCTGGAGAACGAAAATACGATTGTTCTACCTTTGACATCGTTTACACTGCAAGATCATCGTTATATTTGATAGAAGGTAATGCGCGTTTTACCGTCAGGACTCTTAGAATATTCGGCAAATGTTTTAGAGACAGATGTGGATATTTATGTGAATAATTTCAGTTTTCTTCTCCAGATTTGTCATGGGCCCTTTATCAATAGGTTGTGCAAGGGTTTAGCCGATTGTTCTCACGTTTTCTGAAGCGATCGTTTGGTATTTCTAATTTGTGATAAAAAGATTTGCAGACGCAACTTCTGTCACGTTTTTCAGTAATTTTGTAAAGCGATCTAGACCCCCACTCCTGTCTACCGCTGAACAAAAGATAGCCTGCGTCATTGCCTATTCACTGCAATGTCAACATGTTTGTCAATGACCTCGTTGTGCTCATACTTGAGATATCGGTCAAAATAGCCACATCTAGGGTGAGCTAGGCATGATTTGCAATTGATAATATGTCTTGAGACAGTTCCAGGATCAGGAATGTTTTCGTTGTTGTTGTTGGTGTTTTTTTCTGACAAATAAACTTAGTCATGTGCTTTGAATTTCGTCAGGTCTACTTTACACAGACGTGTTGTACATGTACTTTCAGATTTGTTTACGAAGAGTTGCGGATGCAGGGACACCATCTGACATAGTGTCAGCCACAGTCACCTGTGTGAATGGAGTGATAATAATGGAGTTTACAGCTGCAAATGTGGAGGAGGTATACATACTGCTTTTACTTGTGTAGGCTGCCATCTTGTAACAGTGAGTTTTTTTTAAAGAAATATAACTAGCCCTGTTACAAATTGTCTGTCAGCTTGTGTTTGTGTCACTGTTAGAGTGTTTGATTACTTGTTAGTTGAAGTGTTTGTTCTTGGTTCTTCTCTTTTAATTTTTTAAATTATTTATTTCATCAACATATTTTTTGTTACAGTCAAAATCATGGTTGTGTCAACCCTAGTGTTAACCATGTTTATGTTCGTTTCTCATTCCTCCTTAGGCTGTGCGGCAGTTTTACTGCCAAGGTTTTGTGCAGCAGGAGGTGCATCACTGGCTGACCACTGCTCAGTATTCTCCAGCAGCCTGGACCTTCAGCTGGGACCTTATCCAGCCTACTAAGGTATACTGCAGTGTCATCATATCATTGTGATTTTGACAAGAACCTCACTTAGATCATAACTCAACTGTTTTCATGGAGAGCCACCTGGTGCTTTCATGACAAACATTGAGTGCTAGTTTTTCTGGTGCCACATCAACGATGGCGTTACTATATGATGAGGATTATAATGATTGGCCACACTCTGAAAATGTTTTAAGTGACAAGTAATAATACTGCTGTTGCCGATTCTCGTTATAGCGCGTGAACATACGTGAACGTGCGCGATTTTGGACCGAGACTAGGCTTGATAGACTCGGCATGTGGGCTACTCGAGTCACACACGATGCCGCACTACCACTGCGTTGCTATCAGCTGCCAAAATGGCTCGAGAAAATCAGATACGCTGGAGAAATTCCCAGAGACGGTCTTACCTAATGGTGAGATCGTTCAGTTTGAGCCCTTTTCTTCAAAAGTTTCAAGAAATTTGTGGATAAAATCGATTCGAAGGCAGAACGTCGACCCGTCTCGGTGGCCTAGTGTGTGCAGCCGCCATTTCGTCGGGTACAGGCGGACAAATTCTGTCCCGGTACCTACATTGTTTGAACACAATGGTTATGGAACCAAAAATCAAGAAAGAAAGACTTTTATTTCCAAGCAAAAGTTCAGTTCGCACTGATAAACAGCCAAAGTGCTTGAATAAAAATTAGTGGCAAGCCACAAGTCACAGGTCGACTTGACCTTTACACCGCCTACCTCTCGGTTGAAGCGACTGCCGATCTGCTTCAAGAGCTAGAGTGATAAGCTGCGTTTTTGTGTAGCCACTAAAACGCACGCCACTGTCTTTCAGATATTTTTTTCAGTTCAGGAACTTTCATTGATTTAATTTTATCGCGAACATCTTCGCCGGTCGAAACGCTCGCGTTGCTCGCCATCGCATGCGTAGCCCACTTCAGGAGGACCGTTCGCGTCTCCGGCGCTGGAGAGCACCCGACTTTTCGTAACCGGCAACAGCGGTATTTCCAGTGCATTTGGCACTAATTAAACACCCACTAATTTCAAGCCCTGCGTTATTTCGTTTTGTTTTCAATTTCAGTCAATTGAAGTGCAGTTCTTTGGTGCCAGCTGTCTCCATGTGAAAATAGCAAGATTTTGGTAAGTGCAGATTTCTTCTTGAAATTATTTCCATCATCACATTTTGTTTGCTTTTCACACACAGTGCATTTAAAAGGTTGTGGTGGTGGTGGTTGTTTTTCATGTACTTTGTGTGTGTTCTCCAGGTCTGAGCTCCCACCAGAACAGTACCACACACTGAAAGAGCAACTGATAGACAGAATAGCCCAGTTCGCGAAGGGACCAAGAATTGTACTTACAAGATTATGCATTGCGGTCAGTGCCTGCTTTTGGCAATTTAGATGTGTTTTTGTTGTTGTTGTTATTGTTCTTTTAAATGGTGGTGGATGCAGTGCTCTTTTTCAGGCTGTTGCTTTTACTCATGTTTAGTTGTTGTTGTTTTTTAAATGGTGGTATGGATACAGTGCTCTTTTTCAGGCTGTTGCTTTTACTCGAGTTTAGTTTAACACACCTGTCTCAGTATCTGTTGATGAAGTTCTCATCTTTTCATGTATTGTTATCATGTGCCTTAGTAACTTTGCCCAGAAAACAAAAAGAAGTGCTTGCAGGAACTGGCGGAAAGTGTAATATCTGCATTGGCTTTGGCCACAGACAGTACTCAGTGCTGTGAAATTCTGATTTTGTTTATGATTATACAAAATCTCTATCTCCAACCATGCTTCTCTGACACTTTCCCGTGTATTTCTTACAGCTATCTTCATTGGTTCTCCACCTGACACCTGACCATTGGCCAGATGCTATCCAGTCTCTGATCTCCCTGTTCCAGCAAGAAAACCCAAATCTGGATGTCAGTATTCCTTTATTATGTCAGAGCCTTGTATTGGGCAAAAAAAGGAAAATTGGCTAGTTGTCGCTGGGTTCGTTAGGTCGCAAGCCTTTTTGCAGGTACTGAGGCTAAATATGCTTACTTGGCAAGTAGATGTTCTGTCTGTGGTTTCTTGTAAATCTCACCCTAACAGAAAGAGACTGTGTAGCTGACCCCCTGCTCTATCCATTCCATCTCTGTCAAGCCAGCTGCTCTCTCTCTCAGGTACGCTGGTGGTAGTTGCCAATGAAAAAAAAAATGTTGTCTTCGTTGTTTTTGAGGAGCAACTTGTATACTCCTGACATCATACTGGGCAGTATGCAAGGCAGACTTTGTGTGTAAACGTGTAGAAGCCGTAACTGACGATGACCCCACAGCTTCCTCTGTCATAGCTTCTTTGTGACAATAACACATTTGTGAGACGTGTAAAGCGAGTATATTTTGTCCTAGCTGGGTGTTTTATGTGTAGAGTATAATATAGTGCTGATTGTACAGTGTGCTGAGCTGTACATTGTAGAGGTGTATATATTTCTACTTGTAGAATCCTGCTGTGTAAATTGCAGGAGATGTAAAAATTGACTATGTGTACATGTACTGGAAACAGTTTCTGTTTTACGTGCAGCATGAGTAACTGCATGGGACCATCATCAGATTTTGTTTGTGACTCTAGGTGTAGCAGTACGCAGTTTTGCAGCTTCAGTTGTGTAATGGGTGCTGTTTCATTGGAGTTTCTTTCCTAGACGTCCCGCCTCGTGTACTGATTTTTACTTTGCACATGCTTATTTTGTTTCACAGAGCACACAAAGATGCCATCTTCTTCTAGAAATTCTGACCGTTTTGCCAGAGGAGGTTAGTACCTTGCCCTCCCAAGTTCACGTAGCCTCCTGAATACTTTTTGTGATGCCCAGACCCTCCGGTTCTATTTGAAACTGTAGTCATTTTGCTTCAGTTCAGTAGATGTGTAGCTGTTCCCTTGAGGCGACTGGTTTACATGTATGCCACACACTCTCTAATGGAGAGCATACTACTGCAACACATATGCCTAATTTTTAATATATTTTATCATGATGTACTGGTGTCTTTTCATGTTTCTGTTACAGTATTTTCTTTCCATTCTCCTGACCTTTAACTTTCAGTCTTCTTTGCCACTGTTGTAAATAAATTTCATTAATTCTTATGTCTATGGTGCATATTATCCTTTTTCCATTTCCTGAGGGCTTTGCTTTTTTTTTTTTCACACTAGAGGATAATCGTGGTCACACTGATTTTAATGATACTTCACATGTGCCATGTGTCGCCAATCTTTGCTGTTTTGTTGGGACATGCAAGATTTCATTGGCCCATCTAGTTTTCAGTCTTGGTCTTTCATTTCATCTGTTGCTGTTGATCATGTTTTCCGCCATCAGTTCAGTTCATCAAGTTTACAGCCATGGCAATTTTGTAGCTTCTGTTACAGTTTTTCAGTACCAACCTCACCCACCAGAGGAGGGCAATACTGCGACATGAACTTGCAAAGGCTCTTCCACATGGTTAGTGCAGAAATCAGTGCTCTCTTTTTTCACCTCATTCTCCCATTTTTTATTTTTTTATTTTTTGGTTGTTGTTTTTTTTTTAGAGGGTGGTGTCACAGGCATGCTTAACAGCATGTGTGCATGTTTGCTTTTGAGTAACGATCGTGGACTGTTGGTACTGCTTCTACTATTATAAAGAGCTTGAGCTTGTCCTTGTTTTGCACTTCACCTTTAGCAGCCATCCAGGTACATGTATAAGCAGATTGTTTTGTATAATGAAGTACATCACATACTGTAGATTTTTGTTTTTAAAGGAGTGCTAACTTCAACCATGTGCAAAGAAAGATGATTCATTGCGCTGGAGTTCAGCCCAGACAGTCCATTGCTCCATGTCATATGATGAACTTGTTGCCATTCCCCCGTTGCAGTGATGTGGCTGCTGCAGAGTCTGCTCAGCTCGAATCTCGGGGCCAAGGTGCAAGAGCAGGCGCTGAAGAGTGTGGCCAGCTGGGCGGACTTCGGTCTGGATCCAGAGCTGATGGAGCCCCTTGTTGAGCAGGTCTTTCAGGCGCTGCACAAACAGGACACATTTGATGCTGCTGTGGACTCTCTCGTCAAAATATTCTCACATCCGGAAATGGAAAGGTGTGCAGACAGTGTTTAAAGAGAGAGAGAGAGAGAGAGAGTGTGTGTGTGTGTGTGTGTGTGTGTGTGTGTGTGTGTGTGTGTGTGTGTGTGTGTGTTTCTTTGATGGGTCCAGGTTTGGGGAAGAGCTTTTGGTTCCATGTAAAGTATACACTTTGATGGGTTCATCACTGATCAGTGATCTGACATCGATCAATATGTATCTTATCCCTCACCCCACATACCCCCCCCCCCCCCCCCCCCATCATCTGATGTTTTTAGTACGGGAAGATAGGTTTACTTTATGTTTTTGGTTTTGTTTTGTTTTTTAATTGCAGGTATCCCAACACTCTTCAGAAACTGCTGCTGCACACATTGCGGACTCAGGAAATGTATGAAAAAGCCTTGGCAGAAAAGGACATGGTAAGAGCATAGCATCAGTTATTTTCATCTTAGTTTTACCTCTGCTTGTGCCATTTCTGTCTACAGCTGTTTTTTGTGATGATTAAAATGTAACACAGCTAATTCCATCTTACAACTTATGTTTTGAAAAAGTTTCACTCGTGAGTGAACATGTATGCTTAAAATGCTCTTATCTTGATGATTTTTACATCTCCTAATGTGAAACACTGTTGTTAATGCTTTATGCGAGGGTCAAAAGTTCAAATTCTACAACTGTTCAGTGTTGTTACACTATGGAGCGCTCAGTGCAGTTGCCACATCATCGCTTCTGTTGGCTCAGCGCCAGCATTACAGACACTGTCAGTATCCAGATGTCTAGGTGGTGTGATGTAGATACCAGGAAAACAGCCCAGAATGATCTGTGAGCATAGAAATGGTACCATTATCCCCTTTCAGTAGGCAGGCACTGTTCCAGATTTCCATTCTAAATTCTTATTGGGGGGGGGGGGGGGGCTTAAGGACCTAGAGAGAAACTTCTGAAAGCATCTCTGCCCAAGAGGCTGGAAAAATCTGATTCACATGCTACAATTGATAGTTTTGCCTGGTGCATTGCAGGAAACCGTGCAGGGTTTGTGTCGTGTGGTAGTGGCATCTGCAGAAAACCATCCAAAGGTCATTGTCAAAATGATACAGGAAGATGGAGAGAAAAGGGAGTTGGCCCTTGCCCTTCTGCATACTGTGATTGTAAGTGGTGGTGTGCATTCTGCCATTCTGATACTTTTATATTCTCTCTTTCACTGTGGAGACAAGCAGAATTATTATGCATGCATTAGTCCGCACCACAGTGTAGCCAGACTACAAGAGCAAAATGTAGACAGCAGTCGAGTGAAGATGTTCATTGATTTTACCTGTGCATATTGTTTTGAGGTCGAGTTTCCATAGACGTTAAGTTGAAGTTCTTTTAATGAAATTATAACTCTTGTTTTCAGCGGTTTGCATTCCCACCTGGTCAGTATCCAGTTGATGAATCATGCAGTGACATGTCTTTCACTTTCTGGTATATGCTGCAGGTAAGCTACCTGTTATGTCTAGTTAAGTTTGGGAAGTTTTAGGTTTTTGTGAGTTACTTTTCCTCAGGTTGTCTGTGTGGAGATATCACTTGTACACCTTTTAATTTAACACATTTCTTACTGTACATAGGGTTTCCCCATTCTATAGATTCTCCTACCACTACATGTGTACTTGTACTTTGGGTCACTGTATGGGACAGTTTGGCAAGAGCAGGGTGCTTCATGGATTTGGTTTTGTGTGTGTGTGTGTGTGTGTGTGTGTGTGTGTGTGTGTGTGTGTGTGTGTGTGTGTGTGTGTGTTAAGGGGATTACATTCTGTCTACATAGACCATAAGACAGATCTTGAAATTTGTCATGATGTTGTGTTGAAGAAGTGATGAATATTGATGATTTTCTGGGTAGGGGAATAGGTTCATAAGTGACACTGTGCAAATTGTTTTTAATTTTTGGATGTTGCATGTGTGGTTTTCAGGATGAGTTGTTTGAGTGTGAGGAGGAGGAGTTTCGTAAACTGGTGCCAGTCTTTCAGCCGCTGTACTACACACTCATCCAGGTCTTGCTGGCAAAGGTCCAGTACCCAGAGGACCAGGAGTTTGAATCGTGGGCCAAAGGTCAGCTTACTGATTCATGATCGAATCTGCTTGACTTCCTACCCCTAATTTGCGTCTGTCCACTGGACTGTAACAGAAGCTACTTGTCTACTCAGACAGTCACTTGTGATTGATAGGTGACAGATAGCCGTGCGATCATTTAAAGAATAATTTCTTTTGACTGGAGGCTTTTGGTTTTGTATCTGTCAAGGAGTCAGATGTCATTTTGTTAGGTGGGCCCAGATGTAAATAAATCCTGGGATAAATATTCATTGCATTAGATGTTGTCAAGTTTGTTTGCCTGCCCCGCTGGTTAGTCCATAGTGCCAGTTAGTCTAGCAGGAGAGTATCGTTTTAAAAATTCCTGCTTGATGCAGATCACCTTCAGCTTGTGTTAGTGCTGGGTCTGTTAACCAAGCTATAACAGCAACACACATGACCTTCCCTACAGCACTGTCAGAGATTCTCATGAAGGTTTGACAGAATCTCATCAATACATGCTTTATTATGTGGCAAATGATATTGTTTAAATGGTGTGCAGATGAACAAGAGGCATTCCGATGTTTCCGGCAAGACATTGGAGACACAATGGTGAGTTAGATTTGTTGATGCTCAACAAAAGATTATGGAAATATCCATGTGCTTATTCCTATGTGCATTGTCTTGAATTCACTCAAGTTTCCGTTTTCAAACTCATGTTCTTTATCTGGTACATGTGTATTTTGCAGCATACACTCTGTTTGTGGTCTTTCTTGTTTTGTCCTGTTTTCAAATCATATCAGACTGAATATCCCCCGAACATCACATTATTTTACACTGTACTTTTGGTAAACAAACTCTGGTGTCACTGTTTGCAAAAGCAGAAATGTAGCTTGTGTAAGTTTCCCTTTAGTTTGAAAAGCAGATATGTAGCTTGTGTACTAAGTTGCCCTTTAGTTTGATGGACCTTTCCTTCTTTTCCCCAGATGTATGCCTTCAATGTAGTCCGAGAGCCTGTCCTTGGTTTCTTCTGCTCCACACTGGCCAGTCTCATAGAACAAAGCAAGTCACAGGAGATCAGATGGCAGGTCAGAATTGGTGTATCGCAATGTCAGCTTGCCCAACAGCGGCAACTCCATTGTTAAAAGTGTGCTTTATACATGTATATTAATTTATTCATCACTTTTTCTTAGCTTAACATCTCAAGTTTACAATCTCATGTTGAAAAGTGCAAGTAGAAAAAGTTAAACATTGAATGGTCAAAACTCAGTCATTGCCTATCATCTTTCAGACTGTGGAGGGCATCTTCTTCATGTTTGGGTCTATGGCGGAGTGTGTTGACCTAGAGGAGACCGTCTACTTGCCCATGCTGATGAACATGGTGCCGTCCATACACTTCACCAATATCACGCTGCTCTCCACTGCCCTCTACATGATTGGTAAAATGCTGTCTTGTTTTTCTCACCCTCCTGTTGATGTTTTCTTTTCGCGATTTGATGGAGTTTGATGCTTGTTCGTGCTGACGCTTGAAACAAAGGGACTGGCTAGTGGTGGTGGTGGTGGGGATGTTGCTGTTCACCCGTGTGTGTGTGTGTGTGTGTGTGTGTGTGTGTGTGTGTGTGTGTGTGTGTGTGTGTGTTGTTTGTTTGTTGTTGTCAGGGCTTGTTACTTTCTGTGTTGTGTTTTATCAATTGCTTAATCCCTCCTCCCACAGTGTTGGTTTTGATTGAGGAATCTTTGGTGCTTCGCAGTGGTGACTTTGCCACTCCTAATAAAATTTCTCTTTTTTTAGTTGGACCATTACAAGCCCTTTGTTGTTGTTTTGTTGTTTGTTTGTTTGGGTTGGTTTTTTTTCTCTCTCTCTTTTTTTTTTTTTTTTTTCAAATCCAGTAACTGAGTCAGAACAGACCCACTCATCATACCAAACCTGCTGGTCTGAATGAACTATCATGGAATATTCTCTTTGATTACTAGAAAATATTTTACACATTAAACTGGATTTGTTTCAAATGCATAGGCTCATTTGGGGAGTGGATGAACAGCCACCCGGAAATCCTTAGCTGCGTCCTGCCCCTTGTGCTACAGGGTCTCAACAACAGCAAGGTTGGCACTGCCGCCACCATGGCACTCAAAGACATTACACGGGAATCTCTTGATCACATCCGTCCCTTCATACCTCAAATCCTATCCACTAGTCAGGTGAGTACATGGATATACATGCTGCAACATACTGGGACTTTTCTTGTTTGTTTGTTTTTGTTGTTTGTTTGGTTTAAAAAAATAATATTTGGAATTTTTGAAGAGGAGTGAAAGAAAGAAAAAAATTGATGTATTTTGTGCATTATGCTGGTTTCACTACCTAATCAAGACACTGCCCTTGTTCTTTTCCAGACCATCCTTCAGAAAGATATCCTGTTGGTGAGTTTTCTTATTTTCTGTCTTGATAAATTTGAGCACAAAAACGACAACCAAAATGTTGTCTTATTCTTTTTGCATTTCTTAAGTTTGGGCTGGGTGTTCTTTTTAGCTATGGAAAACAGTTCTGATGTATGAGGCAGCTACAAGATTTGAACAAGATTTACACTTATTTATATGCTTTGATAATTTTTGCCTTTATCAGCCTTCATTGGAAACCTGGACTCTTGCAGAAGTGTGTTTGTACATGTATTACTGTTTTATGATTATGCCTTCACCTGTGTGCAGGAGCGTGATGCGATGCGGTTGATGTCATGCATTGGCCAGGTGCTGTCCATCCTGCCCATTCCAGACATCATGAACTACCTCGATGCCATCCTTGTTCCTCGTCTTCAGCACATGCAGCACCTCGTCAAACAGGAGGTAATTTTGGCCTACCCTGAGTCAGTTATGGGTGTATTGTATCCAGCATAGTGTAAATTTTTGACATTATCTTCTGCACCTGCAAGGGGAACTGGGTTAGTCAGTCTGATGGAATGATTTTCAGGTTGTAAGTTCAAATCTTGGCATGGAGCCAGACTTGGGCTGGCTTTGTCCTTGTTGCCACATCTCACATCTTTCATACCACCTTTATGTGGTAAACGACATAAACCTGCAACAAACATCCAATCAAACCTGCACTTGAAAATTTGAATAAGTCCCAGCAGCAGACAAGATGCTAGTGAAGCGTTCTCTCAGTGTCTTTCTTTGTTTCAGCCCTCGGAAGCAGTTCAGAAACAGCTGGTGTTCCAAGTACAGTTGCTGTCCTGGTTGTTCAGCACCCTCGACACAGATCGAGATTCTGCAGATGTTTCAAACGGCCAGACTGCAAAGCCTCCAGCACCTACAGGACCAAAACCAGTAAGTCATACGATCTTGGGAAGGTTAGGATTTTAAATGAGAAAAGTGATCGAAGATTTTCAGAAATAGCGATGGTGCGGCAGGTGGGGATCGAACGTACACAAAAATACAGACTTGTAACTGAACAAAACATATTGCATCATATGTGCATCAGCGTGTTTGACTTGGTGATGTATGTATGTTTGAGGTTTTGGGATTTAAAAAATAAAATTTTAATAGAAAATGTCTGTTGGAGCAGGTGCATCATGTATGTGTGTGTATGTTTCAGGTGTTTGTTGTGATGCAGCAGATTCTGCCCACAGTGCAGGAGCTTGTCGCCAAGTGGAAATCTGAACCCAGCATAGTTGAGGTGAGCAGCTGCTGTTACTCTATCCTGCATTGTCCCTCTTCCACCTTGTGTTTTTCAAATGTTACCACATATCTCAGTCAAAAAGGGCATTCTGCATTATGTGACTTGACCCTCTACATGTTTTGCATCACCTCATGTCTGGTTAGTTTCATGATGGTGAAAAATAGCTGTTGTGGTGTAACATATTCTTGAGACTGTGCTTATGCAAAAAAGAACAACAGAAACAAAAGTATTAACTTAAAACAAAATGTGTGCGGTTGTTGTGGCTCAGGGACCATTTCCCACGGCTACTTACTGACTAGAGAGTAGGATAAAGGCATGACATGGAGAAAAAAATATATGGGGTTGTTGTTTGTTTGTTTGTTTTGTTTGTGTGTTTTTGCTGTGGTGTGAGTGTGTGTTTTAAACCGTTCTGTCAGGGGAGTTTTCTCAATTTGGAAGTGAATGAAATAGTATCTGGGTTTCTTTGCTGTTTGCAGGCAGTAAATGAGATGTTTAAGAAATCTCTGTCAGTGCTGATGGACGATTTCCAGCCTCTGGCCAACAGTGTGGCAGACATGATGATTCAGATGTACGAGAAAACACCTCATGCATCAATACTTGATGTCGCCAGACAGGTGAGTCCTTTTGTTTGGTATTAGTTCTTTTCAATTTCACTTGTGATGATGATAATTCCCTCTGCAAATGCTAGCTCTCTTTGACAGTCCTGTTCAGGTTGAGTGAATGATTAGTGATTGATTTTTTTTTGTCAAAATTAGCTTTTGCCAACACCATTTGAATTATTCATTTTGACTTTCACTGTTGTTTTTGCCAGTACCACTTTAATGATTTATTTTTACTTTCACTTTTGTTTTTGCCGGTGCCATTTAAATGATTTATTTCGACTTTCACTTTTGTTTTTGCCAGTGCCATTTAAATGATTTATTTCGACTTTCACTTTTGTTTTTGCCGGTGCCATTTAAATGATTTATTTCGACTTTCACTTTTGTTTTTGCCAGTACCATTTAAATGATTCATTTCGACTTTCACTTTTGTTTTTGCCGGTGCCATTTAAATGATTTATTTCGACTTTCACTTTTGTTTTTGCCGGTACCATTTAAATGATTTATTTCGACTTTCACTGTTGTTTGTGCCAGTACCACTTGAATGATTTATTTTAACTGTGTCTGTGTTAGATCATTTTGCTGTTTGGTTCGGATGCTGCATTCACCCAGTACGTCAACACCATGCTGAATGTCATTTGTACTCGGACGTTAGAGTCATATCCTGCTGGTGAGTGCCTACCATGGTACAACATTTTTATTGACTCTCAGACATTTAAATGGGCCAATTCCATCTTTGCTAAGCCAACTTATGTTTTGGAACAGTTTCTCTTGTGAGTGCGCCTGTACGCTTGAAATACTCTCTCTTGATGATTCGTACAGCTTTTAATGCAACACATTTGCATGATCGGTTGAACATTCAAATTCTGTGTTGAGCTCTCAGTGTGGTCGCTGCGTCATCAGGTATGCTTCCCCTGGCTCAGTGTCAGCATTTCAAATGCTGTCATTGCCCAGGTATCTAAGTGGTGTAATGATAGATCCCACAAAAACAGCTCAGAACAATCTGTGAGCATAAAAATGCTAACATTAGCCCCTTTAAAGGCCTATCTTTTGACATACCTAGTCCCACGGATCGTTCTGAGCTGTTCTGGTAGTGTCCAGCATCATACCACTTACACACCTGGACAGTTACAGCCTCTAACAGGCTGGCACTGAGCCAACAGGAGGCGAAAAGCAAGGCTTCTGTTATAGTGTTGCTGTCACTCTTTTACCAGCAGAGCTGCCGTCAATTTCATTTCAAGTTTGCATGGCCAGCAGACATTAGTATGTTGTGTTCTTAGCTAGTAATCTTTGAATATATGTTTAAATGCTAAGTATATGTAGCTCTGCAGCCGTAAGGAGCCTAACAAAAGCTAGATGTTAGATACAGTGCATATACACCATCTGTGTTGTTCTCTTTTCAGTTCTCAGGGAACCTGATGTGGTGGAGGCCTTCATGATATTTCTTGGCAATGTGAGTTGTTGTCATCTTACCTGTATTCAGATGTTATTGAGGGTTCCCAGCCAGTTCAGTTTAATTCATTTTAATAATACTTTTTTTTTTTATCCCTTGAGGGCAATTAAAAGGGCAAAGGGTACTACCAATACAGAAAGAAGCTAGATATGTTCTGGCAGGGAACTGTGGATATGCAGAATAAGAATTCATCTCATGTGTTTGTTTGTCAGTTGAACTTGAGGTAATTATACTTTTACTTCAGATTATTCAAATGTTGTATTTATTAATAGGGTGTTGGTACTCTGCATTTGAATTTTTTTAAATGGTTTAGACAAATACGAGAGAACGAATAGACAAGATCTATCAGTGGGTAACTTTATTGTACACTGATGTGAAATATTGAGAAAGAAATGAAAATTTGTTTATTGGGCAGCAGTGTGACTGTGTATACACAGGATGTCCAAGTAGCAGTTGAGGGTAAAATGTATGGCAGTCAACGTTCAGTAGCAATGTCTCCACTTCTGTATTGTATCTGTTAACTGATTTCTGAACATTACTGCAGCTGCTGAAGAAAAGCCGATCTCTTCTGGTATCGTGTGGCGTCAACCTTGAGGCTGTTTTGAAAGCAGGTGAGATGCTTTTTCTTTCTTTTTTTCTAACTTATGATTTTGTTTTGACTGCTTCATGATCCATACATGTATGTAATTTGCCCATCATCACAATTTCCATTCACAGTCATTGTTTTTGCACCCATTGTTGTATATTTTGGTGGTGTTTTTGTTTGTTTATTTTAGATGGTGGTTTCCAATGGAAGTGAGATGTGTGTTCTGTTTTTTTGTTTAGTAATTTTCAGATGATTGAGAGAGATAATAGGTGTAACATGCTTTTCTCTGCAGGTATTGCGACCATGGCAGTGGCAGAGCAGTGTGTAGTGAAATCCAGCTGTTTCTTTGTGGTATGTACACTTTGCACTCTGTGAAAAAGCAGTGGAACGCAAGCTACATTTAAACCAGCAGAGATGTCATGTTGACTCCTTTAATTTTGTTTTTACTTGATTTATAGTACTAGTGGGGATATTGTGGCTGTACTCTTTTATTGTTTGGTTAATTCTTTCTCAGCAGCGACAGATTATGTGTTTACATAAATGTTCACTCTGTTTTGCAGATTGAGTTTTTAACGGCGGGTTATGAAGAGGAGAGCATAAAGGTCATTGTGAACAACAACATGCAGTTTATTGTGGACAGAGTCCTCAGGGTAAGGTTGTTATTGTCTTTGGTGACACAGTTAACAACTTTGTCATGGGATGTCACGCTATGAGACCATATATGCCATATATATTTAACTATGTAACACTGTGCAGATCAAATTTTTAACAAGAGCACCTTTAACGCAGCATCTTAATTATTTATGCAAAACTTGTTTTATCAGACGTAATTACAATGAAATAACAGTCATCTGTTCAACCAAAATAGCTAGTTTTGGGGTGAATTTTATACATAATTTTTTTTTTTTTTAATTGTGAATACAATGTGTAACATCCCTCATGTTAGAACAGACACCTTTGGTCAGCGTAGTTTTTCATACCAGGGTCCGACTTGTTGGAAAGATCTCCCAGCATCAATCAGATATGCAGACACATCCTATCAGACACAAAGCTATCCTTCAAGCAAAATCTTAAAACCCACCTCTTCACTGCCCTCAACCAATAGCTGTTGCCACATCATCATCTTGCTGGTCGTGTGTGTGTGTGTGCTGGGTCAGCGGAGGCCGTGTATGATGCTGCATGTTATGTGTATGTAGTTAAATGTATGTGTGGAGGAATGTTGCGTGTGTTTCTGTGTGAGTGAGGGCGTGTCGACTGTAAGGCACCCCGAGTTCCTGCGGGAGGGAGGGCATCCCTTAAATGCCCCTGATTGTTATTATTTAAGGCCAAGAGTGAGAGTTGCAAGGGTGAACATGTTCTTTCTTTTCACGTCTCACAAGAGTGGACATGTAATGGGTGTTTTCATAACTGCAGGCGATCGGTGGAGAGGCAGCACGACACATCATGGAGATCATCTCAGACGTGTTGCTGGCATGTTGCAAGTACCACTTTCCTGTCCTCAACACAACAATCCGTGTGCTGCTGGCCACAGATGGCTACCCGTCACCCCGGGCATCACCCCAGGACAAACAGAACTTTCTGAAAGTTATTATCAGGTAGGCAGAAAGTTTGTTGTGACCACTTTCCTTTTCTTGGAAGGGGGGGAGAGAATCTGTGCATTGCAAAAGCAGTTGAGGTACTGTTGACGGATATAAACACTTTGTTAGTCCAAGCTTTACTGTGTTCTAGCATGGAATCCTTCAGACAGAGTTAAGTGAAGGAAAAGTTGTATGTAATCTACAGAAGTGTGTTTTTACAGTAATGTGATGCCATTGAGCCACATCATGTATGGAGCTAGTGTATGGTGACTCAGTGTGGAGTGGCTTGTATGTCATGTAAATTATGACACTGTGAAGTAGTGCCTGGTGGCTAACCTGCACATTATTAGTATTTTTTGTGTTGGCAGTGACAAGAACAACAAGCGCAAGATGAGAGAGACGGTGAAGGAATTCTCACTTTTGTGTCGTGGACTGCTCGGCACGGAATATGTGGAAGTGGCTAAGCAGTTTTTGTAACCACAGCTCATACAGACTGTGCTGGATACTCTTTTGACACCAAATACAGAAAACTTCAGGGCTTTACACTACAGCAGATGCAGGCATGGAGCCGTTTGTTTTCAACAAACTTAACGGGCAGTTGAGTTTCCTGTTTATCTGGCTGCTACGTATCAGTGAGAAGACGCAACATCGCTGCTTCTTTTTTTTCTCCTTCTTTCTGTTTTTTTCATTTTGCACTTGAGGCAGCTAAAAAGCACATCTGCCCAGAGGTTAAATATTTTGCTTTTTTCATCGCTTTTGGTGATGCAGTGTGGCAGATTTTCAAGCGTTCTACCTGCAGCTGTTGGGTCCTGCTTTTCTGCTGTCAGCCAAATGCTTGCGACAGGGACGCTGCAACATGGGACACATTTTGTTTACGCAGGATTCAGCCAGCTGCTTTTCAAGGCACCACTCTTGAAGTGGACAGACACATCACTGTGTTAGTGCTGATGTCAAGGAATCATGAAGGCAAGAACCATGGCAGCCAGAGATAACAGGCAAGACATCAAGTCATATTGCAGTTTTGCTACTTAGGTTCAGCTGCTGGGAACTTGGTGCCAAAGAAAGAGATGTGTAAGAGGAAGAAGCAAAAGAAGTGCAGACTACAGACACTTGTGCTAGAAAGCTTGTCTCACAAAACATATGGCAAGAAGTGCTGTGTAGTTCTATGCACCAATACCACTAGATGGATCATGGCCTAAGGGTGATCAGTGACGTGGATAAAAATGGGCCTATTCTAACCTGTCTTACGCTGGAGAGGCTTTGGCTGTACAGTGTTATAGAGCCCTTCACGTGTACCCTGTATTGCAAATAAATTTCATGATGTCCATCTTACTGACGATGACAAAAAGAAGACATAAAGACAATCATCCATAAATTCACATCATAAACAACACAGTGAACACTCACAAATGCACATACACTCACTCACTCATGCAGAGGACCAAAAGGCTTCTTCTGATTGACTGTTGGGTGACGTATAACAACTCCCCCCCCCAAAAAAAATACCCAAAAATGACAATTACGTATTCTTCTTGGACTAGCATGTGGCTAGGATACAACTGCTGTCTGTGCAAGGATAGGCCAGTGATAAGCTAAGCTAGACCCATTTCTGTCCTCGTTCATGATCACCCTAAGAGAGTGTTGCAAGACTGTTTCTGGAGATAGGATAGGTGCTAGTCACCCTTACAATATATCTGTGTGTATATGCAACGACTGAGCTCCCTGATAATGTATCTAGGTATTCAAGTCTTTCACTTGCGCTGGCGTGTAGAACCAATGGAAACTTTGTGCCATGTGCATGGAACAATGAGGTAGTTAATTTGTGTACAGATATATTTTTAAATCCATGTGACTGCTCACTGTTGCTGTGTAAACATTGTGAAATCCAAAGATAAGTGAGACCACAGAAGTTTGGGTGCTCTGGGCATAATGCTGTTTGTGGAAATACAGAGGGAGTGCTTGGTGAAAGCATGATTGTGTGCGTGCGTGTGTGTGTATGTGTGTGCGCGCGCGCGCACATTCGCATGTGCTAGTGACTGCAGGAAAATTTTGATGAGTATGTGATGGGTGATTTAGGCACTGAGCTGTCAGGAAAGCGTGGTCTCCAGTGTATGAACGAATCTCACGCAGCCGGTGGAGTTGTCTGGGTGGAAGTTTCATGGACTTCACGGTGGAAATGTAGCATGGGTGAAAATGCATGTGACAACCCACATGTGCATTCTGCTGACGAGGCACACGCATTGTCACAATCCTGGAGTGGCTGTGATGCACCGGACACAACCCTTTCTGTTTTTTTGGTTTTTTTTAAATACTTTTTTAAAGGATAAGGGTTCCCATCTGTGGCTCGCCCAGTGATGAAGTTGTGATGCTCTTACTGACTTCAAAATCAGAATCTTAATATACATATATACATCAGCAGATGGATACTGATCTGAAGCATTTTCGCTCTGTTTAGTGAGTACAGTGTATTACAATGCAGGTACAGTAAAAAGAAAAAAATGAAATGCAAAGTGTACATTTTTGTAATTTCATAGGATAGATGAATGACGGTTTATCACACAAACCAAGCTAATGAGAACATTTTTTGTTGTTTTGTTGGTTTTTTTTTTGTTTGGTTGGTTTTCTTGGGGGGGGGGGGGGGGGGGCGCTCTGGGGAAGACAGTAATTTTGTTTCAATTTTTTGAAAATTTACTTTTGGGTCTAGTTACATGTAGTTTTGTCGGGCACACTGTAGTACTTTGATGACATGATCGCAAATTGCAAGACATACATATTGTATTGTAAAGCAATAAAGTTTCCAGATGTGTGACAGTACTGAAAACAACAAACAATAATCTGTACATTGCCTACAAAGAAATCGTTGAACAACATCATCTGTTTCTTCTTGTGGTGTTTTTTTTAAAAGAATCTCATGTTTGATGTTTCGTGTGCGAACCTTTGTTATACAGCATGTACTGCTAGTCAAAATTTTTGGTTAAATTGATTAAGGTAAACAACTCTGCAAATGTTAAAAAAAAATACAACAACCACCAACTTTCGAACAGATCCGGTACCTGTTGTGATAGTGAGCCCCCCCCAAATAAATTCTTACATCTGTCTTTGTCCTCCTTTGTTTTTATGTTGTGTGTCGCATGACAGGAGTGTGTTGTCTTGGAACACTCTTGGATGTCATAAGTACCCCAGGTCATTCTGTGTGCTTTAAAAGTTCACCCTTGGCCCTTTAAGATCACCTCAGTATAAAATTTTGAAAGGTGAGTCCATGATACTACATTGCGTTGCATTCCTCTCTGTCACTGAGACTCTGTGGCTATGCCAGTTGGTTCCAACATGCTGTTGAATGCTATGATGAATCGCTGCACAAAGACTACAGACTAGAAATTGGGACTCTATAACCTTACATTTTTATTTACAAATTACCTGCATTTGTCCACTCAACAAATGTTCTGTGCTCTCCAAATGCTGCAGATCTGAATGTGTCATGTCTATCACTTTGTGATTTTATTCATTTATTTCTTGCACTGATGTTGAAGTATGTGCAGATGTTCATCAGTATAATTTCTGTGTGTTTGTTTTTCTGTGTGTAGACAGAAAGAGTTGTGAAAATGTTTCTGGTCATCAGATTTCAGGGACACGATTTCTGTTTTATCTTTTGTCATTTATGTTGAATAAAGGTGCCAGTACAAGTGCTTACAATTTGATCCAAAGTAAGAGTAAGAAGGACACTGAAACAGACTCGATACACATAGCTTAAAAGAACTCTGTCCTCTCCTCTCATCCTTTCAGTGGAAATTCAAACTGAGTACTCTCAAACTTAGTGTAATTTTTCATCTGCTGTTGGGACCTTTTCTTCTTGCCTTTTCTGCAAAGGTTTTGTGATTTTTCAAACATCCCCAAAGCTTTTCTGTTCGTGGAAGTGCATTGTCTTTGCTTGTTTTGAGATGTTTTCGTGTGTCAGCTGTTTATAACAGACCTCATCTAACTTGGCCTAGTCAGTGTATTTTTAAAATACTGGATACAGTAGCAGTGCTAACAGCGTGCTCCCTAACCTTCATTCATTTCCAGTGTTGCGTTGATTTGTTTTCTTCTTGTGCGTAGATGTTTTCATATGATCTGCAGAGTACTCAGCATGTGACTACTCATATGGTAACTTACACACATCTCGTATTTGCTTCTGTGTAAGTGGGCATTGACTTTTTTCCCTGCGTGTGGAGATTTGCTCTCTTCATATGAGATTATGTTGTCTTGAGCACAAATCTTCAGATTCCACCTCTGACTTAATGAAACTTGAAGAGTATCACCTAGTTAAAAGTGTATCTCATCAACTGCCCCTTGGCTCATTTCTGGGTCCATCTCATTTTTATCAGTCTTCTGATCCCCCCCCCCCCCCCCCCCCCCATCCCCCATTTCCCCCATTTGCATCATTTCTGGTCTGCCGATGTTCATATGGTTCACATTCGTTAACATCCTCATACACAAAGTTGCTATATTTATGCTGTGATTTGTGACTGTAACTTTTTCCTTATCTTTGTTTATGTGCTGTAAACTGACATAAACTCGTCTACATGGTGTGCTCACTTTGACCTTTAAACCCTGCATGTATGTGTTTGCTAAATAATACAGTTCTATGCAGTTAGACTGTGGTATGCATGTGCATTTCGCTTAGAGTTGTAATGCACAGCATAGAATCAGTCTGTCAAAAACAATGGCGCATTTCTGAAATCTTGGCAGATGAAAGTGTTATGAATGTGTTCTTTGAGGCACTTCACTGAATGATGTATTTGTACTCTGTCAAGTCATGGTGTAAAAATACATTATACTTTTTTCTCTGCTTTGAAGTTTTCTTACCCTCCGATTGACAACAGTACCTTTGCGTACAGCACTGCTTTGGAAGCATTTCTTTTCTTTCACTCTTGCAAGATGTTTGTGTGCTGAAAGTGTTCTTGCATTAGTGTTAAACGTCTTTTCCCAGAAATTCAGTGATGACTCACTGCAAGTGAGTGACGGTTTGAATTGTGTTCAGCTTTTGTGTTTGGCTGCTTGAAAGCAGATGCATGCATCTTCTTAGGTGTTGACCTTGAACCATATCCGTTGACCTTGACCATGATTCTCTCTTTTCTCTTTTTCTGCAAGTGTGTGCTTCAACTGGTATATTGCTCTTTTGACCAGCCTGTACATTCCTGTCAAAGGAGACTTCACGAGAAATTTTGCGACCAAACTCTGTGTGTGCATGTGAAGCAAGATTTTCTGCTATGATGATACAAAGAGCCTTCATTTTGTCCATTAGATTGGATTTTTAGTTAGAGACAATGGTATCATTCCTTCCCATACATAGACGGTAGTTGGGGATATACATACTGTTTAAGAATCCATCTTTAGACCTGTGTGATATCTGTGCGTTAATATAATAGAACCATTTACACTGTAGTGGTACATGAGCATATTTTTTTTAACACCAAAACTGGTTGGAGTAAGTGAAGTTTCAGTGCTGGATACTATGGTCATTGCTGGATACTGTGGTCAGTAAATTTGTACAGATTTGGAATTTGGCACATTGTACATTGGCTTTTAGCTGTAGGTCGGAAATATTTGTCTAGTTTCTTTTGGTATTTCACCACCAAAGATTGCTTTTGGCCAAAGTTCACATACAGGGCTTTCCATATTTACCAGATCTTCTACAGAGACAGTGAATAGTTATGACCAGTGTCTCTGTTTTTAGGATAGGGTCGAGAGAGTGCATGGTTGGTGTTAGTAATTTTGTTTATCGTCCAGTTATTTTTGTTTCTGTTTTTGGGTTTTGTTTTGGGGTTGGTTTTTTGTTTGTTTGTTTGTTTTTTGTTTGTTTGTTGTTGTTGTTTGTTTTTTGTTTTTTGTTTGTTTGTTTTTTTTGGGGGGGGGGGGGGGTTGCAGAGTTTGTGATTATCACTCTCCTAGTACTGAGTCCTAGCTTCATCATTTTCCAACTCTAAACAGGATTCCTCTGGAAACAATTTCCAACCACTGATATTATGCACTCCACTCCAGCTTTGAGTTCATGGAAATCATATTGTCATGTTGAACTTCCGTGTAACTCTGTCCGTGTAAATAAACTGCATGCCCTGCGGCTCAGCTGGTAGATCTATGCAATGATGAAGCATCGAACCGACAAATGTCCATATGTCCACAGAGGCCTGCATCACCATGTTTGATCCTTGCACATGGTTTAACCCCTTTGGTTTAGTATGAACCTGTGCACGTGATTTTCTGTCAAACTTACATGCCAGCGTTAGCTGACTTTCCAAAATAGCAACTCCATTCTGTAGTGGATTAAACACTGCACTTGTATGTCTTGTGTAGAGGCAGATTCTAAGTTTGCCGTCGGTAGGCATTTTTGTGATGATTCAGTACTACAACTACACCTCTAGGCAGGTGGAAGTGGTCTTTAAAGAGAGGTGGCTGTCCAGAAGTAGTCTCTAACAGGGAGGAAATGAAGCACAGTGACATTTTAAAGTCTCAATATGTTTGACAGGCATACAACAACGAAGTGGAACTTTTCATCAAATGCTTATATTCCGTGCAATATAGCATCTGAAACTTTTGTGGTGACTCACGTTGGTGTATATGTTCTACATAGTTAGAAGCGCAGATTGACTGGTGTGCAGTACAGGTATGGAAGTTTTAGGCCAAAGAAAGTCATATTTCTCTACTGCTGGTAGCCGCAAAGTCACGAAAATGGTAGCAATGGCCAAAACAAACATCCATTGATGTGGCAAACAGCCTTAGAGCTTTGTAAGTGGTAGTTTTTCCCCAGAGAACTCATTACAAACTTAGAGACTTTAACACTAGTCGGGTCTAGTTCATTGTTGCCGCTGGCTTCAGTGAATTTTATTCAAGTCGGGCATACATGGTTTTAGTGGAATGGAGCTGATAAGTAGACATTGACAAGTTTGACAGAATTGATTGTGCACAATTGGTGGTTGTTTTTCAGCTGGACATGTAAGGATTGAAAATGGCAGTGCAGTCCTCTAAAGGTGCATGCTGGATTATTGACTTCTTTGCATCCTATGCTAATGCCGGAAAGCAAGAATTAAATAACAATACATGTACATGTAATATGTAAGTTCCGAGGGGGAAAAGAAAAGAAGCATGCACTCACACACACGATGTAGGCTCTCATAAATGTAATAACGTGAAAGCAGAGCAGGTATAGATACCAATTATGGTTTGTATGCTTGAGATTTGCCAGTAATATAGTTGATAAATGAGATAAACCCTCCACCCTTTCCCCCTCCCTGCCGCCAAGCCCACCTCCACCCACAGATAAAGTGTGGTAGGTCAATCATTTTAGAAATCATTCTAGTTCGTGATTTCGTACATTGCTGTTATTTTTGAGTGTAAGATGCAAAGATAGACAATAAAGCCAGCATGAACCTGTCGGACATTCAACCCACTATGTATTGAAATAGATAATTGCTGTGATGTGCAGTTTAGACCCTAGATAGTGAGTTCAGCTAGAGAGATATAGCTGTTCAGTTTTGTAGGCGAGATTGTACTAGGAAAAAAAAATTATTCTCAGTACCTTCCATAGAAGTATGTAGCACTTGTAGGTGTTAGTACATAGTACATCAGGTTGGAAAATACCAGTACAAAAGTACCAGTGTATGTACTGTATAGTGATTATAGATGTAGTACATCTTGCACCTGGCCCTACTTATCAGCAAAAATGTTGACCTTAATCAGTGCTTGTTTCATCCTTGATTAAGTGAATAAATTCGCAACAGTTTAGCTTTGGATACCAGATTTGTGTTGCAAGGTGAGCGCGTTTTATTTGTTAATTTTTCACTGAGTTGTCTGCATGGCCAACAACAGAGCCGAGAAGTCCTCACGTAACATACTTCTCATACCCGCTTTACTACATGTATCTGTCACTGAGTCACTCTGATCATAAGCGAGTAAATAGACAAACCTTCATTTTTTCCCCCCTTCAGTTACTGCACCCATTAAGTCAAGCGGGGAAAGGGCAGCCACGCCATGTTGGCCGCCCCCCACCCCCCTGCCACCCCCAACCCAAACCTCCAACCCCAACCCCAACCTCCAACCCCAACACCCCCAACACAGAGAGGGTTGCCAGGCTACTTGGCTTCCTTTACATGTGCTTTGATACTACACGTATCATCAGAGTTAATATTTAGTCGGTGCATGTAGTCGTCTGATGAAATTAACTCTATGGCGCATGGTCCGTATGATTCTGGCACCATCCTAACACTTTCTTTTTCACGGTTAGTGCATATTTTGTTGTTGGCCTGTTGTGTGTCACTTTTGCCAATGGCTGACCTTTTTTTTTTTTTTTTTGACCCCCCCCCCCCCCCCCCCCCCCCCCCCCCCCCCAAATATGTTCATGACAGGGTATGTGTGCAGAACTCAACTTGTATTCTTAGAAACAGTATGGACATGTTACATTTGGACTGAAGAGGTTTTGTCTCATGTGCATGCTCATTTCAGTGCTATTATTGCTAGCTAACTAATCTACACATAATCTGTGATTATTTGCAATTATTGTACTTGTAGTTGTTGCAGTAGCGAGGAAGTTGAAAAGTCATAATAGTTACACATTTTGAAACAATTTGTGATTTGTTTTCCTGCCCTTTTAGTTTGGTGACACATTTTTCGGTCTAGTGTAGCCATTAGCTGGGAACTATACATTGTACAGAGTGTGTATGCGCTTTGCTTTGTGTTTGCTGTACATGTAGTAAGTTGTCTGTGTTTATGCATTTGTCACCATCGAAGTCCCAGTGGGGCAGAGCCAAAGCTGCATAAGATGTTTTTTTCTAAGAAAAAAAGTGCTGTTTGTGTTTATTGTAGTTGTGTGTGTGTGTGTGTGTGTGTGTGTGTGTGTGTGTGTGTGTGTGTGTGTGTGTGTGTGTGTGTTTGAGAGAGAGAGAAACAGACAGATCTTCATTTTATGACAGCAGAAATTACAGGCACATACAAATTTCAGTACTTTACTGCTACTTTGCTATCTAAAGAAAAGACACACACACACACACACGCGCACACACACACACATTCAAACTGTGGGGGTTTTTGTTTTTACAAATACATAAAAATAATGAGAGCACTTTATCGGGGGGGGGGGGGGGGGGGGGCGTAACGCACATTGACAACTAATGCTACTCAAACAAACACTGACATACAAGATTTCAAGTTCATGTGACAATGATTGTTTTGCAGTCTACTATGGAGATTTTCACCTCAAGTTTGCAGGCAGCCATAAAACTGTCATGTCATTCATGGCACACCACTTGAGATCCCCTTGCCTCTACCAGTCCACAGAACAGGCCTGATCGTGTACACTCTATATGATGGGTATTGGGTGTAAAATGGATAAATTGCAGAACTCCATATTTTTTAAAATCAGGAAATTAATGTATGTTAACTGGTATTTGTCGGAAGGAAAATATTTGAGGTTGGCGGGGAAAAAAATATGTGTCAGAAGTGGGATTCGAACCCACGCCCACATTCGTGGACCAGAACACTCATCCCACGAGGGGAAGGTTAGTGACCTTGAGTCTGGCGCCTTAGACCACTCGGCCATCCTGACAGCTGAGGAAAGTGGAAAAAATAAAATATATAGATCCAAGCAATGTGAAGGCCCTTCATAGACTATTTGATACTTTCAACTACGACAGTTTTATTCAGTGGATCTGGCCAAACGTTTGTGCCAAGTTGTTTCTTTCATTACGGCTTCTAATCAATGAAACGAACCTCACTTGGGCGGACCGAAACTAGCAACACTGGCTCTTCCACTTCCGGATCGTCACGCGACTCGAAATATGACAACAAACTCGATGGTTTCAAACGTTATGTAAGCTTATTTTCTTTGACTCAGGGAATGAATCCTTCTAATTTTCCACAGGTGATAAGAAGTCGAAGTCGAAGCAGAAGTCCATCACCTGTGTCGCGAAGACGCGTCAGTAGCGACTACGATGTAAAACGGGATTGTGCTTGTGACCTCAAGGCGAGCGAAAATCCGACTGCGAATTTCCTCTCTGTTCCTGAGGATGGAAACGACCACCACCACCGTTTGAGAAGTTTCAGCCACAACGACCCTCGATTTCTTTCTCAGCGCAGACCTGAGCATCGTGGAAGACTGTCAGGTGTGTACATGTAAACGTAAAAGCTCAGCCTTAGTCTTACCTCGGCATCCGATTCAGATTTCAGTTGCACATGAAGCTCATTATTTTGTTCGCTCATGGTGCTGGTAATAAGTGTAAACTGGTAGGTGTTGAACTGTATGCCTGGTGTCACTGGCAAAGGTGTAAAATAAGCGGTTCTGGGGACATTGGTGGTTTGGTCGAGTGGGTTAGGGTTCGCATCCCATGATGGGCATGAATTTGGGTATGGATTTTTCCTCCCAAAATCGTCAGAATTTGTGCAGAATCGTCTATGGTGCCGGTCGCGCCTTCATGTACCTATGGGCTATGAATTGGTTGTGTACGTTAAAAATCCATGGGCCATGGAATGGAAACAGCTAACCAGGATGCACAACTACAGTTGTGTTTATCCTCAGCGTGTTAATTAAGGATAGATCTGGTTGGTCAAGGGAAGAAGAAGATTCCATGTCATTTGCCGGTTGGTCTGTTCAGATTGTGAGTCATGTATATATCTACACTTATGTCACACTACAGCCTTGTATGAACAGCAAACAGTAGAAATAAAAGTGGCACACACAAATTGTCGCCCTATTAATTAAAAGCATCCTTGATTACTGGCTTATTAGTACGTAGAGTCTTAGATTTTTTTCCTTTCAAGTGGTTTATGACATTTGTAACAGATGGAATTTCTCATGTTGTCAGTCCTTTTCCATTTGATGTATTGGTATCAAGGAAATACACCTTGCTGTGTGGTGGTCATCTTTTTCCCAATGCATAGCATAATCAATGCAGTTCACTTATTCCTATTAATAATGTATGTTTAGTGTTGTTTGGTTTGGTGGACCCTCAAACAAAACATTATCCTGAAGACGACCTATACTAAAAGGCTGTTTGCAATGAACTGTGCAGACCGGCCACATTTCATATTGTCTATTTAGTTGCCAGTAATGATGGAAGCAAGTTTTATCATACAGGCTTGAGGGAGGAGACTGCAAAAAGCTTAGCTGGAGGCAGCTGCCAAAACCTCTTTCACTCACTGCAAAATTAATAGTAGATGTGGCACATGTATGAGTCTAGCTATAGTACCAACTGAGCATCAGGTCTGTTGTGTTACATTTACTACAACAGTGTGTGTGATAGGTGGCAGCATATTTTGTCAGACTGGGTGTGAATATAATGTCATTCTCACCTGCTGCCTTCAGACATGTGTCTCTGCTGACTTGCACTTGACTTTGTGCAGAGCGTTATGTGGTGTTTGCACGCGCGCGCACACACACACACACACACTGTCACATATGAAGGTGCAGTTTTAAAGCTGTGTGCTAACGCTAGTTCGGGCTAACCCATGAGTGTTCGATTACAGGAGAGGGGAAACCGTGACTATGCTAACGCTTGCTTTTCCCTAGTGTAATCTGAGCAGATGTTGAGCACAAGAAGAGTTTAAAATGCTAATTTTATACATGTATGTACTTGACACCAACTGGTGGTTCTGTGTATGTGTGTGTATATATGTATGTATGTGTCACTCTGTGTGTGTGTGTGTGTGTGTGTGTGTGTGTGTGTTGTATTGAAGACACTCATTGCCATTGTCACTAATGTTCTCAATGACATGAGTTGCTGCAATTTACCAGGCAGACCCAGACTGAGACAGTCACTCAAAATAAATTATGGATAAATGAATAAATAAACAAGTATAAATGCCACGCCATCGGCCGTAGCTCCTGCCCATAGACAGTTTGCCTTTGTAGTACTAAGTACACTGTGTACCAGCTCTAAACATACATGAATTGTTTTACCAATGGACACAAAAACATGCATCAAACAACGCTTGTTCAAATGCTGGAGGACAAAAAAAAGTGCAGGGCTGAAGTGTACAAGTTATTTTTATTATAGTGTCAGCGAAGACACAGGATGTCTTCGATGAGTGAGGCTAAAACATGATGGAAAAATTTTTTTTAAATGAAAAGAGATAGATATTAAAAAGGAAACGAATCAATGAGAAACTAGGAGGACAAAGAAATAAAAATGCTCAGATGTGACTCAAACTCAAGCCTCTCATATCGTAGAGCAGATGTTTCAGCCACCAGACTGATAAGGCATCCACAGTGATTTTTGTTAATATTACATACACCATAGTTTCGCACAGAGTAGCGATGGCCAACTTCAAAAGTTTTGACGCTGATAGTTTGGGCGCAGGGTAGAATCAGTCATCAGCAGAATTCATTGTACAACTGTATTCGCTTTTTAATCCAAAGCAAGTACTATGCCAACACTAGTTCCACATTTCCTTGTTTCACATCAGTTTTGCACTGTACCTCCTTACCTTCAGTCACAAACACAAACGGCATGTTTGTTTCTGAGTGTGCTGTGATTGGCCAAGCAGAATCTTCTCTGTCACAACTAAAGTGAATGGTCATTGTCAGCTGCTGCTGTATGTGGACACTGTCTCTACAGGCATAATTATAAATAAATATATATATTTATAGGTATGAAGTGAACCTGCGTCAAAAGTTTTGATGGTATACAGCTCTGCCGCAGGGTGGAATCAGTTAACCAAAATCAATAGCATTATTTGGAGTCGGATAATGATCCTCATCACCAAAACTGATGTTCATTGTTTCACTTGTTCTTGACATATTTACAGGATTTACAGACACACACACACAGATGACACAGTTAGCTTAGTAAAAACCCCCAAGTACTGGGCAGCGTAGTTTTTTTTGTTTTTTTTTTAAAGTGCAGTGCAGTCATCCTGAGGTGTGCTAGTTTCCTTGTTGTTTCTGCATAAGCCACCAACACTCTCGTGTGTGCTTATGTGTTTTCAAAACTGGATTACTGGTTGTCCGAAACTGATAATTCTAATTCGAAAGCTTCAAAAAGTTCAAAATAATGCTGCCCGTCTTGTGATGAAAACCAGAAAGTCAGATCACATCTTCCCCATCCACTGGCTACCTGTGCAGTCCCACATTCAGTACAAAGTGATGTGTCTATGCTACAACTCCTTGGTGGTAACCTGCATATCTGACCAGTTTACTAACTCTGTACACACCATCCAGACAGCTCAGGTCTTCAGCTGACCCACGTGTCCTTTGTGTTCCAAGTGTTAGAAGAAAGACATGTATATGGGCAGGCGTAGTTTCTGCACCAAGGACCCACCCATTGGAACACACTTCCAAAAAGCATAAGGTCCCCACCTTTAAAACTGCAGTCAAAACTCACTTGCTCTCAGCCCAGCAGCAGTAATGAGAGACTGACAGAACTCTGTGTGTGTGTGTGTGTGTGTGCGTGTGTGTGTGCGTGTGTGTGTGTGTGTGTGTGTGTGTGTGTGTGTGTGTGTGTGTGTGTGTGTGTGTGTGTGTGTGTGTGTGTGTGTGTGTGTGTGTGTGTATGTGCGTGTGTGTGTGTATGTGTGTGTGTGTGTGTGTGTATGTGCGTGTGTATGTGCGTGTGTGTGTGTATGTGCGTGTGTGTGTGTGTGTGTGTGTGTGTGTGTGTGTGTGTATGTGCGTGTGTGTGTGTGTGTGTGTGTGTGTGTGTGTGTGTGTGTGTGTGTGTGTGTGTGTGTGTGTGTGTGTGTGTGTGCGTGTGCGTGTGTGTGTGTGTGCGTGTGTGTGTGTGTGTGTGTGTGTGCGTGTGTGTGTGTGTGTGTGTGTGTGTGTGTGTGTGCGTGTGTGTGTGTGTGCACGCACCCCATAATTGCTGTGTCTTTTGTAGTCTTTTATTGTGTGTCTTTCACTCACATTTTTGTGCCATTTTATTTTATTTCATTTACCTTAGTAGGCGCTTAGAACTTGAACATAAGCCGGCGCTATATATAATATCCATTATTGTTGTTATAATCTCCTGTGCTCACTTTGTGGGCAGGAGCTTAATAAAGCAACTTGTTAATGAAGGCAGAAGTTGGCATTCCAGAAGATTTGAAGATGTTTATAGAGTTGCGCAAATTATGCATGCGCTCTTGCGATCAGCGCCAGGTGCATCTTGTGAGCTCTCCTACTCCTGGTGCCCAGCTGTGTTGAGTGTCGACACAGATGTGTTGAGAGGGTCTGGGTGGAGGGTTGGCGGTCGTGATTACGTAACCACGCTGTTGGCGAGTAAGTCTAGAAGAGGCCCGGGACAGGGAGGGGGAGGGGAGGGGAGGGGGGTGCGTTAGGCATAGGGGCGGGTCAGAGATCTCTGAGCTCATTAAAGAGCTAACAGCGGCGTGGACAACCCAGCCGCTTTACTGGTCAGCGCCTGTGGGCTAAACAATGCAGTCAGGCGTTGATTGCACGTGGCGGTCTTTGTGACAGTGACCCACATGCTCTCCACCTTGGCCCTTGCATGTTTGACTCCGGTCCTATCGTGGTGGAGGAGGTGTCTTGTACTGAACGTGACAATCTGTGCAGTAGGATCTTCCACAGTACAGAAGCACGTAGCAAAATCAAGCAGTGCTTTGTTCCCAAAGCTGAACTATGGCAGATCGTTTACACACACCTCTGCCTCAGTCTTTAGAGCTGGTAGAGGTGGACAGGAGCGGTATCCAACAACCGCGTGGTTTGTGAGCATCTAGGCAAAACCCCCAAAGTACCGGGCATCTTTATTTTTATGAAGTGCGGTGCAAACTCATCCGGCGTGAGGTGTGTTAGTGAATTCAAGTTCCGCGGCCTTGTTCAGTTGTTGTTTATGCTTGACCCGGCAGCTATGATTCTGACCTTGTCGATGCACAGGGTGAGGAGTTTACCACACTTCAACCTGAAATCGGTGCCAGTGTATATCAGAATGTCCAGTGAGCCCTTCTGTAGTATCTCAGACTGTGAATCTGGACGATCGGATTCTGATTTTGGACAGTCCCTTTCGTCTACTTCGGGACAATCCCTTTCGTCTGCTTCGGGACAATCCCCGTCTGCTTCGGGACAATATGCAGATAATATGTCTGGACGGTCCAGTTTGTACAGGGCGACGAAAGGTCCAGATGAGCACAGCGTGGCAAGTGCCCAAAAAAGTATGCTTTCTTTGTTTTTGTTTTTTTTGTTTTGTTTTTTTCATGTTTGCTGTTGCTTTTCTGAACTGAATGGGCAGACTGACGATTTGTCAGTTTGATAATGGTGGATGAGATAAACCATCGCAAGACAAAGAGAATTTCTGTGGTTAGTTTTTTTCTGATAAAATAAACAGGTTATGAAGCTTGACTACCTCCACAATGGCACCCCCTCCCTCCCTCCCCTATGTATTCATTCATAACCTGCCAGCCAGTGCCATCTTCACTTGTGGCAGAGAGATTAAACACCACTGAATTAGTTATTTAGGGCTTAACACCGCACAAGCAACCAAGACTAATTTGCAGCTAGATTAAACACCAGCTGACCCAAACCGCAAGCTGTTGGTCAAGTAAAACTGACCCTGAACTTTGCTTCTCTTTGGTCAGGAGATTTTATTTTGTGGAGGTCACTTCTCAGACACAACACCAAAGAAAGAAATGAATGGAGACTGAACCTGGCCAGTTCTTATTTTCTGCAGAAAATCTGAAATGGCATACTAAAGTCAGTGTATTTCTACCGCAGAACTGTCAATTCTGTAACTGTTTTCCTGCAGAACTTGTGTTTTCCTGGGGGGGAAAAAAAAGTTTCCTGGAGAAAAAGCCGGAAAATCAGAGTAATTTTGACTTTTGTAATCTATAGTTTTGACTGTCGCCATTAAGACTGCAGGTGGGCATAAAATTTAAAATCCACGAGACTTAAAAGGTGGAGGGACAGGTGTGCTACGTGGTGCATATCATCATAATTAAAGTTACATTCCGCAGCTTGATCAACTCCAACTGCGTCAAAAAAGTGTTGGGCCAGTGGTCTTCCCAAAGGCTATCTAAAGCGGCCCACACACGCTCAAACTTTTTCATCAATAGTATTGACGTCAAACTTTTTGACGCTTTTTTGATCGTGTAGGGGCGGTATTGATGGCCTCAAAAGTATTGACGTCAATATATTGATGGATCTGTTTCAGTTGATATTTTTTGCGCAAACCGTCAAACTATTGAGCGTGTGTGGGCACTCATCAATATTTTGCGTCAAATTCACTTTTGATTTTCAGAAGAGAAGAGATCTGGCGCCGTCTGTTGCTCCGTCCATTGCCGTTCACAGACTGAATATTGCACAATAATATTGAACGTGTATGGCAACCGTCAAAACTGTCAAAAAGTTTGACGTCAATACTATTGATGAAAAAGTTTGAGCGTGTGTGGGCCGCTTTAGAGCTCGGTAAACTTGTAATGTTGCCATCAACCCCATATGAACTGTACTCCCTGCTCAAGTTTACATGTGGCAAGCTTCGAGTACAGCTGCAGCCATTATGATTCGTCTGCTCCTCTCACACTGGTGACGTCTCTTCAGACGGTCACCTGGATGTGCCTGTCAACATTGGATTTCACCATGTCGTCAGTTAGTATTGCTTCTGCCTTAGCTGTGCCGGTACATTACACCCGTGCTAGGCGAGAAAATCGCAAAATTGTCATCGGGCGTTCTGAGAGGCACACTGCTGTAAGTAGGTCAGATTGACTGCATGGGCCTGGCGCTGACCTGTGACTACACGTGAATCAGAATGCCATGCCAGCCTGTATAATTAGGTGTCACTTGGTACCAGTGGCCGTACATGGCTCTAAACATTCACTGTAACACATAGTAGCCGATAGACCTGCATTTTGACTCGTATAGATTGGCAACGACGGCCCGGAATGGGCTCAGATTTTGCTCACATTTAAATGAGACTATAGAAAAGACTAGCCACCCACCCCGCCCACCAGCGCATCCAAGAACACACAAAGAACCGACTGAAAAGAGGCAGCTTCAACCACCTGGCCAAACAGCTGATGAGAACACACATGGACATCCTGCCATCCACTCCTGAAGAACAAGAGCCACTCCAAGCAGCTGAGGAATGGGACACCAACCTGGAAGGGGTGCTCCTTGTTACAGATGTTCCAGGAGTGACCAGCAAGGACGACCAGCCACAAGCCACGCTTAGATCCCTCTCACTAGAAATGCTGGATCGGGACTACAACATGTCACTCTGGACACACGCCTATACTGACGGGTCCGCAGACTCAGCAGTCAGGAATGGAGGAAGCGGGATTCTCATCCGCCACCCAGATGGCCGCACCACAACAAGCTCCATTCCTGCTGGACGACTATCCACAAACTTCAGGGCTGAAGTCAATGCTCTCCGAGAAGCTGCCAAGCTCATTGGTAGAGAATCCCCCCTGCCCACACACGTCGTCTTCCTAACTGACTGCAGATCCGTCATCCAGAGCCTGCAGTCACCCAGTGAGCAGCTGGAAAGAGACACACAGCACCTTCTAGCTGCCCTCTCACAACAGATGAAGGTTGCCGTACAGTGGATCCCTGCTCACTGTGGTCTCACAGGAAACGAAGAGGCAGACAGACTGGCCAAGTCTGGCAGCAGAAAAGAGCAACCCCAGCAGGCAGTCTCCTACACAGAAGCCAAGACTCTGGTAAAACATCAGTACAAGACAATCTGGACGGCGCAACACAATCCCCCATCTAACGACCAGATGCCACAGCTCCAGCGTTATGAACAGACCACCATCTTCAGACTACGAACTGGACACTGCAGACTGCGTGCCCACCTGTGCCGCCTTGGGCTGTCACACTCACCAGACTGTCCGTGCGGAACAGCCCCTCAAACCCCGGAACACATTCTGCAGTCCTGCCCCCTCTTCAAAGAAGCAAGGACACAACACTGGCCGAACGGAGCCACACTGGCAGAGAAACTCTGGGGCAGCAAAACAGACCTCTTGAAGACCACTGCTTATATAAAGACCACAAACCTAATCATCTGAGGCGGAGTCCAGAACAGGGAACGCAGAAGAAGAAGAAGAAATGAGACTATATAATTATGTATTCTTGGCACCATGATAAGCTTAGGTCGATCTGTGGGCCTAAACAAGCTGCAGTATGTATCTTTACTGAAGTAACCGTGCACGTTTGCAGTACCAGTACCGGCTAATCCTTGCACTAAATAACACATCACTTCTTGAGAACAAGTTCGAACAGACCACAAAGAGTGGCCCTAAGACAGGTGGTGCATGTACGTACGTGCGGGCAGACTGTTGTTGACATTTGGTAACACACGTAATCAACGGACAGCACTGTGACCAGTAGTGAAGAGGGAGGGTTGTCAGTAGTGAGGGCAGCTTATCTTTCCTCCTCAATCAGTGTAGGCCAGGCAGCAGTTTTCTGCCTTGTGCCATACAGGATTTTATAGTGTTGCAGAACGTCAGTGGTTAGTTTCGAGAAAACTTTGGCTGCAGACAGGCAATTGCCCCAAAGCTAAAACCTTTGCTGGTTCAGAGGCAGACGCTTGACTTTACTGACAACAGGTTTGGTGCCCAGTCTGTGGGATGTTCACTGACAAAAGCTGAACAAACCGGATTTTGTTGCTATATATACATGTACAGTGTGTGTGTGGGTGTGTGTGTGTGTGTGTGGGGGGGGGGGGGGGTCCCAATTTCTTCAGATACTGGTGCTCAGCATTAGCAGACGTTTGTTGTAACTGATGGCCCAGAAACTTTCAACGTTGATTTATTCAGTTAGTTATTTGTTGTGGCACAATGGGACCAACAGGTGTTATTCTTCAGTCATTAAAATGAATGCGCCCCAGCTTGCGCGGAATACAAAGCACTCAGCTGTGCTGGCGTTAACTACTGAAAGTGATCAGACTCGTTCAACTTCAAGTCGCACGGGCTTTGTGCTGCATGGACACGGACCAGTTGCCAAGTCGTTCGGTGTAGTGTTGGAGCATGTTTGATTACGCCCGACCGCCACCATGCTCGTTTGCTTTAAAAAAAAAAAAAAAAAATCATATAGACGACCCAACAGGAAAAAACTGAATGCGTCTTCAGGTAACAGCACGCGTCACCTCGTCTGTACAAGGAAATTTTCGACATATAATCAGTTATTCAGTCGGAGACATGATAGGGTGAATAGAAAAACAACACTACTCCTTAAGGCTGATTAAGTTCAGCTGATTACTTAATACTCAGCAAAAAGCCTTTTACTTTTTCAGTTTCTCTTCTTGTTTCTTTCTCTCTTTTTTTTTTTCTTTTTTTTTCTCTTTTTTTTTTTTTTGTTGGGGCGGGGGGTAAAGGGGGGGGGGGGGGCTAGGGACGGACATTTTATCGGGAAGGTTTCCTATTTTGACCACTTGGGATTTCACTTCAGAAGGCAGTGATGTAAGGTGCATTTTTGTGAACCTGCTCTGTGTATGCGTGTGTGTTTGTGTGCGCGCGTAACACTTGAAAAGTGATGAATGCCCCCTGTCAGGTAGAGATGGGAGACTTGCATGGTGAGTTAGAAACTGCGTGATCACAAATGTGGTGGTGATTTATCTTCTGTATGGCAGCTGCATGTTTTGGGGGCAGCTATGGAAAGGAACAGTGTCTATTGCTACCAAGGGATGATGTCCTTGATGCCACGCTAAATTTGCGCAAGTTTGGAATTGCGGTTTCAGTGGGGTCTGAAGCAAGACATTCTCATACCTGTTGAAAGTACCTGCTTGACAGTGACACTTGATGATATCAGACCTTTCCTTCTTTGCATGACTTCTCTTAGTAAATGTAAAATTTATGGAAATTTGTCAGGATGAAGGTTACAGACTGATGTACACATGTATTCATGGTAAACTTGGGCAGTTCTTATGGGTATCAGTCTGTATCACCAGGGTCGTTCATTATTTTCCTGCTTGTAAAATGAGTTTAGAGATGGTATGTTCAAGTGTTTTGCTGATCTTGACTTTTTCACCAAGGTTGGAAAAAAAAAAGGTAGAAAACGTTATCAGCTGATACACGGGACATTAGTCATTTCATGAGGTTACTTTTCCTGGTCCCTTTGTCTCTTTTGGGCAGCTGTAGAAAGGATAGGGTAGCTGTGAACAGAAAAAAAAGGATTAAAAAAGTTAATTCTGACCCATTTACCATGTTTTTCTCAACAGTGAACAGTGAAACCAAAAGTAGAACACACTATGGTTCGGTTTGGTTACGCGGATGGTTGATTTATGTTTTGTTACCTGAAGGATGTCTAAGATCGTATCAGTTCAGCTAAGAAAACCAGAAAGGCAAATCGCATTGTAAGTGAACTTACACAACGCATCGGTGTGATACTCACAGACTTCTTTTCCCCTGACTGTTTCAGAGCTGGAGGACATGGCCAACGTTGAGGCAATAGTCAACGCGCACCACAGCAGCAGTAATGACGGCAACATCAACACTAGGATGGAGACGCAGGGCAACAGCATCAATGCAGGATCGGATGATCTTTGGCCCAATCGCAGCGAGGGACACAGTCCTTGTGACCAGACATGTTACGGCAGCACAGGGAGTTTCTCCTGTCAAGGTTCAACTTCAAGGCTTTTCACACCAGCCATGGAGGATGCATTGCGGCGCCGGCTGAAGTTCTTCTTCATGGATCCGTGCAACAAGTTCCGCGCCCGCCGCCACTGGCCGTGGAAGCTGAGCCTGCAGCTCATCAAAGTGGTCATCATCACTGTTCAGGTTCAGAGATCATTTTTACACAGGGTGGCGCTTGCTGCTTCGCAAACCATACCTTTAAACTTTTAGGCACTGTAAAACTTAGGCTGGACAAAGACACTTCAACTGATCCCTTGATTATTGGTGATAGAAAGAAAACTTGAAACAGTTTTGAAGAATTCTTTAATCTGATAATGTACATGTACCAGTTAAGTTTCATTTGTGCAGCATGGTATTTTCAACCTGTAGTGTTTGTCACTCATTTAGTAATTACCAGGCATTGTATGCAAATTGTATCAGTAACACGTACTTGCACTTGTTTATAATTTACAAAAAGCAGTTCAAATTAATTTTGTTTTGTGTTCGGTTTTGTTTTTTTTCTGTTGCTAACAAGACTCTTCCTTTCCTAACGGCAGCTGGTAATCTTCGGAGGTCAAAGGTCAGACATTGTGGAGTACTTTGAGCGCCATGACACAGCCCTCAAACATTTGTTGCTGAAGGGATGGGATCCGAGTTACGAGACGATGCCTTACCCGCCTGCTACGGGCCGGTACGCCATCTACTCCAAGGATGACTTCTTTGACGCCATAGAGTATGCCTGGAAGGGGGTATGTCATCATTATCCCTTTTATCAGTGCATATATCTTCTTCTTCTGAATCACTCAGATGGTAGCATGCATTTTTTGTGTGGAAGCTACCATTGCTGGTGGTTCTCCAGGCTGTTAAAGATTTTCCTTGCTAATGTTGTCAAACGCCACCCAAGTCTTCATGTAGCAGACATAACCAGTATCAGAGTGACCTGTTTGGAAACTGTTAAAGGAAAGATGTAACTAGTGATCTGGTCATTGCATTGTGTACGGGGTTGTTTAGTTCTGTTGTTTAATGCATAATGTTATATATAATGTTATGATGCTTTTGTGCAGAATGAGACATGTTTCTCTCAATGTTCACAATGTGACAGCTGTATAATATTGTTCTTGTGTGTTTCAGTATTACTTACTCCCATATAACTCCCTAGCATCAGTGACCATGATCAGGGAGAACAGAACGAACAATGGCGTATTCAACGGGACCGTGCTGCCAGTGACCTTGTGCTCCCGATTCACCAACTACGAAACTCTCGACAACGGCAGCTATGTGATTCTGCCGGGGACAATAAACAGTGAGCATGTTTTTTGCAAGCTTTCCTGTGGGCAGGGCCAGTCCAGTATCTAGCTTGTAAAGTCACACCACCCTCTCAGCACACACCCCTGTCTGCGAGCGGAATTTCTCATTTTAGTAGAGAGTGTTGTCTTTGCCTGACTTCTGTGTGTGACTCTGTGTGTGTGTGTGTGTGTGTGTGTGTGTGTGTGTGTGTGTGTGTGTGTGTATTCAACTTGTTCTAGTGGCCAGCATTAAGTGTAACTACTGTGGTCTCTTGTGCAGAGTGCTCAGAACTGATTCCCCAGCAGAAAGGAAATGAAACTGACTACAACATACGCACATTTTTTCATGACAACAATTACACCATTAGTTTTTCAAGGTTGGTCATATTCTGTGAAATACCTGTACATGTATGTAGTTTGTAAAGCCCAAAGGGCTTTGTGAGATGGTTGTTTGGGAATTAAACAAGAAACAGTTGATAAACAAAAAAAGTTGTTGCTGTAGTTGGTTATTGTGTTTTGTTTGTTTGGTGGTGGTGTTTGGGTTTTGTTTTGGTGCTAGTTGTTATTGTTTGTTTTCATTTTTTATTGTTGTTGCATGGGTTTTTTGTTTGTTGTTTGTGTGTGTGTGTGTGTAGTTTTTTTTCTAAGGGGAGTGGGAGTAGTGACGGTAATTTTTACTTTAGTAGAAACTGTACGCTGCTCATTTCATTTGAATGACGAAATTAAAAAGTCTGGAAAGCAGCTTGTTAGATAGCTGTGAGTATTTTTGTACCAATCATCACTTTGAAAAATCATCTTTTTTTTTTTTTTCCAAGTGATGAGGGATATTTCCCTCCAATAAAGTTGTTCCAGTGTATCTGAAGTAAAAATTTGCCAGTGATTGTGTTTGCATGTTGCAGAATGCTTGACGTGACACTTGAGTTCTCGTTCCTCACCTTCCACCTGAACTTGATCGAGACCCACTACGGCCCTGTGTGTTACAAGGTTAACACCACTGTAAGTTGATATGCATCAGAAGCATGCTTTGTTATACCTTTGGTTCGTTATGTCTGTGTTTTTAGTTGGCCTTATATTCGTGTGTGTGTGTGCGTGTGTGTGTGTGTGTGTGTGTGTGTGTGTGTGTGTGTGTGTGTGTGTGTGTGAAAGTCATAATTCATTGCAACTCTAGATGTAGGAATCATTTTTCTGCGATCTCACATAATGCTGTTTTGCATTGTTCCTCTGTTGCAACAGTCATAACTTCGACACCTTTCAACATATAACATGGTATTTAAAGCAGAGTTGTTGTGAAGTGTACGCTATGTGACTGATGAGCAATTTCATGAGTTTGAATGACAACAAGGGAATACACCCCTGACTCAGTCATAGATACTGATTTCTATTGAGTAGCTCTTAAAATCTGTGGTGGTGGTGAACTTTCGATCATTTGGCAGTTTTCAGCCAAATTTCCTATCCTCTCAGCAAAAAAAATATTTAAAAAATCTAATAGTCAAAGAAAAGCAAGGAGGATGAAGGTTGCACACACAGTAATTGTAATGTATCATGATACACGTACATGTAATGCCATATGGAACAGTCTGACTTCATTTTTCAAGACTTACATGTCGGTATCAAAGCAGTAGTTTACTTTCAGGTGCCAGGAGGGGCTACTGAATGTCTTTAAAAGTGCTAAACTTTGTTATGTTAAGTGGGGCATTGTAGTGTGTTCCTCCAGCTGGGCGCTGCCTCCGCATTCCATCCTGGGTTTCAGTCTTTTTTTTTTCCTCAGGAATTCCTCAGCCTGATCTCTATCGTCTTGATGTTTGGGGTTTTTTTTTTTTTTTTCAGTCTTTTTTTTTCCTCCTCATGAATTCCCCAGTCTAATCTCTATCGTCTTGATCTTTGGGGTTTTTTTTTTTCATTTTTGTTTTCCTCAGGAATTCCCCAGCCTGATCTCTATCGTCTTGATGTTTGATTTTTCCTCTCTCTCTCTCTCTCTCCTTTGAATTTCCTGCGCCTCTTTGTATCTTTGCATGTGTATTTTTATTTTTTATTTTTTTTATTCTATTATTAGATTTACTCCCTTTGTGCCTGGTATACTTTTTGTTTTGTTTTTTGTCATGTTAGCCTTTATTTATTTTTTTTTGTAGTGTAGAAGGGAGGGTTGTTATTGTTGAAATTGACACCCCCTTACTCCAGGTCGGGGTTGGTCGACACGATACACGGAGATTTCTTTAGTGTTTATTGTTCGATGACTATGTACAGATGAAATGGGAAGAAGTGACTGAAGGGATGAATACGTGAAAACAAAAACGACCCTGAAAACAATGGAAAATACTGTTGACAAATAAATTGCTTCTGACATTCAGATTTCCCAAAGCTACTCAGAGTTAAAGTTATAGACTATATCATTCCAGCCGCACTGGTTAACAACACAACTACTATGAAAGCATTACTAATGATACACATGTACATACCTTATCAATTTGATAAAGGACACTGCAGCAAATCAATATGTCAGACAATAACAAAACGTTCAATCAGCCGTGTGTTCGGCTAAAAATAATCACGTCACGACATGACGTAAAAAAAAACGATGGAAGAACAACTCACGTCACGACGTGACGCGATTCAGCATTGTACAAACATTATGTATACACTCGCACGTGCGTGCGCGCGCGCACGCACACACGCGCGCACACACACACACACACACACACACACACACACACACACACACACACACACACACACACACACAAGCATTCGCTCTACTACATACACCCCCTCTTGCTGAATGACGTCCTCGTCATACGACAGTTAAAATTAATAAAACCGCGGTGAGAAATACGGATGATTACAAAATTCTAATGATAAGTCTTAAATATGTACCCGATGTACGACTTCACATGTTAACTACAACCACTGAGTTCGATAACCTCACATGGGTTGTAGACTCACCTTACAGATTCAGAAATGATGCGAAGTCAACATCATCACGGAAAAAAAAATGTAGGTCAATAATTATATGTACACGCTGTCCTACTTAACTAAGACCGGGCGCTAAGAAAATCTAGAACTATGAAACTTGAAATGAAACTTAGCATGATACGTTACTCTAGACCACACTAACCTTACTAACACGTACAGTAACCTCACTGCAACGTTACACAACTAATGTATTATTTATATGTACCTGTGCCGAAGCACACTAATGTTTTAATCAAAATACTAAGACTTCTAATGGGTTTTACCTTGCTTAGTAACTAATTTCACTATACTTCACCGACCATTACTGCACTCCTTTACTACCCTCATATCAAATCTTACTGATACATGTACTACGAATGGGTCAGAACATATGACACAACTTTCGACATCTCCACGGGATCCATCTGAACTAACCCAGACTGTACTAACCCTGAGAGACATGAAATTTTCTTTTCCCATTCCAAAAGCTCAACAACTTGCTGAGACCTAGCATACTCTAGCCGACTTGGAGGTTTTCTTGCCCTACCCGAACGTCGGGGAGGTTCTACTTGTTCACCTTCTTTGGCTTGTTCATTCTGTTCCTCCTGTTGCCGACTTGCTTTCCCATCATCATCTTCATCTCCATCTCCAGGCTCATCTGACCCTCCACCTTCAACAACCTCAGTGGAATGGTGGTCGTCACCACACAAGTCAGTGGCCTCATCACTGACAGTTGCACCATCATGTGACTGTAGTGATGTCGCCTCAGCCTGTTCCTCTTCTGTTGCAGTCGGTGTGACCACAGCTGCTGACTCCTCTTCACTCACAGGCTTCAGCTCGATCGTAATGGTTTCGGAGTCCTCCCCATCACCATTCTCTGAGTATGCTTTATCAGAAGACGTTCTCGACGTCTCTCTTCTTGGTGCAGCAGGCGGTGCTCTTCTTGGTCGCGGTGCTGGTACTGGTCTTTGATTCTCTTCAGTTCTCATTCTCACCTCTTCTGGCACACTTCCGATAGGTAAGAGGTGATTCCTATGTAGAGTTCTCTTACGTCTCTTATCGTCTTCTTTTGCCACCACATACACTGGAATCTCTTGGTTAGGCTGAGACTCAACGGTGTAAACGTCCTCTTCCCATTTGTCGCTCAGCTTGTGCTTGCCTTCGAATGCCAGTATCCTGACAAGCACTCGATCTCCTGGTCTCAAAACTGCACCACGAGTTCTCAGGTCATACCGGGTCTTCTGGCGATCCTGGGCAGTTTCTGCGGCACTTGCGGCCATCTTGTATGACTCCTGGAGGCGACGCTTCAGTTCTGTCACGTATGTGGTATGGTTCTTTGAGTCATCATTACGGTTCAGTTCAAAGACAAGGTCTACTGGCAGGCGTGGATGACGACCGAACGTTAGGAGTAAGGGGCATAACCTGTTCCTTCATGCTTAGTGCAGTTGTACGCGTGTACCAGAGGCGCGACGTACTTGTGCCACTGTGTCTTCTTGTCTGCCTCCAAGGTTCCCAGCATTCCCAGCGGTGTTCGGTTAAACCTCTCGGTCATTCCATTCCCCATGGGATGGTAGGCTGAGGTTCGTGATTTCTCGATGCCAGCGATGTTGCAGAGTTCTTTGATCACTTTGCTCTCAAAATTTGCTCCTTGATCCGAGTGTAGTCGCTTGGGGAAACCATAGTGGACGAGGAAATGATTGAAAAGAGCTTCAGCTGTTGTTCTTGCTGTCTGGTTCCTCGTGGGTATTGCTTGGGCGTACCTGGTGAAGTGGTCCGTGATCACCAGGATGCTCTGGTGTCCCCCTGATGATGTCTCTAGGGAAGGGTAGTCCATGCATACGAGCTCGAGTGGCTGGCTGGAGGTGATGTTAACCATAGGAGCCTTGTCACCAACAGCTTTCCTGCGTATGCACCGGGGACAGTCCTGACACCAACTCTCTATGTCTCGGGACATGCCAGGCCACCAGAAGCGTTCACGCACTAGTCCTGCTGTTTTGTCTCTTCCAGGATGCCCTATGTCATTGTGAAGACCTCTGAGTGCACACTTGATGAAGCTTTCTGGGAGCACAACTTGCAGCTTGTTGCCTTTATCTGTCTTGGTCTGTCTGTGCAACACTCCACGTTTCATGATAAAGTTCTCAAAATTCTTCATCATGGTGGTGTGTGTTGACGTGCTTTCAATGTGTTGTCGCGGTGGTTTTCTCTTGGCTCTGACGTATTTCAGCCATGGTCCGATGATGGGGTCTTCAGCCTGAGCTCTCCACCAATCACGGTCGGTAAACTCTGTGAGCTCCTGACCTTCAACCTCGCCCAGCACATCGACCGCGGCTGTTGACAGACAATGGGTCTCTGCTACACACATGTAGTCAGGCTGACAGATGGTTTGCACTGACTCGGTTGAAATCTCGCTCCTTGCTGCGTCACGCCCAGTTGGCATTCTTGACAGGGTGTCTGCATCAGTGTTGTTGATCCCTGGGCCAGGCTGTGGCATCGAGCTTGGTTGTAGAGAGCACGTAGGTCAGCGGGTTGTTGTCCGTGAAGACCACGAATTCTGCTCCGTACAGGTAATCTTTAAACTTTTCACAGACCGCCCATTTAAGTGCCAAGAACTCCAGCTTGTGTGCAGGGTAATTCCTCTCCGCCTTGCTCAGAGATCTGCTGGCATACGCTATCACCCGCTGGTGTCCTTCCTGCTCCTGGTACAGGATGGCTCCCAGCCCTTGCTGTGAAGCATCGGTATGCAGCTGGAAAGGCCGGTCATAATCAGCGTAGCCGAGAATGGGTGGAGAAGAAAGTATCTCTTTCAGGCGTTGGAAAGCACACTCCTCTTCCGGACCCCAGTTCCATGGTTTTGTGTTGGTCTGACTTCTCTTGCCACGTTGTTTCTTGGCTGGCGTCGGCATCAGTACACCAGATTAGCTTGTAAGATAGGCAGACCAGGCAGACCATGCCTACAAGTCTTTATCCTGAAATAAACGTTTCAGTCAGTCAGTCAGTCAGTCTCTCTACCCATCTTTGTGACTATCACCCCTGCATTTCTTTACATTCTTACCATACCTGGTCAGTCAACTGTATGGCACAGTGATTTTTATATTTTTCTGTCCTCAGATAAAGTTTTCAAACTATGAGAGGAGTGGGCAGCTGCTGGTTACTCTTAAAAATGTTATGATGGAGCGAACGTGTGCCGGCAGAATGATGTCGCCAGGAGCTGCAGGTTAGCATACAATTATTCAGTATTGTAATAATGGCATATATACTGACATACTCATGATATACTTGGTGCTTACCAGTAAAGGCTGTTTGTGAACTGTTTATGCTCTTAAATACTGGTTGAAATGACTGTTCAGCAAATGACCTTTGAAAGCTGTTTTGTGAAAGATGAGACAAATTTGCCTCGTGTTCACGTACAGGTGCACATCCATTGTGTGTTAATGTAACTGATCATGCAGTGTTGAATTTAACACATTTTCATACAGTGAAACACCTTTCCTTTCTTTCTGTAGATGAGGAGAAAACGGTGAAAGTCAAAAACGTTGTCTATGATGTGGTCGTCATGTTGATCTGCATCTTCTCTTGTATCCTCTGTGTCCGTTCTATGCTAAGAGCCTGGCAGTTGAAGAGGGTATGTGTACTGGCCTGGTGAAAACTGCCTTTTCTGTTTTGTAGAACTACCACGATTTGATTTGTAACTGCAAAATGTTTTCTTTGTAGAAGTGTGCTTCTATTCAGGTGCACTCTGATTTTCTGAATGTCTAAGAAGCATTGTTGTTGTACATACATCTACATGTACCAAGAGTCATGAATAGTTAACGGGACAGAGAGAGAGAGAGACTGCATGTGTTTGTGCATGGGTGTGTGTGTCTGTGTGTATGTGTATGTGTTAAATTTTTTTTTCATATTCCAGGGGTGCCCTCTGTTGTTTAACATGTGGCTATAACATGTGTTTTATTTTATTCTTTTGTCTGATAGAAAACAGACAAGTTTTTCAAGTTACGGTTTGGGAAGGGTCTGGACTTATCTGATCACCTGGAGTTTGTCAACTTCTGGTATCTGCTTATCATTGTCAATGACGTCTTCACCATCGTTGGCACAGCGTACAAGATCCAGCTGGAAACAAGGGTAAGAAATAATTCCTGTAGTTGACAGGAACATGAAGCAGAAAGCAGTTGACGATTCTTTGAAAAAACTTGGACAAAATTACAGTCCAGTGGTTAATGAAAGGTCCTCATAGAAGTGCTCCCCCCCCCCCCCCCCCTTTTTATGGGTCTATTTTTATCAGATTCATGGACTTAGGTTTGTTTTTCAGATGTTGGTAGAGGAAGGGGAGTGGGGTGTCAGGTTCTTGCTCCAGAAATCTTCTGTTGATGTTTTGTCTATTAACAAACTCATTGTTGCCTGCAAAGCTTGGTAAAAACTGAATATTTATGTATAAAACACATGTTGGTAAATTGGTTTGGTTATTCATTAAGTTTTTTTTTCCATGTCATCCAGGAATTCACCATGACATACAACAACTATGACGTCTGCAGTCTATTTCTCGGACTTGGTGGCCTCATGGCCTGGATAGGCTGTCTGCGCTACCTTGGCTTCTTCAAAAAATATAATGTGAGTCTCACAGTGTTTTTGATAAAGGATCTGCTTGTTGTTTGTTTTCTTGTAATTTTTTTTTTTTTTTTTTTTTAATAATTTAATTCACAATTTTTGCATAGTAACAGGGTTTAGTTCACTCACAGTTGGTTGAGGTTTAAGCCATTTGTAGAAAGAACTTTGAGTCAGGCTTTAACTAGTTTAAGTGTTTGGATAAGTTAGCACTGCTTTTTTACGTTTTTGTTTTGGTGATGAATGTTTTGTGTTTATGGGCAGATCCTGATTCTGACCCTGAAGACAGCGTTTCCCAACGTCCTGCGATTCAGCGTGTGTGCGCTGGCCATGTACTTCGGTTTCATGTTCTGTGGATGGGTTATTCTGGGACCATACCATATTAAGGTCAGTACTGAGTCTTCTGTTGTGGGCATGAACAGATAAATGACTAAAATAAGTTTTAATCCTTGTCACAGAGCGACTTGTTCAAGTTGACAGAAACTGTATCTTGAGGAGGGGTTGAGGGTAGGGATTAAAGTAAACTTCACTCCAGTGCTACGCTAGCTTGAAAAGCCTCTCATTGTAGAGTTATCTGCGTCATACCTCAGTCACAGGCCTTTTCATTTTTGTAAATCTCAAATTACTTTCTGAGCAAGGTGAACGCACGTTCTATTAGTAGTACATCTGCGCCACAGTGGATAATGTCCAGGACAAATGTCCTGCACTTTTCAGTCAGCCAGAGCAGTTGTCCTGCTATAATTTCCACAGTTGTAAAGCTTTGAATTAGTAATTTGCCAGCATTAGTCTGCCGTGGTCTGAAATTTTGATCGTCTGTTTTCTGTTACAACCACAACAATTTGTGTGCAACAATACTTGGAACATTTCCCTCTTGGCTTCATTTCCAGTTCCGTCACCTAAGCTCCACCTCGGAATGTCTGTACTCACTGGTGAACGGTGACGACATGTTTGTGACGTTCTCAGCCACACAGACAGATAACCAGATGGTGTGGTACTTTTCCCAAGTCTACCTCTACGTCTTCATCTCCTTGTTCATCTACTGCGTCCTCTCCCTCTTCATCTCTGTCATCATGGACACATACGAGACATTGAAGGTGAGAATCACTGTAGTCAGTGAGCCAGTCTTCACACTGTTGTTATAAACTGCTTAGTTCTGCCATGAATGACTGTGGGCTGGTTGATCAGATTGAAGTACAGGCACTTCTTAGTGTCTCACTGAGACAAGTGTGTGCGTGCGTGGGGGGTAAAGGGCCCTTGTAATAGTAATGGATAATGGATAGAAGTAGTAAAGTCTTTTATGTCAAGTTTACTGATCATTAGAAACTTTGTTCTGTGTTGCTAGTTTGTCAGTCATATTCATTGTGTCAGTGGTAATTAATGCCACACACACACACACAGTGGTTTACACAGTGTGAGGCACAAAATACTGTTGTCAGTTTGCAAGTAGAGTGCATATTACTCTTTTCTATTCAGAGAACATACCGGAGGTGCTTTCTGATAAGCTGTATATTTACCCTGCTGTCTGTCTTGCATTCAGGATTGTTATGAGCATGGATTCCCAAAAACCGACATGCAGAAGTTCATCGAGGAGTGCAATGACCCAGTTCACTCAGGCCTCTACCGTCGTCAGCACACAGAATCAGAAGGCACAGAGTGCTCCCTCTTGGATGTCTTTCGTTGCTGCTGCTGCAGGTGAGTACAATAGGTCGCTCAGCGAAGCTTTCATTTGGCTGTTGGATTCTTTTAGATACTTCATGTACTTGTACATGTATTTTTATAATGATAAAAAAGGAGAGAAAAGAAAGAAAAAAAGAAGCATTCAGTTTGAGTACATTCCTCCCCCCCCCCCCCCCCCCCATCACCACTACCACCACCACCAGGTGACCACCACCACCACCGCCACCACCAACTTACCACAAGACATTCTGGATGTTACTCAACACAACAAAATGTTTGTTGTGTCTTTAATGTGTCGCCCATGAGAGTTACATATACTTACAAAGTTACAGTTTTTTTCTATTTCTCTCTTTGGCATTAGGGGAAGTCTGTACTACTGAACAATTGCTAGTTTGTATATTGTTTGGCTTTGCTATAGTATATATGCTTAATGATAAGTTTGACTCTGTGTGGGGGTTGGCTAGAATGCTGCATAAAACAGCATCTTTGTTTATTCCCTTGTGTTTTCCAGGCGTGACCCTGACAAAAATGCAGAGGAACGCACGGGCCTCTTGACAAGAACAATATGAGGAATCCACGTTAACAATGTAGATATTGTGAAGACGATTGAGGTCAATATACTCACTTGGGATCAACCTACCTTCAGTGGTGTTCGTACGCTGAACTGAGTTGGCATTATTCCAGACAGGACGGTCTACAGCCGGAATGATACCTTTGTGTATCTAGTTGTAATCAACTTGCTGAACTGACTTGCCATGAACCAGACATGGGCATGATGTGGCTCTGTGTTACAGGGTATTGTTTCTTTGAACCTGACAAAGGATGGTGAAATGCAAATGATCAAGATGTTGGGTTTTACTGTCTCAGCATAGCTGTGCCGATTTTACGACTCTGGGCTGGAAAGGAGAACGTTCCCTGTGTGTTGTCTTTCAAGAATGGAGGGTTTCGGGCTTTACAAACAGAGAATATTGCTAAAATATTGTGCATGTCTTGTCTCTCAAGTAAGTCATCTATCACCTAAAGGTGTGTGCGTTTTGAAAGTATTTAGATACTTCACTTCAGTATGGATTCTTCCGGACATTCCAGATGACAAGGCGGACAGACAGAAGCTGGTATTCTTCAGGACGCTTCCGGATTTTGCATGGGTTGCTCATCGTGTACAGGCTCAAAGTTCAGAGAAGAATAATGTTCATCTGTGCCGTAGCAATCTGCGCAATTTTACTCTTATATTTCACGTGCAGATTGACTGTGCTATAATAATAATATGGGTATTCAAGGGACGCCCTCCCTCCCGCAGGAGCTCAGGGCACCTTACAATCCACATGCACTCAACCAGAAACACGCGCAACATGCCTCCACACATTCATCTAACTACAAACATCATACATGGCCTCCCATGCCCTGGGCTTGTTTTCGTTTACTCTTTTCTCACACTTCCAGATTGACTGTGCTATAGACTGTCACCTGTAACAACCTCCACATTGGCTTTTCCACACAATTTTCAACTTCATAAACAATTACAATAAATTCCTGCATCATTAAGTAATTTTCATATTCAAAGAAACAAACGAATTATGCCATACAGAGTTGTGCTATGACTAAGATATAAGCCAAAACATACTGCCAATGGCCTAGTACTTGATCATTACTTATTCATACTTATAGGTGTGCCGACAGGCACATTTTGGCAGTATATATATTTTGAAATCAGTCCCCACCAGTTTTCCAGTGTGATATTATTACACTTGTCCACACATGTTTTGAAACTTTGCTGAAGTTTGTGTGCAATAATGCTGGCATTTTATATAATACATGTATTCAGGGTTCCATTTGTACTGGATGTTTAAATGAATGTCAGCAACATTTGTGTGCATGGAGTCTGTGTTCATGTAAATATTTTCTTTAGAAAGGCTTAGTGTGCTGTGCACAGTATTCTGTTCAAAGTCACTGACCACATGCTTATAATTTTTACAGCTGTTGTGCAGCTGCACATTTTGGTTTTCTAATTTACTAGAGCTGCACTGTTAAGAAGTTTTTTATGTGTTTGTTTTTTTAATGACACTGAAATTGTTCATGACAATAGCAAACTTTAGAAGCACCAACAAATTGCATTCTGCTTTATTGGTTTTAGTCAGTTCACTCAGGACGGAGTGTTTTGTCCCCTACTGTCCCCTGTGGATGCGTCATTTGTATACATTCAGGGAAAAAAAATCACCAAAAGATTAGAAAATGATTGATGGACTTGATCACTGCAAATTTTCAGATACGATTTCTGAAACATTGGAGGACACAGACAAATGAAAAACATTGCCTGTCTTTATTGTGGGTTTCCATTTCTTCATCATCAGTTTTTTATTAAACTGGCTATGCTAACTTGTGTTTTGGAACAGTTTCACTCATCAGTGCACTCAGTTGTACGCTAGAAATGCTGTACCTTGATCAGTGCAGCCCTTTACGCGATACAGTGGTGTTTACATTTTGCGCGTGCAGTCAAACATTCAACCAAAGATCTTGGAAACATATCTGATTCCAAGGTCTTTGATTCAACCTCTGCGATCGTTTTTACCCTGCTTCAGCACTCGGTGCGGTCGCCGCGTCATCGAGTACACTTCTGTTGGCTCAGTGCCAGCGTTACAGATGCTATCACTGTCCAGGTGCGATAACAGATATCTGGTACCAGGGATACAAGTCAGAACGATCTCTAGAGCATAAAGATGGTAGCAATAGCCCCTTAGCTCCACAAACTAAATGCTCATAGGTTGTCAGAAAGCAGCAGAACGGAATCAAATGTATTGGTATTGGTATGTGCTTGGTATAAGTTCACTGTTAACATTGTTCAGTCGTTTTGAAATGTTGTGTTTTCAGTTCAGGACTCAGCCCAAAAATTCCAACTCAAGCCTGAGGTGATCTGTGTGTTGCGCACCAGAGAGCACGTGATTTTTTTATTTTTATTTTTTTTTCTGGGCTGAGTCCTGAACTTTTTTTCATTTTTGCACCTTTCTTCCTCCCTGTCTTTTTCTCTTTACTTCCTTCTCCTTATTCTTTTTTCAAAGGGGGAGGTGGGGGGAAGGGGGCTTGTTTAGTTTGTTCACGTTGTGTGCACACAAATAAAATTAATGATAAATAACAGAATGAATGTTTATTTATTCATTTGTTCTCTCACTCATGTTGGGATAGGTCTAGCTTGAAGAAGTCTGAAAATGTTTAATTGCAATTGCCTGATCAAGAAGCATGCATTTTAAGTCATCCATTCAGGGATGGAGAGGTCGAGGGACGGACACACACACACACACACACACACACACACACACACACACACACACACGCGCGCGCGCGCACTGTTTTAATCGAAGACTTTCTAACGCCAATCTCTGCAACTGATGATCTTTATTCCAAACAGCTAACGGTACTCCCGTGTACAAGTAGAGAACCAAAACCCATTTGTATTATCATTAACATGACGTACATGTGCAACTTCAGGTCCATTCCCCGATAAAGGGCTATGTGGTGGAAAAGGACGTTAAACCCCCAAACACCCACCCACCCCGATAAAGGGAAGCAGGATGAGACCTGCCCACGCTGTTCATTGTTAAAATGAGAGTTCATCTAAACCGCTTCCCGTACCCAACATCATTAACCTCCCCCCACCCCCCACCCACCACCACTAACCTGGAGTACCACTACCGGCAGACCCTTCCTCCCCACTTTCCACACCTCAACACAAACGGAAAAAGAATTTCAACAAGTTTGACACCATTGCTGCCCTTCTGGGCCCCGAGCCGCCTCTCTTCAAATTTAGGACTAAAATCGACCGAAAACTTTTTTATTAACACCCAGCACCCTTGAGACTCGGTGAACAATTTATATGGCTACACCCCTCCCTTCTCGCCTCCCCCCTCCCCCTCCCCTCTCCTGAAAGTACAGCCGGTAAACCGATCTCCCAAGACTAAACTCCTACAGTCCTTCCTGGCCTGACCTGGCCTGTTCTGTCCTGTCCCGTGGAACTGACGAGCAAGCCCCTACGATGAGTGATTCTGGAACATTCTACATGGTGACGGTGCGCAGGTCAAACGACCGGAAGAGACAGCTGTTGCTCGGTTTTTGCACGCGCTCGCATATCTTGTCGGTGGGGTTGAAGTACCACATGGTGCTGAGGTCCCCCATGACTGTGTTGCAGCTGTACGTGGTCACCGTGCCGCCGTAGCAGTAGATGAACCTGGTGCAATCGGTCCAGTCAGGGTACGCCATCCACACGTCTGGGTCACAGTACGGACAGGCTGGTGGGACAGACAAGGCGAAATTCTGTAGCAGTAGGCGTGTAGGCAGATTCAGTAACTGATCATCATTATAGGCAAATAACAGTACTGATCATTATTTAGTATTATGATCATTTTTATTATTCTGCATTTGATTATTCCTTTCGGGAAATTCGGTTGTCCCCCTGGGCGAGGCCGGCGGCGCGTCGCCGTGGTAGCCTACAGCACGGTGCCACTCCGCACCTGCCTATTTACGATTTTTTTGTGGAGAGACGCACCGATGAGCAACCCGGGGGTATACAATAGGCATATTCAGTAGGACTTCGTAAGGAGGACTTCGCTGAGCAGCGTAACCCATTTACATGTAAATTAGGGCCGCTGCTACACGTTGCCAGGATTGGTACTTGCAGGGCAGGCAACGCTGGCAATCCTCACACGGCAAAGGCCGCAAGCCGGCGTCTCAGTGACGCGCTGCGATTAGTTAACTGTACCCCTAACTTGCCTAATTTACATGTCATAAATGGATAACGCTGCTCAGCGAAGTCCTCCTTACGAAATCCTACTGAATATGCCTATTGTATACCCCCGGGTTGCGCATCCGCGGTGCGTCTCACTCTCTCCACTAAAAAAATCGAAAATAGGCAGGTGGGTGGCGCTGCACCACGGCTACGCGCTGCCTCGCCCAGGGGCACAATCGAATTTCCCGAAAGGAATAACTTGATGGGTGGGTGGGGTGGGTGTTTAACGCCCTTTTCCACCACGTATGGGTGATACATGTATCAAAGACGGGGCAACGAGAAAAAGGCCAGCACAAATATTTCGCCTCAACCGGGTTTCGACCCGAGCATTGAAAGTCCCGAAAGGAGTAATCAAGTACAGAATAATAGAAATGATTATAATAATATATAATGATCAGTACTCTTCAGTATTGGCGCTTTAACCCTATTGCTTTGTGCCGCGAACTCAGTCAGTGAACATGCACGTTCATTTGAATCATGCTCATTCACTCACAAACCGGCCATCACGTTACAATCACGTCATAGCGGGGTTGTTTTTGCTCTTGTTCTGTTTGTTTGTTTGCTTTCCGTGGGCTGAACACACCCAGAACAGAGGGGAACTGAAGAAATCCGGAGTACCCGGTGAAACCACTGCACCTGACGATAGGCTCGAATGAACGGTGCCTCATACTAGAGCGGGTGAAAAATCCGATGCGGTCTCAAGTGGAATTCGAACCCACCACCTCTCCCATTAGTGGCATGCGTGGTTACCACTACTCCAACCACCGCGGCGGCCCATGTATAATCAACTCGCCTCGCACAAACTTACTTACTTACTTAGGCCCTTGGCTCCACGTGGAGCATAGGCCATCGACAACCCTTCGCCATCGCACTCTGTTCTGGGCTAGTCTTGCCACTCCAGTCCAGTTGGTCCCCTGCTTACATAGCTCTGCCTCAGTGTCCCGCCTCCAGCTGTTGCGAGGCCGGCCTCTCTTCCTTTTCCCCTGCGGGTTCCATGTCAGGGCTTGGCGTGTGGTGCTGGATGCTGGCTTCCTGAGGGTGTGTCCAATCCAGCCCCACTTCCTCCGCAGGATCTGCTTGGCCACTGGTTCCTGCCCCGCTCGCTCCCACAGCTCTTCATTCCGGATCTTCTCTGGCCATCGGATGTTGAAGATGCGCCTCAGACAGGTGTTGAGAAATGTCTGGATCTTCTGCTGCATCGTCTTCGTTGTCCTCCATGTTTCGCATCCGTAGAGCAGAACTGGCTTCACGTTGGAGTTGAAGATGCGAAGTTTGGTTCTTATGCTGACAACTTTGGATGCCCAGACGTTCTTCAGCATGACCATTGCTGCCCTTGCCTTGCCGATCCTGGCTGTGACGTCTCGGTCTGTGCCTCCCTGTCCATCAACCACACTCCCCAGGTAGACAAAAGACTCCACCTCCCTGATGGGCTCTCCACCGACTGTGACTGGTGTGTTGGCAGTGGTGTTGATCTTCATCAACTCGGTTTTCTTCCTGTTGATCTTGAGCCCTGTTCCGGCTGATGTGGCTTCCAGGCACGTAGTCTTGTCCTGCATCTGGCTGTGGCTGTGAGACAGGAGCGCCAGGTCGTCCGCGAAGTCGAGGTCATCCAGCTGCGTCCAGAGTGTCCACTGTATCCCGTTTTTCCTGCCTGCTGTAGTGGTCTTCATGATCCAGTCGATGACCAGGAGGAAGAGAAACGGGGACAACAGGCATCCCTGGCGGACTCCGGTCTTCACCTCAAAGCTTTCTGACAACTGGCCGGCATGGGCAATCCTGCAGCTCATGTCTTGGTAGGTGCACTGGATCAGGGAGATGATCTTCCCGGGAACTCCATAGTGCCTTAGCAGCTTCCACAGCGCCTCTCTGTCTACACTGTCGAAGGCCTTCTCATAGTCTATGAAGTTGATGTAGAGGGGGGAGTTCCACTCCAGTGACTGCTCCACAATGATGCGTAGGCTGGCAATCTGGTCAGCGCAGGACCTGTTCCTGCGAAAGCCTGCCTGCTGGTCTCGGAGCATGGGGTCGACTGCCTCTCTCATCCTCTCCAGTAGAATTCTGTTGAGAACCTTGCCTGGCACTGACAGGAGCATGATCCCTCGGTAGTTGCTGCAGTCCCTGAGGTCCCCTTTCTTTGGCAGCTTGATGACGATCCCTTCTTTCCACTGGGCTGGCACCTCTTCCTTCTCCCAGATCTTGCTGAACAGGCTGTGCAGCATGTTGACGGCTGTCTCTGTGTCTGCTTTAATGGCTTCTGCTGGTATCTCGTCCGGCCCTGCAGCTTTCCCATTTCTCAGTGTCATGATGGCTTTCCTGATCTCCGCCTTAGAGGGCTTGTCGCAGTTGATGGGTAGTTCTGTCTCAGCTGGTGGGATGTCTGGTGGTGTTTCAGGGATGGGGCGATTTAACAGCTCCCTGAAGTGTTCTTCCCATCGCTTCAGCTGTTCCTCAGTTGTTGTCAGTGGGTGCCCGTTCTTGTCCTTCACTGGTTTGTCTGTCTGCTGAAATTTGCCCGCGAGCTTCTTGGTCACCTGGTACAGGTCTTTTAGATTCCCTTGTCGGGCTGCTTCCTCTGCTTGACTGGCCAGGTTGTCGATGTAGTCCCTCTTGTCCTTCCTGGTGCTCCTCTTCACTTCTCTGTCAGCAGCTGTGTATTCCTCTTGTGCCTTTGCCTTAGCTCTTCTTGTTCGGCTCGTGTTCAGTGCAGTTTTCTTCTCTTTCCTAACTTCCAGCTTCTGGATGGTATCAGCAGAGATCCATTCCTTATGTTGGGTCTTTCTCTTGCCAAGGACCTCTTCGCATGTGTCGTGCCAGAGTTTCTTGCTGTGTTCCCACTGTGTCTCGATGTCCATTTCACTGTCTTCTATCAGGTCTTGCAGTGGCTGGAACCTGTTGGAAAGGCTGATCCGGAATGCTGCTTGTGTGTCTGTGTTCCTGAGAAGTCCAACGTTGTACCTGGTCCGTGTGCTGTTGGCGTTGGTGTGCCTCTTAAGCCGAAGTCTCAATGTTGTTGCAAGAAGGTGGTGGTCTGATGATACATCGGCACCCCTCATCACGCGCACATCCCGCCACGATCTCCTGAACTTCCGGCTGATGCAGATGTGATCAATCTGGTTCTCCGTGACATGGTCCGGCGATCTCCATGTGGCCTTGTGGATGCGCTTGTGTGGGAAGATGCTGCCTCCTATCACTAGCTGGTTCAGGGCACAAAAGTCTGCAAAGCGCTCGCCATTTTCGTTCATCTGTCCCAGTCCGTGTGTTCCCATGGTGTCCTCATAGCCTGTGTTGTCTGATCCAATCTTGGCGTTGAAGTCTCCCATCAGTATGGTCATGTCCTTGGCTCCTCCTCTATCTATCACTGTCTGCAGTTGTTGGTAGAAGTCATCTTTTTTCTCCTCTTCCGCATCATTGGTGGGAGCGTAGCACTGGATGATGTTCAGCTTGATGTCTTTTTTCTTGGTGATGAATTTGGCTGTGATGATGCGGGAGTTGACAGGTTCCCAGCCGATGAGTGCCCGCTGTGCCTCCGGTGCCAGCATCAGGGCCACGCCCTCAGTGTGGGGGGCTCCATCCTCTGTGTGTCCAGAGTACAGCAATTGCTCTCCCGATGAAAATCTCAGCTGTCCTGTCTGTAGCCACCTTGTCTCACTCAGTCCCAGTACTCCTATCTTGTAGTTCTTCATCTCTCTTGCTACTTGTATGGTCCTTCCTACTTCATACATTGTCCTGATGTTCCATGTGGCTACTCTCGTTGTTGTCCTGGGTGTTAGAAGGGGGGTCGGCCTTGCAGCTTCCTTTCGGCTTTCACTGCAATGCGTCATAGGTCTCCGGGATGGAGACCCTTCCTCGCCCAGGTGAATGTCTCGGTTTGTTGCTGTCGATGCTTCAGTAACTTAGTGTTTTTTTACAGGTAGGGCTGTTAACCCTACGCAAACCCGTTTAGCCTCTTGGAGAGGTGGTCCACATTCGTCTGACCTCTACCCTTCGACCTGTCCAGCTTGGGTGACCCTGCCAGGAGCATGTGCTCCTGCTGGCATAGTTCTCTGGGTCATTGAGGTACACAAGCCACTACCCCACGACAAGGGTTGGACCATGTAGGGGCCTCGCACAAAGGCTCTTGTCAATGTTGACTCTGGACAGAAGTGTGAGACAACAACAAGTTGCTATTACGATATTATTATATATTGCTCTCGTATTGTTATCATTTTTTATGCTGGGATTATCCTCAGTCATGCTCAGTAAGCCGGCTCAGTCCTAGCACAGCAACTACCAGTCTCTGGCAACAGATCAGTAAAATCCTCTAAAGGCGGATTGTGGCATCCCATGTGGCGGGGCGGTGTACGTGAAAACGATTGTACACACAATTCTCTCATTCAAGGGGACAACTTGGGCAATGCAGAGCCCAAGAACGCAAACAACAAACCTACCATACCAGCGTGGGTAAACGCCCCTGGTTTGTGATACGTTGTGCGGTGGTGATACGTACGGGGATCTTTTCTGCACAGCATATCACCAACTTGAAATGCATGTTTTTGCACAAAAGAGACTAAATACCGCAAGTTAAATTTGAGCGCCAGAATCGCTCGCGATGAATCGGTCTCGCAGTCGATCGAAGTTTGCACACTAAAATCTCGCCTATTCAAGTTAACTTCGTCAAATTGTGCCTACTTTCCGCCACTTTTCGAGCTTTATCTGCTACTTGTAGGTGCGCCAATGCCTTAGGGTGTAGTAGACGTATAAAATATGCCACACTGACAAACTTAAATTTTGACAGCTACATGTACAAGACGAAATAGCAAGCGAATGTGTGTTTTACCTACCTCAGTATCACCACCGCACAGTGTATCACAAACCTAGGGCGTCAAGTTTACCCACCCTGATACTGCCGCTCAGACTCTAAACCTTTTCGGCGATAGATCCTATGTATCCGCCCGGCGGGCCTTCCGAGAGTAAATCGAGTGACCGACTTAGAAAATTCTTTAGTCTGATGTAAGCAAAGAGCGCGGCTTTGTTCGAGCTGGTTTGAACGGATGCTGGAGGGGACCGATCCGATCCTGCGTGCCCGGTGTGTGTGTGTGTGTGTGTGTGTGTGTGTGTGTGTGTGTGTGTGTGTGTGTGTGTGTGTGTGTGTGTTTTGTTGGTTTTCTTTTGGCTTTTTTTTTAATCTCTTCAGTTTAACTCATTTGGTTCCTTAAAATATTTTAGTTGTATAAGCGCTTAGAGATCATCGAGAATAAGCGCTTTAAAAGTAACTGCTTTTATTACTATTAGTATTATTATCCCAAAGCATGAGCGTGATGAGACACCGTCTTGTACTGCATAGTCCTCTCTCTCTCTGTGACACACACACACACACACACACACACACACACACACACACACACACACACACACACACACACACACACACCGTGCACACTCACACACACACACACACACACCGTCACACACACACACACCGTCACACACACACACACACACACACACACACACACACACACACACACACACACACACACACACAGATAGAGCGAGAGAGAGAGAGAGATCATGTATGTGTGTGTTTCTTACTTGTCATTGTTTGCCGTTTTTGCCTTGAATACACTTTCTCGTGATGGTCTGAAACAAAAATATCGTATTAGTCAATACCGTACTTACATGTCATACTGATAACCTCTCTATTTATACGCCAGACTGTTTTAGAGAATTTGGTGGAAGTTTTTTCCCACTCATTTATTATAACATGGTTTTGTCGCATGCTTGTGAGTGAGCATAGACTCAGTGAAAGGGCGGACGGAAAGGAACCAGAGACAAACAACTTTGTGACAAACGGCGACTTTCATTCAAGACACACAAAACGCACACGCACATGCACGCACGCACGCACACACACACAGAGAGAAACAGAGACACACATGTGGCAAAGAAACAAAAACAATAGTGATTGTAGCTGCCACCAACCTTGCACCTTCTTTAGAAAGTTCTCGAGTTCTGCCGTGTCGTCCACAGCCGTCCGGCTTTGCGCTACCGTGAACACAGCCAAAACTGCACACACACACACACACACACACACACACACACACACACACACACACACACACACACACACACACACACACACACACCAGGTATGTCTAACTTTCGGTGCTGATAGAGAACCGATGGCAACACCAATATACATGTATTCGATGAGAATCAAATGCAAACACCAAAACTGATTCTGCTGCATTTTTTTAAGGGTAGTTGGGCATTAGTTTTTCTGAAGGAATTGACCAGACTAAAACTGTCCGGTATTTTCCATTTCTAGCCTCTAAACTCTACTTGGGTTCCACACACTTTCAGTAGAGTGACGTATATTGATAACTTTATGAAATTGTTTATTCATTTATTTTATTATTAATTTCTTTGTTTTTTTTTCTTTTAAATTCATTTGTTGCTTTATTTCCGGCGTCATCTACCTCTTATTCCTCTACCAAAAGTTGAGACCCATTATTATACACACACAACATGCCCACTTATGTATATACGATATCTCCACTATTGATCAGCTGACCTAAAATTTGACAATAACAGCTCTCTACACTTACATGAACTAAGAATACAAAGGACTGTTTAAAACAAAAACAAAAACAAAAGAAGAAGAAGCAAGCTTACCAATGGCTGTTACCAACAGGGTCCGCATTTTGAGCCTTCGTTACGTAATCCACGCCGATGGAAATTAGTTTTGTGTTGCGGCGGTCGAATATTACACTGACTATCACAGCAGACCAGATACGTCAACCAGCGTGACAGACCCCCTCGGTTCTCGTATAGACAGGGTGCTTACATACACACCAGAAAACTCAGTTGGGGTGACGTTTTCCTTGGGCTACCCTTCTTCAAACACTCAGTTCCAGTTTACGCGGCAAGTTCCTTTTCATTATTTCTCTCGCTCCACCCCCCCCCCCACCCCGTCTTTCTCTTTCCCTTTCGTTTTGTCCCGTATGTAGAAAGCCGCACCCTCATTCAAGAAAAGAGAGATGAGTATATGGAGTTTGAGCGTCATCTTTGAAAAGCCGAGATGCGGAGCACACCTAGGAAAGCAAATATTGTAGCTTTACTTTCTTCAATACAGCGACAGTACTCAAACGAATGGCCCGCCACTCCCTCACACCTTCCGTCGGTCCTCTCTCCTGTGTTTGAACAGCTCCACTGGATGTATGCGTTCGTGTAGATTCTTGTTAAAGAAGAGGTTGGCTCTACCCCCCCCCCCCCCCTCTCCGTTTGGGTTTGTTGTTGTTGCTTTTTTTGTTCTTTTTTTTTTGTTTGTTGTTGTTTGACTGAGTTTTGTTGGGGGGAGGGGATGGGAGGAGAGGGGTCTCTCCCTCTCTCTGTCTCTCTGGTTAAGGCGGAGGGGGGGGGGAGGAGAGGGGTCTCTCCCTCTCTCCCTCTCTCTGCTTAAACACGTAATGACACGATCTGCATTGTGGCCATATTGAGTGAGACTGAGTTACAAGTACGAAGAGGACAAGCTCAGTCAAAGGGAATGCTATGTATAGCCTTTTTCCTACAACCAGCGACCGGATAAAGCCGAAACTGTCACTGACGTGAGTCAGTTGGCCTTTTTTGAAAAGAAGAAAATATACGTACATGGCATACACGCATATAGCCTTTTTATACTTGATTGTCTTGTCTTGTCCTAGCAGACGGCTGCAATTTCTCCACCGAAGAATGAATCAGTAAAGTTGATCTTAGTATCAGCTCAGCACTGACATTGGCCGCGCCCTGTCCGCTGTCTGTCCGTCTGTCTGACCGTGATGGCACACACACACACACACACACACACACACACACACACACACACACACACACACTAACTCTGTGGCACGGCACACGCACATCTTTCAACTGAAAACTTGAACTGAAATTGATCTCCAAAGGATTTTATTCCCATGTACATATACTCAGAATAACTGTTGAGGTATGACAATTATCTCTCAGTCAGTCAACTTACCATTCTAGATTATCAGTGACAGTGGCGTTAACTTGACTTGAACGGCATCGGCCCTACCAGTGACTGACGAGCAAACTTTCGAAACGTCAAAGCATTTCGTTTTGCTCCAGTTTTGTAGCTGAAACTGATGCAACCACTGTTTGATGTCTGCTAACCGGCGGACAAAATAACAATAACTGCCAGTGAGCTGTTTTATGATCACAATTATTTCATTTGCTAGCAGACCGCAAAAGTGATGACGTTTTCTGCAACAAAATGAAACAAAACGAAACTAAATTTGTGTTTCTGAACTGTTCTTGTATATATGGATATTAAGATCACTGACGACTGATTTTCCCTCCCGCCAGCGCTAGCTGATCATACGCAAAAATGATGACGTTTTCAGCAACTAAAGAAACGAAACTGAATTCGTGGTTGCTGCTCAATTTCACTAATAACTTCAGGCAGGTTTTCCTGTTCATGTCTTCAGTGATGTGTGCTGAGAAGAAAGGGGCGGAAGGCTGCAGCCGGCTGGGGTCGTACTGGCGTATATATATAGAAGTTCAATGTAGGGCCTCTCAACTGGGTGTCGGTACACGACGCTTGTGTGCCCTACCTGGGCGGCTCCTTGTTTGCTTGTGGCAAAAGAGGATGGGAAGCGATGGTCGGAACAGCTAGGCCGGAAAATGGGAAACATCTGACGAGTTTAGTGCACAACGTTTTAACTGTTAAGATAAGATCAAATTCAGTCAGCTGTCCGCCGCAGAACTTGACTGATATCTGCAGGGATTTTTTTAATTAGATTTTATCAAGATTCTGACTGATTATCCCTGTGCGGAGGGGACGGGGGGGGGGGGGGGGGTCGACAGTAGCAACTGATCTGAACTGACGTGGATATGCGTCTGTACTAATTTTAACTTCGTCGGGATCAAATGTGAAAGTCAGTGCAGCAATGTGGGGTCATGATAGCTTGAGAAGAGAGAGGGGGCATGGAAAGCACTGATTCATCGTTACTCATCAGTCAAGAAGTAACATTTGTCACTGATATGAATCCGGCAGTGATATTCAGTTTCAGTTGACAATACAGAGAAGTACAAAATTACCCCGGCCGCGCTTCGCTGACACGCTGTGCACGTCAGCTGTCACTGACCCAGTCAAAGTCTGACACGTAAAGACTGAGTATAGGACGGACTGCTGTTGTCAGTATTACATCACTGACTGATGTCAGTTGTGCAACGTCAGTTCCCTCAGTTTCCGCCGGGCACGTCAGCCCGCGAACTGGTTAGCACCCATGCTACACTATGATAATCATTTAACCCACCACTGAGGCCGTTCAGCTGGCTCCTGCACTAGTGTACTCAAAATTCCGGCTAATTAGGTTAAAGAAACCATTGCCGCTATAATTCAGTTTTAGGCTCAAAGATCGTTCTGATGTGTCAAGTTTTGGTGGTGTCAGTCTAGTCGGCATCTGAAGACACGTGCACAAATACATGTACACTGAGTCGGACAGGCGAGCGTTCAGGTGAATGGATCTAAAATGCAGTACATCATTGTAGTGGGTGGCATTGTCGCTGACGAAAATCGACAAACATGGCCGACGTCGTCATCTAGTATATGGACGGTTCAGTGTGGCGGTTTCCTCGTTCGCACGGGTCATCAAACGTCAGTGTTTTTCACACGGAGCGTTACTAAACTTTAAGATAGACTATCAGACTGACGGGTGGACGGGCGCAGCATCACAAGCGCAACGGACTGTTCCAAAACAGAACCCCCCTTATATACTGAAAAGCGGCCTTTGACTGGTAGCAATACTGTTCCATTAAACAGGTTAATTCCATCTTTGCTAAGCCAGCTTATGTGTTGTAACAGTTTCGCATGTGGTCAACGGTTGCGCCTGTACTGACTGTGTGCACTCGAAATACGCTATCTTGATGATTAGTACAGCTCTGAATGTGATAGGATCATAGTGTTGTTTACACCGGCCTTGCGCGAGCCGCGGTCGAACATTCAAACCGATTCTTCGACTCTTGTTACACTGACTACTGGAGCGCTCACTGAGAGTCAGTGGTCATCGAGTACGCACGCTTTTTTTGCTCAGTCGGTGCCAGCATTACAGATACTGTCACTGTCCGGCATGTGTCTAGGCTAAGCCGGTGGCCGTGTGATGACAGATGGATACCACCGGCTACAGAACGATCTGTGAGCATAAAATGGTAGCAGAGACGGAATCACGACAGTGCCTTCATTTGTGCGGCAGGCCTTTTCAGTGCCCTCGGGTTTGACATACTCAGTGAGCGAAGTCGCGCAATTGACAGAATACGTTAACCCCCCGCCCCCCCCTCCCCCCGCTTCACCCCACCACCCTGTGACGGTATTTCCCCTGTTCAAGCTATGCGAATGCCGCATAACCCCCGTATCTGTTCATTGTTCGGCGTTATGTAGTGACACAAACTGACACAATTAAGCACATTCATCGTCGGTGAACAACGTCGGTAAATACATCCCAGCCATGCGGCATTTCCGTAATGATTTCATCATTTTTCGCATCTAAATCGAACAACTGTACTTGTCAAAAGGAAGGGCTGGCTGAACTTTGATGACATACTAATGGCTTCCCGGCTTCGCTGGAATTCATGCCTCCGGTCGATTCTGCACAGGGAACATTGTACGGCTGTCTCAAGAGTAAACTACATGCTGACGTTGTTTCTGTTCGACTGGCCACGTCCGATATCATTCAGTTCTTTTCATTTTTTTTTGTTTAAGTTCAGTCAGCTAAGTAAAGTACGAGGTAGAAAAAAAAAAGTATAGCCGGCTAGGAAAACCTGTATATCTCTAAGCCCCTTCCTTCCCCACCCCCTTCCCCCGTACACCCTTTTGTGCGCTGCCTACAGTTCTGTGGCGTTGTCATGATTACATTTTTGCTGCTCTTGTTGTAAACTGATGCTGGCTGTAGATAAGCGTTACCGGATGGCCGCTTTGTATTGCGGTTAGCTGTCCATACTCCATCGCCCTTGATGATAAGATTCGGAACCCTACCCGTGTGGCCGCTGATTTCACTCAAATGTTGGGAAGCGGCACTCGGTTTCCCAAAATGCATTGAGAAGAACCTAAAACCATTTCTGGGGGTGGTATAGTACCTTGCGCATGTGGGTTCGAGCCCAGGTCGATAGTGATATGTGATATGTCACCGGTTTTTCCTGGCTACCGGGCTGCTCACCGTGGGTTCCTCTCCGGGTTATCCGGCTTTCCTCCCCCCAGCAAAATTAAAAAATAGGATAGCCGGGTAGGGTGGGTGGCGCTGCAGCGCGGCGACGCGCTTCCCCCGGGGGAAACAGCCCGAAGTTTCCCGTGAGGGACGAACCCTATCCTGTAGTACGTGACAAGCTCTTCTTAAGTGCAGTAGCATTTTGAATCAGTCGGTTGTCTGTAACGTTCTCAGACTAAATATGACAGTTGTCTAAATGTCACCTGAAAAAAAAAGATCACATTTCTTACAGACGCGGGTTGGTGGGTGGGTGTTTTGGGGTTTAACGTCCTTTTCCACCACATACGGGTGATACGGGGAAACGATGAAAAAGCCAGCACAAATATTTGGCTCCAGCCGGGATACGAACTCACGATCCGAGCATTAGAAGTCCAACGCTCTACCGTTCGGCCACCCCTGCTCCCGCTTACAGACGCGTTCCACTCAGTCAGTTTGTCTATGAAGAGTTAGTTAGTTAGTTAGGGCTTAACGCCGCGCAAGCAACAAAGGCTAATTCGCGGTGTCTATGAAGACACTGGACGAACGAAAAGAGTGAACACTGAAGATGAAGAAGAAGGAGAAGAGAAAGACTATACTTGAGTGTCACATGACAAGTCACGGAGGCGGCTGTACGTGGGCAAAAGATATCATTGCAGTGCGGCTGTTTTGGTTTGCACTTGACACTCGGTGTGCACTGAGTGTCCGAGTCCTCGAAATGAAGCAGCTGCACAGAGGTAAGGTTTCAAACGATACTCCGTACCGCCTCGCGCGAAGTCTTTTGTCATTGTTAACTCTGGCGAGAACTGTGACATCAAAATGTAATTGCTATCCGGCATTGTTGTGCGGGGATAATCCGCTTCAGGCATGGTAGGCTCTTACCACAACAACCCGGAGTAGCGACTCTCCAGCAACAGAGATTGAAAGTACTCCGCAGACAGAGCGGGCTGCCCCAACCCTGTACCTGGTTGAGTCAGGTGTCCGACCCCTCGGTCGAAAGGCCTTCGGTTCGAATCCCGACCGACAAAGGAACATCTTGCACACCGGCTGATGACACACAGTTGTCGTCACGGCCTCACCTTTAACCGTTTGTCACTATATTTCTTCTGCCACCGTTCACGTGCGCACAACGTAAGATGGCGAAAGCCCGTTGTCTCCAGCCCGGGTTGGCCCTAATAGAAAACACTGGATCCAGAAGCGCGTGCAAGTACGACATAGGTAGAGTCATACCCTCGATCAGGAGCAAAGTTTCGTACACGACATCCTGCATTGTCAGAATGAGGATGCCGACCATCAGGGGCAGGTAACAAAAGAGGAGAATGGACATCATGAGTATTCCTCTCTTGGCCGCTGTGATGGTGGCCGCTCTCAGTCGGGTCGAGGTCAGTTTGGATGTCGAACCTGACCTGCAACAGCCGGGGAAATGTATTAGGCCCATGATGGTCACACGGGAGTGTTTTTAGTCTGAACAAATAGCGAACAATGGTATTTTTCCGTGTTTCTCGTGGGACATGCGGCTCAGTATAACATGCCTTTGCCTATTTTTTTCCCCCGGAGTGCGTGCCCGTGTTTTTCCATGTTCGAACGAAAACGTCTCCCGTGTGTCATCAGCCATAGAGAAACAGAAAGGGAACTTGCTTCTAATGATGATAATAATAAGCGGATTAATATAGGCGCTTTATCCCATATATTTGGCTCAAAGCGCCGCGAGCTAAACCAATCGCGCACGTTCACCCGAATCATACGCATTCTCTCACACACTGGACATGAACACTGACATTACAATCACGTGCTGCGAAGGGCCAGCTCAGCAATTTAAGTTTCGGAATTTTAGAATTGCATTTGGGGTTTCGAATTTTGTGGGCTGAAGAGTTCCAAAGCAGAAGGGGGAGGAAGCCGGAGTGCCCGGAGAGAATCCCCGACGGTAGGCCCGAATGAACGGTTCCACATACGAGAAAGAAAACTTCTTCGCCCAGAGGGACTCGAACCTGACCTCTTGTTTTGGTAACTAAGTCTTCACCACTAGACCACCGACCGCCCAAAGATCTAGACTTGATCTAACTTAGTACCGCTCCCAGCACAGAATTGATATGTGTATATATAGAGAGAGATATGGGTGCGTGGGTGGGGGTTTGGGGGTTTAACGTCCTTTTCCACCACATACGGGTGATCAGTATCAAAGACGGGGCAACGATGAAAAAGCCAGCACAATATTAAGCCCCAGCCGGGACACGAACTCACGACCCGAGCATTGGAAGTCCAACGCTCTACCATTCGGCCAGCCAGGCTTCCCATATATATAGATATATATGGACACCAATGTAGTAATAATTTTAAAGCAGGTGCGTCTGATTTCTTCACTTCCGATATCCCCTCACCCTTCATCCGGCCAGTTCCGACACCCGGTCCCAGCGGTAGGCTGATTACGCTAATGCTGTCTGAGACAAACAACCCAGCTCTCTTGAGTTCTGTTATTTTCCGTGACCTTCAGTTGCAAACTGACGCTACGGTCACGGCGTCCACACCGTTTCCGTCCCATCGTTAGTGGAAACATGACCGGCGTCGGCAACCGCTCGGGAAAATATGTACATGTATTCCCTGAACGACAATTGAAGAAGCAACAAATCGATTTCGGAAACCGTCTGGCGCGCCTAGTGGAGTATAATAACAGCCTTACTCTTCAAAAAGAAGGCAATCTTAGGAAAATAGAACGACAGTTCTTCTGAACTTTTCAAAGACTTTCTGTAACACAATACCCCCCCCCCCCGGCCAGATTTTGAATACGCGGCTAAGCTTGCACTTTGGCGGCTATTATCCGGTATGTGGCGTACGCTTCGGACAGTCGTGAATATTGTCTCGATGCTCTGGTTCACTGTTAAACAACCAACGAGCAGACTTGAATAAGACAACATGTACAGACTTTTCAGTCTTCACATTAACAGCCGCCGCTTCCTTTCCGCGATAAAACACAAACAGCAACAAAACCAAAACAACACCACCACCAATAAACTACCCCACCCTTTAAAAACAACAAACAAACAAACAAACAAACAAACAAACCCAGAACACCCATTGCAATAACATCGGATTATGCGTCATCACGATGACCAACCCCCTCCCCCCCCCCTCCCCAACACACCCCATCCGTACCACCAGGCCTTTCATGACCACCGCATTACGACCTCATTACGGAAATATTCTGTTTACGACACCACCAAATACTAATTAAAAATAACGATATTTAAAAAAACAAGAAAGACTGCAAAGAACTGACAACGACAACGTAGTTCTGACAGTCTCAATCTCATATCGATTTCAAGAATCAAGCACGAATGAACAAACACGGAACTGCAATCAAACTTTCCCTTTGAAGCGCGGTTAACTTTGTCTTTAGACATCCGATGACAGATAACCATTACTGTTAAACAACAACAACAACAACAAAAACAACAACTATATATAGCCTCGTTATCTGCCTATAGTACAAACATGAAAAAGAAATCAAATAATTGTTGAGAATAATGAAACGGGAAAATGATGAAGGAAGGCAAAAAGCCTTCTGAAACGGTTTCTGTGCCCGGCATAGTAAACCCGATTCTGACCAAACCGACCGTAGCGAACTGTTGGATGTACCGAAATTCATTGAGGATCCGACTCCGATGTTGAGTCGGTCCTGCTGAAAAGGGTTCGCCCAGATAGTGCCGATGAACTGCGAAGACGTGCGAAAATCACGCGCAATCACTCTAATAATGAAACAGCATATTGTGTGTGTGTGTGTGTGTGTGTGTGTGTGTGTGTGTGTGTGTGTGTGTGTGTGTGTGTGTGTGTGTGTGTGTGTGTGTGTGTGCCCGGCCGTCTGTTGTGTGTTAGCATAGCTCATCGAGCCGGCGTGCGGCACGTCAACGTGTTCCTGCGGGCTCAATTCGGCTCACGTGACTGGACTGACTTTTCAGGATGAGCGGGGCGAGAAGATGACGGCCATTTTAACCGTTCAGTTTTCAAGTCAAACTGGACACAATCTGGCATTATGCAAAGTACTGCTGCAGCGGATTAGCTCATGATACTACATACCTCAATTTAGAATCATTTCAGTCTGCACAGTGCTGCATTCATAACTGTAGTTGTAACAGCGGGACATTATGGAGTACACAGTTTTAGCTAGACCGTCCGCCTTGGTCGACGGGAATCAGAATGTGTTACTCGATCTCAGAAACACCACCACCAAACAACAACAACAACAACACTGACAACAACAAACCACGAACGAAATGACAGTGGCTCTAACAATACTATTCTCATAACTACAATCACAAGGGGAGCCGAGATAGCCGCCGAATGGTAGAGTGTTGGACTCTCAATGCTGGGGTCGTGAGTTCGAATCCCGGTTGGAGGCCAAATAATTATTTGTGCTGGCCTTTTCCTCGTTTCCCCGTCCTTGATATCACCCTTACGTGGTGGAAAAGGACGTTAAACTCCCAGACACCCACCCCACCCTCGTTCTGCCCGCAAAACTCTACTGAAATCGAATTCGTTGGTGCCTTCTAAAGCTCACTAATATTTATGCATAAATAGGTATGTACTCACACACGTTTCTTGTTGCCATCGGTTTGGGCCTGAGAGACTTGCAGCCAGACCTGCTTTTGTTCCGACCCATTCTCCTGCAGGGATCCCACTCCGGCAGACGCTTTAGACATGGAATCACTGCAGCCCTCGTCCACACTCTGAAGGACTTCCAGGGGTGCACGTGCATCGTTCAACTCAACCCTTACTCGCTTTTTTGTGGGTGTATCGACGGTCAGCGAGTTCCCACTTTGGTTGCGGTCTCGTGAATTCAGCCTCCTCATCTTCCTCTGTCCGCCAGAGTTTGAGGCGGAGCTGCTGCTGCAAGGCACCGGCTGCAATCGGTCCATCTCCCACGTGCTGGTGTTGCTGCTGCGGTAGTGGAACTCCTCTTCTACTAGGAACACGGACGATGTGGTGCTCATCCTCTGGTTCGCCTGCTCAACGCTCACGGCTTCGGTCCGGCGCGTGGAGTTCAGGACCCGATGCTGAAGTCGGGTTTCTTGTGAGCACGTGGCTTTCTCACGAGTCGCTGAAGCCGGTGGGGCCCGGGTGTCTGCATCATCGGTCTTCTTTCGCGCAGCTCTGGAGATAAAACAGACAGGCTGGTCGCTCGGGGATCTGTCCATGAAACTGGTCTCGCTGACGTCAGTTGCGGTTTCTAATGCTCCCTGCACGTCCGAAGTGGAAGGGCGACCAAGCGAGGCTAGCCGCTTCTTCCCAGGACCTGCGCCATTGCCAATGTAGTCCGCATCGTCGAAGTCGCTCTTCACTGAAACGCGTCGACCGTGCTTGCGGAGCAGGATGACCACGCCCACGAGGGACGCAATGATGATGACCACGCCGCCGAGGAAGATCGTCTCCGCTACGTCCACCACGACCGGAAGAACGTTACAGCCTCGTGCCAGCACGTTCCCGTCAGCCAGACAGAGGTGCAGCACGACCGGCAACACGCTCACGCACGCCGTCACAAATATGGCCGCGAGTTTGACCTTGAGTCTGGAGCGCGCGAAGGGTTTCTGGATGTAGTACACTCGCTGAAGCTTGTCCAGACCGAGAAGTGCCACGGCCAGCACGGAGTAGAGGATCAGCGTCGATTTGGTGCCCAGAAACGCCAGGCAGACGGCCAGGTCGGCGCCTTCCTGCTGGATGAACATGCCGTCCATGGGAGACGTCATGCACATTATCAGGTGTGACACGCACTTGCTCACGAACAGGCAGGTGCTCTCGCCGTCACGGTCAATCGCCTTAGCACCGTTCTTCGACTTCTTTCTGGCACCCAGGCTGGTGATCGCAAGAACGATGAGAACGAGGTTGGGCGGTATGGCCAGGAGGGACACGAGGCTAATGCACGCGATGAACACCGTCTTCTCCAGGTCAACCGTGGAAGAGCCGAGATCGTGCTGTCGTCCGATCTCATCAGTCGTGGAGAATGCAGACTCTGTGACGTTACTAGTCATTTTGGGCGCGATGTGTGCACGTGCGTTTCCTCAGTAACACGATGAAGGCACATGAAATACCCGGCGACGAAAGAAACAACGTTACTGAAGTCGATTAGGAGAACGCACTAACTTCATATTTTTTTTCTCGATTCCGCTACAATCTTTGCCCTTATCGATACAATAAACCAAAGCACCATTTCGCTCATATGCGATTTCCCCTGTTTTATGGAGGAGCCGATTGCTCGTGATGACAGCTTTACAACAGTGTAAGAGCTACCACGCAGATGGAACGTTGTACGTCACACCGAAACCTGCATCGAGTCTCTCGCGCGCGGGCCTCGGGCTGGTTAGGGTCTCACGCGGTTTCGTCGTCTCGTCTCTTCTGTTTCTCGCGGACAAAATGGCTCGCATGGCATCCGCTCTCCTCATTTATATTAATACGCCTACGTTATTTCGGTGCGTTAGGCCGTCCCCACTACCACTCTGATTACATGTTCCCGAATGCGATTAAACTAAATTTGCTTCATTTGAAAGTCAATCTAAGCCCATCGACGTACGTGACGCTTCGGATGATTTGTGCAAATTGGGGTTTCTTTTTTTTTTTTTTTTTTTGAGAAGGTCGACCAAATTTACGCGGCATTTCCTGTGGCGGTGCTTAGTTAACGAGACAATGTCGTTGTATCGATCTCTTATCTTTGCTCTTGCATCACGCAAAATCATCCTAAATCATCATTGTCTTTATGGTTTCTTGAGAGCCGGATGGCGCCTTGTTTTTTTGGTCCCCCCCCCCCCCCCCCCCCCGTGTCCGTGAGCGACCCAGAAAGAGAGCAATACAATCCATGCTGCTGAGACATTTTGACAGCAGCAGGGATGGGTCTGTGTGTATATTTATGCAGAAATCTGTCGCAGCGATTTTTTAATGTGTGTGTGTGTGTGTGTGTGTGTGTGTGTGTGTGTGTGGCAGCCTTCGCTCCTCAAGATGGCGGAATATTTATGGGTGCTAATGCATTCAGTAGTTATTCGGCGTTATTAAATCTGTAGGGCCGTACGTACACGTTATTTGTGGACAAACTTGTATTAGTATTCACTTATTTATTTATTTTGTTTGTTTGTTTGTTTGTTTGCAGCCTAGTATTTCCGTGTATGTAACATATGTCTATGTTGTAAAACGTCAAAAACAACATCAACAAAAAAGGTATTAGGCTGTCATCACCAAAGACAAGGATGCTGATGAAGCTTATAATAATGCCGATAGCTAATGATAATGGTGGTGATGTTGACGATGATCAGATCACAGCGAACTGTATGGAGAATCGCCGGCTTTGGGGAAGTTTGCCATTTGCTGTCATACGAAAGGCTTTAGTTGTTGTCGACTCCGGTCAAAAATGTGGGGCTACGTCAAAATCGTACACGTATAACTATCATATTGATTGATTGATTGATTGTTGCCGAAGACTGAAGTAAATGCGAGTCCGGCCTCACGAAGTTACAGAGATGAGAAACAGGGTGGGTGGGGGGTGTGTGTGTTTGGGAGTTTAACGTCCTTCTCCACCACGTGTGGGTGATATCAAAGACGGGGCAACGAGAAGAAGGCCAGCACCGGCAAATACTGATTTGGCCCCAGTCGAGATTGTATAGAAACAACTATTATAAATTTCTAACAGTGGAGAACTGTGAAGACAAAGAAAGCGCGCAAACAACGGCATTTATGATGAAAGTAATAATGATGATGATGATCATTATGATGATGATGATGATAATGATGATGATGATGATAAAGATTTTATCAGCATGACGTTAGCCTGAGTTCTTCCGTGTTTTATTCATAAGTAACGTCCATAACTGGAATCGATCTGTCGACTTAGCGATGCCGGACTACATTGGGGCTTGTGATACACTGTTTCCCTATGTGTGACTATAATACCATTACCTCATCCATCCTGGGTCAGTGCCAAGCCCCGGGATTCTCTGCCGAAGAATAATTAACTCCATTAGGCGGTCACACCTTATGCATATCGAATCTGCATGTGTTTCGAGGTCTCGGTTCCAGTATCTGGTTCTGTGTGTAATTCCTCTCTCCCAGCAACCAAACTGCACCGTCAGGGGTGTCTTAATGTCGGCCTAGAAGATTCTAGAAGCTGGGTACCGGCTGCCGCCTAGTGAGCGTGACCTCAGTCCTCATGGATTTGACACCTAATTGGCAGATGCGCCTGATACAAGACAAAATATCACGTTTACCTCTGGAGGCATCTCGGTTTATGCCATGTATCAGTCGCACTGAGGCCGGTACCAAGGTCGTGTCTGAAAAGACTGAAAGACTTGAAAACAGTGTATTTTCGTTGTGTTGTGTGATCTTGTTTAAGTTAGTCACAGTAAAGCTTTGGTGATCAGATCGCGTATGCAGACAACGCCAGAAGATCTGACTTTGTCAGTACTCGTTCTTGGTAGAGTGGCAGCCATGTTCGTACTAGTCCGCTTCGTATCTCGTGATTTCTCTTACTGGCTCATTTTCTGTAAAGTAGCTAAAGGAGTAGCGTCCCTTACGTCGATTTAGGGTGGACCTGGTAATGATCGCCTCAGTGCAACTCTGATCGAACATTTTATCGTAACTGAATTTCTAAGCAGTGCACGAGAGGTCAGTGGAGGTACTTGCACACATGACATGACATTTTGTTGTTTATTATGTATCAAGTGCCGGTTCAATTTGGTGCTCGTAGTGAACGATAGACCGCCAACTCGGATTGAACACAGCGTGGGCGGAGCAGCGACATACCCACTGCAGTGCCGTGTGCATGAAAATTGCCGCGCTCTTCCTGCAGTGAGTCGTTAATGGCTGAAACTAAGAGCGAAGTACGTTTCCAGAATGCACCGATTTGCCTTTATTATCCATTAAACCACACGCAAGAACTTGAAGCCACTCTCCACAGCCGCAGTCAGTCTTCTAAAACGGCTGAGAGTGAGAGATAGGCGAAGACAAGCAATTAAGCTCGGGCTGCCAGACACATAGATGGCAACGGGATAGAGATCGTATTTATGGAACACACGGGGCTTTATTTTCAGCCCTGTCCCACCTCTGGGTTGGAGCCTGTTAGATTTTTTTTCATGTTATACCTACTTCGACCAGAGCGCATGTTGGGGGACATTTACGCCGCGACTTGCCGGTTCCTCTTTAACATTTCAAGTTTTTTTTGGAAAATACGGACCATCTTTGCGGCAGCCACTATAGTATCAGCTGCTATAAGGTCTACAAGTGGTGCCGCTTCTTTCCTTGTCAGTAGCCAGTCGGCAGGTTTTTACTGACACGGTTCTTACGCTCCTTGAATCTCCTTGAATTTGATTTCCGCCAAGGGCCCTTCAGTTGAAACACCTTGACTTGATTTACCCTCCTTGAATCTCCTTGAAGATTGTGGAGAACCAGTAGATACTGTTACACAGTCGAGTCAACAGTCTCTGCTATGAATAATTGTCTTTTGGTGGTCAGTGAACGCCGGCGTGTGATTCACACGAAGCCAAATGCAGTATATCCAGCTGATTGACTCTCAAAATGCAAATTTTGTATTTTTAAGTAAAGTTCTGTGAGCTTTTTATTTGCCAGTGGATTTACGTGGAAAGCGTCCCTGAAAACGTTTTGAATTGTGTTATGAATGTTGTTCAAGTTTTTTTATTACGAATCCTAAAGTGACTATGATTCAGTAACTGATGTATCAGAAACGTATTGGATAAAGGTGTTCTCGTTGCACATTGCTCGGGATGGTCTGTTTGAGCGACAAGAGTGACAAGTTTCTTTGTTGCTGTGTGAAACACAGATTTAACTACTTACATCGCTCATACCGGCACAGCACCGCCACATGTAAAACAGTGAGGCCACATTGGAGACCTTCGCGCATGCGCTGTGGGATATTAGCGTCGCGCAAGGTCCGATAGAAGCCCGAATATTTGCTCTTGGTAGCTTTCGTAACTTTTTCAGCCTCCAGGGGCCCAACCACTATCAGTTTAGCGGTCTAGAAGAAGCCGGGAGAATTAGAGTACCGAAAGATATCATTCCGTGTTCTTCCGGCGTTTAAAATCCCTGAACTTTCTGCATAAATTTCCGTTGCTGGGGCGTCAAACATAGTATTTTGAACTCCTCCGTCCGGCTCTGCTTCGTTTTCTTTCAGCACTAGACTGAGCCGGCTGGGCTCCCTGTATCAAGTGTGGACCATTGAGGCTCTGTGACTGAGGTGCGCACAGGCGGCGTGTTTGTTCCCCACCGCTACTGGAGCTAGATAAACTGCAGTGATTGGATTTTTTTCAAGGATACAGGGTTAAAACTTTGTTGCCTTTAATCAAAAAGATTCTACTCCCCTGAAATACCTGTGGCGCCCGGGCTGACAGCTGAAACTCGGGCGGCGTACCTGTCTGGAACTGGCTTTATGTGTACTTAATCTCAGGGCTGAAAGCCGTCTTTTGTCTGTCAGTGAATCCTGAGAATGTCTGTCGTGGCCAAAAATACGTACAAACACCAAATAAACGACCGAATCAGGAAACGGCGTTCCTTACAAGTATTTCTGGATCTTAAAACGGTTTTTAAAAAAACATTCTAATAAACTCGATCAACAACAACAACAACAACAACACACACACACACACTGACACACACACACACACACACACACACACACACACACACACACACACACACACACAGAGTCACACACACACACACACACACACACACACACACACACACACCGTGACACACACACACACCGTCACACACACACACACACACACACACACACACACCGCCGGACTGCGGACAGGATAGCGGCCACAAGTCGTCAAAGGCCCAATTCAAATGCCGTGGTCCAGTTTAGCTTCCCCCACCCCCACCCCCACCCTCACCCCTCTCCCACAGCCCCCACAAAGTATGATTGGTAGGCTGGTTGTCTGCTGGTTGTCCACCGGCACATGAAAACGCCAGCACAAACTCTGGGCTCCGATTCCTAGCTTGGAATCAAACTCAGGACCAGAGAGTTGAAAGTCAGTCCATCGGCTAACCAGGCTTCCTTCAGAAAGTATGGATTTTTCCCCCCTCCTTTGTAACTGTAGCCATCTGCCGCGGCGCAATAGTGAACAGATGAAAAACTGGCCTTCGCACAAACCATATGTTACCCCTGCCTGCTTTCCCACCTGTGTCGATGTCCTAATGTGCTGTGTTTTGCCGCTCAGTGTTTCAGTCCTCCTTGAGTGCACTGACGACGTAAAGCTCTGAATTCCAAAAAAGCTGAGCATGCTTTCAATGATACGTACGGCCGAAAACTGAGGTACACACGTAGTACGGTATACATTTGTGTTATATTATAACACCCCATAACACCCCCCCCCACCCCCATCCCGTTTGGAATCTGATTAGTATACAGTTTATGAATGCGTGTCACAGTGTACACGAAGGCAAGACAGGCACAGTGAACGAGTCTGCACGTGAATTTGGTACGGATCTTTTGTTCCCACTTGAGTGTCCCTTTTCGGGAAATCGGGGGCGGTCGGTGGTCTAGTGGTTAAGAGACCTGTCACCAATGCGAGAGGTCAGGGGTTCGAGTCCCACTCGGGGCAAAGAATTTTTCCTTCTCGTATGTGGCACCGTTCATTCGGGCCGATCGTCGGGGGTTCTCTCCGGGTACTCCGGCTTCCTCCCCCTCTGCTTTGGAAATGATCAGCCCACCAAATTTGAAAAATACATGCAATTCTAAATTCCGAAATTTAAATAGCTGAGCTGACCCTTCGCACCACGTGATTGTAATGTGTTTATGTCCGGTGTGTGAGAGAATGTGTGTGATTCACGTGAGCGTGCGTGTTGGGTTCAGTTCGCGGCGCTTTGAGCCGAATCATGAAATTGGGTAAAGCGCCTATATAATACTCATTATTATTATTAAATCAGTCGGGCTGCTTCTCCTCAGTTGCGGAAGCGCGTTGCAACGGTGCAGCGCACCCAACCTACCTATCCTTTTAGAAAACAAAAAATCCTCCCCAGCAGGAGATTCATACCCGATTTCTCAGGACCCTCAGCCCAGACGCGTTAAGGGACTAATGCTACCATTTGTATGCTCACATAGCATTCTCAGCTGTTTTCGTGGGCATCTGTCATAACAGCCCGTAGACACCTGGACAGTGTCAGCATTTGTAATGCTGGGCACTGAGCCGACAAAAGCATACTCGATGACGTGGCGACCACTCTGCACACCCCCAGGAGCGTAACGGCAACTGTTGTAGAATTTGTATGCTCGACTCATCGCAGTGGTTAAGGACGTTAACCCCCCCCCCCCCTGCCCCCCCCCCCCCTGCCCCCCCCCCTGCCCCCCCCCCTTTATTGCTCGCGCAAACTGTAAACAACACTGTATCGAATTAAGAGCTGTACTAATCGCCAAGATTGAGTATTTCGAGCGAAACTGTTCCAGAACATAAACTGGCCTGGCAAAGATTAACCTGTATAAGAAGCAGGGCAGATCCGCTTGTCAAGTACGTCAAACCGCTTGTTCTTTGACGAAACCTAGAAAAACAAAATTACAACGTAAGAACGTTCAGGCTGCAAGATGCCCTCCCTACATTATCAGGTCTATTTTTAAGTGAAATTACGACATCATTGACCGATCAACCTAGGGGAGGTTAACGATTCGATTTAAGTGTATCGAAAGTAGGTATCATCAGTGTCAAAGTCCGATGAGACTTAGGAGAATTGGTCCTTTGATTCTGACATTTGGTGAAAAAAAAATGACATTATTGATGAGTAGAGCCTACACAGCGGGGTGGGGGTGGGTGGTGGGCGGCCTTCTCAAGAGAGTACCGATCGAGGTTTGATTATAGGGCAAAGTACTTTCAGATCGATGATGTCCTTGAACCTGATTGTAATGGCGAAATACTGATTATAATTATTCAAAGTATTGGTTGTGGTATCAGTACTACCTGGGTCGTTAGGGAGACGATATTTTAGTTGACGTCCGTCAGCAATTCTGATGATATTCGGTCGTTCAACTGTCCTCATTTCTCAGCCGTCATTCAGTCTCCTGACATTCTGCGGCACAGATCCGGTTCCGTCTCACCGGTGCCTTAAAACAGGTAGCAGAGCTGAAGAGTAGTAATTGGATCCACGCAGAAAGGCCTCCTTATACTGAGTGTGTTGTTCTCAGGGTCGTGCTTGAAACGATTGCACTTAATGACACTATAACAATAAATACAATAATTTTGTCTCAGTAATACGCGCGCACACACACAGACACACGCACGCACGCACACCACCACCACCAACAACAACAGCACCACACACACATCCACACCACACCACTACTATGCACACACACACACACACACACACACACACACACACACACACACACACACACACACACACACACACACACACACACACACACCACCACCACCACCACCACCACCACCACCAACGACAACAACAACAGCACCACACACACATCCACTCCACACCACATCCACACAACACCAATACGTACACCACACCACCAATACACCACCACACCATACCACACCACAACACTACTATGCACACGGCACACACACACACACACACACACACGGCACACACACACACACACACACACACACACGGCACACACACACGGCACACACACACACACACACACACACACACACACTGTTTACCCCATTCTTTGGAACCAGCCCGGGGGAAAAAATCAAACTGATCTGAGATCCATGATTAAACTACATGTAATGACTAATTCTGAGTCTAAAAAAAGTCTCCAAAATTCCACGGTAGAAATCTAGGGCGGTGATTTGCCGAGACCGCCGGGCTGAAGCAATTTCCGCGTGACCTACTGTCTGAAGGTTTTCCCGTTCCGCGTTGATTCCCTTTCTGTCTTAATTTTGGGATTTGAGAGACTTTACTGCCAATCATTCTGAAAATCTCTTCAACACACGGAAGCGTTTGATGAGAAGATTCCGTGGTTAGGAGTTGTTTTTTTCCGGTGCCAGTCATACGGCTAATGATCGGCTGACATTAAAATGCTTTTTCTATCGTCATCTTAAAAGCCTGTTATGCGCAGAGGGTACGAGCGCCTATCAAATCCATCCTTTTTTTTTTAACCAAATGACGGACAAATGTCTTCTAGGCGTTAGCACTGCAGATCCCCCCTCCCCCAACCACCACCACTCCCTATCACTCACCCCTGCAGCCCCATTAGCTTTTACGTCAAGCAGTTTGTCATCCTGCTGTCCATTTGCCGGATACAAATGGCTCGGCTCTTTCCGCTGGACGTGCCTTTTTTCGAATTCAGGTGTCAGTCATCTGCATTTAAAGTTGAGCATTCATGTGTGTGTGTGTGTGTGTGTGTGTGTGTGTGTGTGTGTGTGTGTGTGCACTGGCGTTCTTGTTTTTCTAGACTTTAGAAACCACGACAAAACAGTAGAAGGGAATTTGAGACAATGTGCGCCCGCGAGCTGCGCACGAAACTCGGCTGAACAAGCAGGCCGGGCCGAGAACGGTGACCTCACACCGATTTGGATGCTGCTCTCGACAAGGCTGTGTCGATCACAAGCTCAGCGACCGGAAAACAGGCTCAGACGTACCGAAAATCTCTGAAATCGAAAGCCAAATCACGTGCTATTGAGCGCTCAGGTAGCGCGAGACGTCATCCGTCAGGGGGGTAGATCCCTCGAGGAAAACGATGGCGGACGGGTTCAGGCAGCCATTTCGACCTGTTAAGCGAGTCGTGCCAGACAGGTGAGCCCATTTAAACCTGATCAAGGAGAAATGGGATTCCAATTATTCTCCTGGCAGAGAGACAGAGACAGAGAGGGAGACACACAGACAGACAGAGAGGTTTTATTCAAGGAGAAGAGGTGGTCAGGCACGCAGCCGGCCTATCTTGCAAACCTGTCCTTACTCACATGAAGCCATTAAAGATATACGACTATGAAGGTACGAGTACATCTGCATAGACATAATACATGAACTGTTATCATCAATTAAACGTGAACGTAAACATGTATGTAACCAGAAACAAGCTAGCACACACAAACAGACATAATTATTTGAGTCAAAAGGGTTAGGGAGGGGGGCAGGGCAGGGGGGGGGGGGTAGTTGGTGGGAGAGTTACGAATACGGCACGGTAGACAGCAGATGCGAGCGGGATCAACCATCGCTCTTGAAGCAAGCGGACAGATTTATAGTTGTTAGTAAAAATCAAGAAGTTTTTGTTTAATTTAAAAAGCTGAGTCGAAGTGCTGGATTTCGTCTGAGGGGGGCAGTGAATTCCTCATAGATACACCGGAGTAAGAATGGCTTGTTCTAACTACTCTAAGTCAGTTAGGGTGCATCACTGCCAGGTGTTTGTTTTTTTCTTGTTTGCATACTGCGTCTGAGTCTTGTGGAATATACTATATAGATAAGGGGAAGCTTTGTTGTGGATGTATCAGGTTTTTCCTGGCTACCGGGCTGCTCATCGGGGGTTTCTCTCCGGGTTATCCGGTTTTCCTCCCCCCAGCAAATTGAAAACAACAACAACAACAACAAAACAACCAAACTATGATAGGTATTGGGTGGCGCTGCACCGCGGCAGCCCGCATTTCCCGAAAGGAATAATAAAGTAGTTAAAAAAAGAAAAGAATAAAAAAAAAAAAAGTGTCCCCTTATTTGAACGCAGCTGCTTTTGTACTGGTAGCAGTCTGTTGACATTGATGAGACTAACAAAATAAGCATAGCCGCTCGACGGTGTAGTGAGTTTATTCTCTTAACTGAAGTGGTTCTCACTGCAAGAAAGCGTAACTAGTGAAGATAGTAGAGTTCCCTTGTGTTGAGAGAGAGAGAGAGAGAGAGAGAGAGAGAGAGACTCTCAGACTCTGACATTTTATTTCAGTGTCAGTTTAGACATATTGTCCATAACAATGGAGAGAGAGAGAGAGAGAGAGAGAGAGAGAGAGAGAGAGAGAGAGAGAGATTTACCATGGAAACGCAGTGAGAACGAGAGACAACACACCAGGTAACATTAGTACAGCGGAAATGGTCTCTGTTGATAGGGTACGCAGTGTACTGTGTCGCCAGTGACACTGTATATCGCGTATCCTGTCGCCAGCGACGCTTTATGCGCAGTGTAAAATGTCGGCTAACAACTGAATAAAGTCACGTGACGCGATTTGCGAAGGTGTTTAAAACCGGTATTCGCAAGGACATGGAAATTCACGCAAATTTTATTGTGACTCAGTCAGTGGAGAGCCCATCAGGGAGGTAGAGTCTTTTGTCTACCTGGGGAGTGTGGTTGATGGACAGGGAGGCACAGACCGAGACGTCACAGCCAGTATCGGCAAGGTAAGAGCAGCAATGGTCATGCGTAAGAACGTCTGGGCACCCAAAGTTGTCAGTATAAGAACCAAACTTCGCATCTTCAACTCCAACGTGAAGTCAGTTTTGCTCTACGGATGCGAAACATGGAGGACAACGAAGACGATGCAGCAGAAGATCCAGACATTTCCTGTGTGAGGCGCATCTTCAACATCCGATGGCCAGAGAAGATCCGGAACGAAGAGCTGTGGGAGCGAGCGGGGCAAGAACCAGTGGCCAAGCAGATCCTGCGCAGGAAGTGGGGCTGGATTGGACACACCCTCAGGAAACCAGCATCCAGCACCACACGCCAAGCCCTGACATGGAACCCGCAGGGAAAAAGGGAGAGAGGCCTGCCTAGCAACAGCTGGAGGCGGGACACTGAGGCAGAGCTATATAAGCAGGGGACCAACTGGACTGGAGTGGCAAGAATAGCCCAGAACAGAGTGCGATGGCGAAGGATTGTCGATGGCCTATGCTCCACTTGGAGCCAGGGGCCTAAGTAAGTAAGTAAGTTATTGTGACTCTCTTCTCTTGTACATACTTCCTAGGGTGACCTGACATGTTTCCTCTTTTAAATATTTTGTAATAATAATAATAACTGTGTATTGTGTGGGCGCTGTACCCAATTTCTTGAATTGTCTCAAAGCGCCGCGAGCTGAACCCAACACGCACGCTCACGTGAATCACACGCATTCTCACACACTGGACATGAACACATTACAATCACGTGATGCGAAGGGTCAGCTCAGCTATTCAAATTCTGGAATTTAGAATTGCATTTATTTTCAAATTTTGTGGGCAGAACATTTCCAAAGCGGAGGGGGGGGGGGGGGGGAAGCCGGAGTACCCAGAGAGAACCCCAGACGGTCGGCCCGAATGGTGCCACACACGAGAAAGAAAAGTTCTTCGCCCCGTGTGGGACTTGAACCTGACCTCTCGCATCTTAACCACTGACTAGACCACCGACCACCCCAGCAAAAATGTAACGTTTGGCAAATGATGCAAACCGACTGGTCTACGAGGCAGTATGAACGAAGATTTCAATGAAGCCGGGATTGTAATACAAAGTACACATTAAAAAAAACAACAAAACAACAACAACAGCATCAATACCAAACAAGAACAGTACAACAACAACAACAACAACAACAATAAAACGGACATACTCATAATGACTTTATTGATTTTTGTTTGTTTGTAATTAACTGGTTGATATGCACAGAGACTGACAAAAAAAATGCTGCTGAAAGTTGATTTGCACTCATGACTGGAGCAAAACAGCAGGTTATCCAGTACAAACAGACCAGGAAAAAAAAAACATAAACACGAGGGGAAATATCTCCTTAGGACTGAACGAAGAAAAATCTTTTGTGATAGGATTGTCAGCAAAGTAGCTTTGATTTTACTTTAACAGAAAAATGGGAAAAGGTAATCAACGGAAAGCTGGCATCAAAAGCAGAATCAGAAAACAATCGGCGCATTGATTTACGGCGGTACATGCCCTCTCTCTCTCCCCCGCCCTCCCCTCCCCCCCCCCCCCCCCCCCCCCCCCACAGTCCCTCTGTCTCTCTCTCCACACACACACACACACACACACGCACGCACGCACGCACGCACGCACGCACGCACGCACGCACACACACACACACACACACACACACACACACACAGAGAGAGAAAGAGAGCATGTGGTGCCATAAAATGGTCAAAACAAAATACTGACGCAACACGTAGGAAACTAGAGGAGCAACGCCTCCTTGGCTCACTTGTGAGATGGGTCAAGGTCATTCAAAAGAGTATGTTTGTAAAGCTATCACTGTCTATCCTGAAGTAAGATGTCTCTTGTGTTCATAGTTCCTAAGAAAAAGGCAAATGGCAACATAACAGTTTTCCAAGGACAGCGTGTATCACCTTGACTTTGGGTCAAGGTCATTCAAATGAGATCTGTAAGTGAAGAGCTTATCATTGACTATCTTTATGCCACGTTTGATAGCTCCAGTTTTCGCAGCTTCCGTACAAACGGTAATGTAAAATTTCATAACAGACAGCTGTATTGACCTTGACCTTGAGTCAAGTTCATTCAAAAGGCTATGTCTGCATAGGTCTTATTGCTGCCTATCATTTTGCCTTGTTTGGTGTCTCTGCTGTTTGTTGTTTCCAAGAAAATGCTAACGTTAAGGACTCCGGAAAACATTTTGAGTGGCCTTGACCTTGACTCAAGGAAATTGAATACAAGTATGCCAGTACAGGTTTTGACAATGTCTATCACCGTACAAAGTTTGATGTCTCTGGTATCCCTAGATTTTGAGAAAATGGCAATTGTAAATTTCCAGTGAGACAGATTTAGTGACCTTGACCTTCAGTCAAGGTCATTCAAACAGTATGCCTTGGAAGGTCTTACTGCTGTCTATCAGCAAGCCAGGTTTGGTGCTTCTGCCATTTATTGTTTCTGAGAAAATGTCAATGTTAAGGTTTTGGAAGCGTTTCCGCAAACAGCTTGTATGGCCTTGACCTTGACTCAAAGCCACTAAATACAGGTATGTCGGTAAAGGTGTTGTCAATGTCTATAATCATACAAAGTTTGATGTCTCTGGCTTTTCTAGATTCTGAGAAAATGCAAATGTAAAATTTCCAAACAAACAGCTTTGGTGACCTTGAACTTGGATCAAGGTCAGTCAATATGGTATGTTTTGAAAGGTCTTACGGCTGTCTATCAGCAAGCCAGGTTTGGTGCTTCTGCCATTTATTGTTTCTGAGAAAATGTCAATGTTAAGGTTTTGGAAGCATTTCCGCAAACAGCTTGTATGGCCTTGACCTTGACTCAAAACCACTGAATACAGGTATGTCAGTAAAGGTGTTGTCAATGTCTATAATCATACAAAGTTTGATGTCTCTGGCTTTTCTAGATTCTGAGAAAATGCCAATGAAACCCAGCAAACAGACAGCTTTAGTGGCCTTGACCTTGGGTCAAGGTCAATCAATATGGTATGTTTTGAAAGGTCTCATGGCTGTCTATCAGCAGGCCAAGTTTGGTGCCTCTGCTATTTGTAGATTCTGAGAAAAGGCCCATGTTAAGGTTAACTGCGGACACACAGACAGACAGACAGACAGACAGACAGACAGACAGACAGACAGACACACAGACAGACGACGGAGGGCTATTACATAGACTCACTTTGTTACACAAGTGAGCCAAAAAAGTAGTTGCGGGCAGCGAAAATAGCAAAACGAAGTTCCTCTTGTAAGTTATTCTTCCAGTGTTTCCCTGGTGTTCGAGATTTTCCGCCATTACATTCATAGAGCGGGAAACAAATCGATAGTACACACACACACACACACACACACACACACACACACACACACACACACACACACACACACACACTCTCTCTCTCTCTCTTTCTCTCTCTGAATACCGGCTAACACAACAAACTTTCTGCCCACCTGATAGATCAGAGCTGTGAGAAAGTTTTGCTGGCCTGACCTTCGGCAAATCATATAATCGGTTTACAAGTTCGTCATTCCGCCCATAAATGTTCTGTCCGGTATAATCTGACACACGGGAAATCAATCAGTGAATCCTGTTTACCTTCTGTGCCTGAGGTATTCTAAGCATTAAAAATACGATAATAACAACCTCATTTGGCCCTGGGTACAATCCTGTAATTGATTCATGAGCCCCAGTCTCTACAAGTAGAACGAAACAAATACAGCATTGCACTGATTTGGTGTTATTTATGTAGCGACCCGCACGCACGTCGCTAGTGGCATTTTGGGGTGGGGTCATACAGCCGTGGGAACTCCAGGCCCCTGCGACGACGGCCAAGTCGGGTAACCGAGACCGAGCCGAACTAAGTGATAATACCTAAGAAGGAAAAAAAACAAAACAAAAAAACTCGGTTACAAGGAAAGTGGACAGTTGCGAACAACTTTGAGGTCCCCGTGTTACTTCACAGTGTGCACAGAAGCGGTGAAAACTGTCGCATTCACCAGCCCAGGCTGTTTCGAGGTTATCGCCTGCATGAGTTGTCCCCCGTGCATACACAGACCCGCAGCATGCATGCATTTTTCGTGGCAGCTTTGTGCTCTGCCACGAAAAATGCGTGCTTGTTGCGGCAAGGGAGACAACTCATGCAGACAATAATCTCGAAACAGGCTGAGAATGTACTGTGCTTGTGAATGCGACAGTTTTCACCGCTCCTGTGCGCACTGTGAAATGACACGGGGGCCTCAAAGTTGTTCGCAACTGTCCACTTTCCTTGTCACCGAGTATTTTTTGTTTTTTTCCTTCTTAGGTATCACTTAGCTCGGCTCGGTCTCGGTTAGCCCGGCTTGGCTGTCGTCGTAGGGGCTAAGAGTTATCGACGGACCCGGAACAGGGTTGAACCAGCACGCGCTTTTTGCTGCACAGCACAGTTCGTAGGCCACTCCCGGCGGAGATGAATTTCTCGGCTTCGTTCCTAGTTCGATCGTCTTCATACGGAGGTTAGTTGGTTTGTTATTTAGGGTTTAACGCCGCCTTAGTACGGAGGACTGTGACCTCAAAATAGTGAGCTTTAGAAAGACCGACAAGGTTCGTTTCGTTCCCATTCCCTCAAGCCGCTCTCTGGCCGCTGTAAATGGTTTGATTTTTGTGTGGTCTGCCAAAGGAGGGAAATGACAGAGGTAAAAAAGAACACAATACTGTTTCTCTTTCTGCACAGTAACAGTATAACTCCGACTGGCATTGCCGAAACGCAAGCCGAAACGGGTAGCGTCTGCCACAGCCGTGGCTGGCACGTCTGACTGGGAGAGGGCTTCGGCCGGGGTCGTTGATCTCTCGTTAACGCGGCTAGCAGTGTGTTGTATTCAGAGCTCTACTAATCAATAGTGTAGACTGTTCCGAGCGTACAGGCGCACTGACAAGTGAAACTCTTCCAAAACATAAGTTGTCTTTTGTGAGGGTGGGTGTTTGGGAGTTTAACGTCCTTTTCCGCCACGTATGGGTGATATCAAAGACGAGGCAACGAGAAAAAGGCCTGCACAATATTTAGCCCCAGCGGGGTGTCTTTTGTGAAGCCAGTTAATCTCAGAATTAGCGCCTAAACTACAGGCACATGTCTGCACATTCTGATGTCACGCTCGCCCATTTTGCGTTCCCAGCTGCCGGTACCTGCCTCTGGGACCGGTTGAACTCGGTCTTGGCTGTAGGGCTCTGTCCTTGACCTTGACCGGCACTGAGCTGCACCTCTCCCCTACGAGCTCATCCTCCACCTCCGTGAACACGTTGTACAGCTCCGCCTCCGAGCGCCAGGACGCAAAAGAGCAACTGCTCTCGCTCCGCGCCATAGAGTCCGTCTCATCGCTTGCGTAGAAACTGTTGTCGAGACTGTACATGGACGGAGAGCTGGATCCGCTCCCGTTTCTGCGGCAGGAGCTGCCCCAGGTGGGTTCGCAGGGGATGCCTCGCATGGCGTTGAAGAAGCGGCGGCTGTTGAGAATGTCATTGCGAATACGATTGACCTCCTCATCCAGAGAGGTGAGTTCGTGGCGAAGGTCTTGAAGCGTGTAGACTAGTCGTTGCTTGGACGCCACGAGCAAGGCAGCCTTGTGGCTGGCCCCAACCTGTGTAGTAATGTAACGAGAAATATTTTAGATGGCTGACAGGCGTTGCCAAGCATCGGATGAGGATAACTTTTCAGTGTTTTAACCTCTGAAATCGCATTGACCTAGATTCGTGAATTACAATTTGGAGAAAACTATGAGTGTTCAGTGTTTTGAAAGAATCGGCGGAAACACCAGATTTAAAACACTGAGGCAGTAAGGCATTCCATAGACCACCACATACCACACACATACACACTCACTCTCTCTCTCAGCACCAGTGACTCACTAGGTTTCTTCAGCGACAGTTATGCTGTCTCTAGTCACACTACGCGTACCTCAGTGACTTGGTTCTCTTCATCGTCCTCCTCATCCTGAAACCAGCTGCCACGCCGTGACCCCAGCCTAGACCACGACCCAGACCGCACGCTGCACCTGCTCGACGGGCGACTCCCACTGCCCCCCACCATCCCCCCTCCGCTCCGCCGACTGGCGCGAGTGTCTTGCAGGTCGTGAAGCAACTGACGCAGCTCCTGCACCTGCGATTCAGAGGTCGGAGCTTCGTTCGTCTGGGGACTGGAGTCTTTGTCGGTGTCGTTCTCTTTGGGCACGACGTGGTGCGACTCGGAGTCCTCGGGGATGGGTTTGAACGTATTGTAGCTGTTCGTGCGGATCAGAGACATATTCATGTATGGTATGGGGGTCTGGGGGCAGCTCAGAGTCCAGCTGGCGGGAACTTGAGGCGACACCAGCAAGTGTGGAAGCCGAAACTTGCCAATTCAAATCCTCGTTCTTTTATGGACGATGGAATCTGAAAGATCTGCCAGAAAATAGCTGAATACTCCCCCAAAATGGCACAGCGTTATGACTCACTGTCAAAAGTAATAACAAAAGCTCTGCGCCATGACATCCAACAAATGCGTGCGCATACTTCTTTGGCGTCTCCCCCGCATGAAACGCAGCTCTGTGAAACGTTCGGCCTCTTGAATATCCAAATCAGATTTTCACATCAGGCGACTCTCATTGTCATAGTCGCCCCCAGACCACATACTTCGTTCCAGTCGGTCACACACGAACAGCAGAAAACCTCCAGAAACGTATCGTTTTAATGTCAGCCGGTCGGGACGAAAAGCACTTTCCTTGTAGTTCGACAGCTGACTCGTACGTGCGTTTCTTGCGTGACCGACTCCTAGGCTCTGACTGAGAGCACCGTGGTCCACAGAATACAGAGCTGGTCTGCTGAATGCCTTTCTTAGTCTTTTGTTCCCCTCAAGTGTGAACTGGTGGTGATGAGGTGTTTTATAAGCTTACTCGCGTATTTTCGCATCATCGGACCATGTTGATGTTGGTTTGACCGATCCCAGCGTATGCGACTGAAGTGGAAGGCGTCCGCGTAAAATATTTCAGAATGAAATAGTTTGCTTACATCTGCGCTTAAGCGCCGCAAAGAAAGATATACTGGCCACTGGGCAGCACACAATGAACGTACTTGCGCTGTTGGAAGGAGGATTCTATCCTGAGTTTCAACAAACAGGTGATTAATTTTGTCAAGTGTTTCTACACAATCCACTCAGTGTGTGCCAGTTGTCGTCTGCCGTAATTAAGGATCCAGAGCTCTCAAATCTAATAGTGATTGAGTACAGATACTGCCCGGTAGTTTGATGTATGATGCATTGTGAATAAAATTAAATATCATCCTTAAATTTGAGGTTAACTGTAATCTAATAAATTTGAAACAGTGATAAGGCTGTCTTTCCCAAGATCAAGAGAAAAAAGTGTCAGCAAGTTTCAAGCCTGGGCCAGGTGTTAATAACGAATGCTACGGTAGTCTGCTGACTGTTACTGTTTACATACGTTGAACAGCTGTGTTTTATTAATTTCAGTGTTATGTTTTCATTGTTTTTGCTGATGCATGGTTATACTTAAAAAACATGACAGAGTAATCTGTCGAAACACACAAGTGGTTGGGGATTTTTCCGCGTGTCCCATTGTTAAGCTATACTGGGTGCCTGACACCCAACCTCATTCGGATAGAAAGATTCAGAGCCTCAAACAGTAAAGGTTAATTACAAAAGAAATATTTTGTTGAAACGACAGATTATACTGAGCGGACCCTGTCGCTGCTGACGGTCAAGTCAGACTACACCATTACCGCTATCTGAACTCGTTTATGGATTGTTTGGGCGACTGGTCGCATGTAATTAGCATTCACCTGCAATGTGAGACTACTATGCGTGCCTTGAGAGGTTTACCGCCTACTCTTTTGCCGTGGACTGAAATTCCATGTAGTCGACGTCATCAGTCTGTGTTTCTGCCCACGATTATGTGAAAACAGGCGCAAAACAAGTTTACTGTATCATTAACTGGACGTGTCATTCCCAAAATCCTTGCGTGTTTGGAGAGTTCACTGACGGCGAGAGTTAACTGAATAATCGATGCTTATACTTTGACTTCAGCGCCGGAGCTTTCACAAACCAAACGGTAGATTACAGGTTAAAAGATCGAATGAGTGTGAGATTTCTAATAAAAGACCAGATCAGTTTCGTTCACCTGAGGGTCTGATCGCCGGTATAAAAAAAATACTCAAGATCGAATTTGATCTTCAGTGAATACCTTTGGTCGCCTAAATATGTGTGTGTGTGTGTGAGAGAGAGAGAGAGAGAGAGAGAGTTCGGAAAGTCAACAAGTTGTACAGGAAGTCGCTGACAGGACGTAAATTCACAACCACCCAGTCCTGTTAACAAGGGCCCGCCCGTAATCTGCCTTGCCTCCTTGTTAATCCAGGCTGGCATGCAAGGCGGAACTGTGCCAAAATATTTAGGCCGGCACCGCCTTTGAAGTGGATTAGTGGAATTCCCAGTTATAATCGGGTATTACTTTGATTGCGGATTAAGGCCAGTTCATTACTCGTCAAAATGAGGCCCCAGGCCCTATATGGACACGTACACACGTATTGCAATAGCATGCTGCCGATTCCTTAAGTACCTGACAACAGGCGCGTAGGAAGATGCTGAGAGGAAGGGGGGCCCACTAAGTCGGGTGAGCCATACGGCCGGGGTGAAGAAGGGTGGGTGGGTGTGGTGGTGGTGGTGGGGGGGGGGGGGGTTCTGTGTGTGTGTGTGTGTGTGTGTGTGTGTGCGCGCGCGCGCGCCAAGGATTGTGTCCTGCGACAGCAGATCAGGGGGGCCCCACCACTGGTGGGCCCCCTCTCCTCTTATTAAAAGCAAGGGGGGCCCAAAGATATTCGGGCCCCCCTTCCAAAAATCGAACGGGGGCCTGACAATGCAAACCGAATCCTAAATATCAGGTTTATTGGATCTGAAGGCGTCCTTTTAATCTATAAAACTTGTGTGGGTTTTAGTATTCCCCGTTACTGACTCGAGTAATAACTATTCAGCCTGAACATAACGGGAAATACAACTAGCTGCTTCATGCACTGACACACCTACCGGGATATGTCATGGATTAATCACGATCTTTGTCATGTTGTGTTCTGCCAAGGTTTGACGGCATTACTGACTAGCTGCGGAGCTATCCAAATACCCATTTCCAGCTTAATATCCCGAGCGTTTAAATGGCAGTTTATGCCTTTGTCAACACATAAAGCATAAGATATAAAGCGTGTTTGCAATTAGCCACAATCACAGCTGCCGTGTGTGTGTGTGTGTGTGTGTGTGTGTGTGTGTGCGTGCACACTTGTGCTATCTGTACTTGTTTGTGTCACATAATGAATACAAACTTTGTACGTATCTGTGCCCAAGTATCCGTCTGAAAAACAAACAAACAACGACGAAGTGGTTTGTGATTCACCATACTTTTACATGATCTCATGTCCAGTAGGTAATACATGCATGTACTGTAATGGCAAATAAAAGGTTCTGCTTGCAAATGCAACTGGACATTTTGTGATCAAAATGCAGAGTTAATGGACTACAATCACACTGTCCCACTGTGCTCAAGTTTAAAGTAATAACCAACACACCGTTGAAAATGACATGGACAACTGCAGCAAAGGAAATATAAAGACAATAACTGAGCTTGACCATTTGTTTTCAGTCTTATTTGTAAAGCTTACCACAACAAAACTTCAAGCAGACAACGCAGTACACGTCTACTCATACTTTGCACATTACATTCCATTGTATAATTTTGATTCATGATGAACGAAAAGTGCTGTTTTTCTCTTTCTTACAGATAAAACAACTACGAAAAACAGTGTGCCTGTAGTTCTAAATTGATACATTATTATGATTAACTCAGCGCACGGACACTATTAACATATATATTGCATACTACTGCACTGCGCAAAAAAAAGACTAAACTGAGCTCATCTTCAAAGTGATGTTTTGTTTCCTCTCTTTTCTACATTGATGTGGAGAGCTGAGTTAATTTCAATCTTAATTTTAATATATATGAACAATTTTAACAAAAACAAAACATTTACTTGTTTCAATGAATTCTTTTAAAGTTATTCAGTACCATGTTATTGTTTAGATGATTTTGCCTTGAAGGCTTTGTCCTTTGTTTCCTTTGAAAAGCAACAGTCACTCCATTGTTCCGTTCTTTGAAAAACTAGGTTTTTTTTAACAATATGGAAACCAGTATGTTGTGGGAAAACAGCCTAACCCATGGCTGGAAGTTTTGGTCTTTTTTCCCCTGATAAAAATATCAATTTAAAAGAGGTCAATTATCTTGCAAAATTCAAGAAAACCCCCTCTACAGAAAGCAGCACAAATCTGATCAACAACAAAATGTCCTAGGACCTACCTCTTCCACTTTTCAAAGCATCATGTTTATCCCACAGCCACAATACAAACACCATTTAACAATGTGATGGAATTTTTGGTGTAGCTCGATTTTTAGAATTGGTCAGGATGGCACTTTTCACAGCCTTTCTCAATAATCCATGAAGCCAATAAACAGGCACTGAAGATGAAACCCCGAATGAAAAACATACACAGTAATCAGAAACTGAATGAACACTGTGCCAAATGTATAGTAAATAATCTACAGGGTAATCAGATGATACGGTCTGCTGCATCCAGGGATCTTGTTTCACTGAAAGAGTTCCAGCACAGTGGAGATTTGAAGATAGAAAGCGTGAAACATCACAAAAGTTTGTGTGCAGTGCAAGAAAGAGGTGAGATCATGTTCACTTCAAGTTCTCAATCTTTTCTCTGAGCTTTGCATCATTTGCACCAGTCAACGTGTCCACCTGAAACAGATGAAAGAATGTTTGAAAGACAATGAAACAGTTGAAAGTTAACAGACCTCCTGAAAAGCTGTCAGCTAATGATGTGTTGTCCACCACACCAGATCGTTAAATATGTCCTTGAAGAACTGTGTGACCATGCAGAGTACTTTGACACAGTTACAGAGACTTCAGGCACCACCTAGACGTCAGCAAAACATTGACGACTTCCTGCTCACCCTCCTCGACACTGTTTCTAGTGTCTCCAATACAGCTAAGTGCCGCTGCTCAACCAGGTGAACTCTGGTATCTGTTGGCTTTTTGTTTTTAGTACCCTTCCAAATGCCTAGTTTTCAGAGAATGTCAAGGAGGATAACTGCCAGTGTTGAATGAGTTAATGCAAGTAACTAATGTTTTATCATGAGTGTTTATAGGACAACTCTGTTTTACTCCTGTGTGGGAGTTTTCAAAAGGGTTTGACTGAGAAAGATTTGACTATGGTGTTTCAACCACCACCACCAAACAGTATGGCGACCAACAGCAGCTTTCTCCAGTTGAAGGAAGGGAGAGAAACCAGCTAAACACTGCACTAGAAAACCTTTTGGCAAATCAGTTACTTCCCTTCCCACATTCTTCCCTTAAGAGTCGTGTGCGAGGACAGAGCTTCGAGTTGAACTCCTAAAACACTGTAGTCCTATAATTTAGTACTATAATTTAGTATAAAGTAGCAACGCCATGACGGAGGGGAGTAAGTAAAGTTGAGAAACACTGGAAACTGGGCTTGTCCAAGAGTAACACCCAAAACAGCTATGGAGGTGTACCTAGAGCTACAAACCAGACATCAAGCGAAAATTCAATTTATGAATGAATAAAAAATTATTAAATACATTTTCCCCGTGAAAATGTCAATGTCAGACATGAAAAACTGAGGTTCCACAGACACCCTGATGCCTGATTATGGCTAAGACTGTCAGGACATTGGTCACCAGAGCTAGAAATAAGCATACATACATGTGCATTGTGTCAAATGCTCTGCAAAAACGTATTTGGTACTCAAAACCTGTTCACTCTAAACCACACCCTAAGTCACAGTGATGTGGCACCTGAAGACTTGATCTGGCAATTATAAAACTGCTAACCAAATCTCAGAGAGATAATAAAAAAGTTAATTTGAAACCCTGCCCACTGACACATACCTTTTGGCAATTTCTGATGAAGATGAACGTTGGCATGGCCGAGACCTCATACTGTTGTGCCACTTCCTGAAAGAAAGATGAAAAAAAAAAAAAAAAAAAAAAATCAGTTTGCAATGATACTATTGATAGCTGCAAGCACTGTCCAGGATTTGATGTACCTAATAATGTATTTTTTAAAACATGAATGCTAGTATTTTACTGTGAATTCTTTTTGACACATTTTCTCCCTTTCAGCAATACTGATTCTTGAATGCAGCCACATAGTAAAAATGAAAAGAATAACATGAAAAAACAATGGGGGGGGGGGGGGGGGCAAAGCTGCTCACCCCCCTCCACCCCCAAACAAAGAAAACCGATTTTATTTATTTCATTTTCAAAGGCAATTAGTGGCCTCTCCTGGCTAAGTTACTTATAAACACATTTGTGAGGCACAGAGTGGAACTCACCTCAAGTTCATCTACATCTACTTTTGCAAATGCGACAGTGTCCATCTCTTTTGCCATTTGCTGAAAAAAAGAAGAAGAAGAGAGAAATGGCAAAATGAAAATATCAGACAGTGACTGAAATATGTCATACTCTATGGGGATAGCTTTAGCTTATAGAACTTAAACAACAAGAACATAAGAACATATATATATATCTAAGACTGGCATGAAGCACATAGGAATATGACTATGACTGAGAATAAGAAAACTTAATTGTTCCACATGGACTTATGGTGATACTTGTCTTTGACCCTTCAAGGAAAACTAAACACGTGTACACAAATTACCCCTGACCAGATTACATGTTGAAGGACTGTAATGAACGCCAGTATTATGGAGTCAGTCTCAAGTGTTGATTCTTTGTAGTAGTATTGGGGTATAAAATTTCACTCACTACTACTTTTGGACCTATCATTTTACAAGGTCCACACCACTGGGCAAAGAAATCAATGACAACCAGTTTGCCACTGTTGTCCTCCAGGAACTTTTTCAATGCATCCTGAAAGCATAAAGAAATCACATTTTCACTGAAATATAAATTTTACAACCCCTTCTGTCTTTTAAATTTCTACAATTATCTGGCAATTGGGGTGAATGATTTGTTTCTTCCTAACTATAGCTGTACATGTACATGTATTTCAATATAACAAGGCACACACTATGCCAGTCGAACGGTGGACCTGATTTTGTGCCTCTCACTCTCAGAAACTGCAGGCCTGATGAATAGGGTTGCCTGGTCGCCTGAGGCGACCAGAAAAAATCTCGGGCTACTAAAACTTACTGAAATGGTGGCCCCAAGGGTGACCTAAAATTTCTCTGAAAAAAAAAGACGAAAAAAAAGATTTCTTTAACACCGGCAGCTAACTTTGCTCGCCAAGCACAATCGTCAGCGCAGCGTGTGATGACGCGATCAGACTTTCCCGGTTACACCGACATTCTCCGGCGTTGGAACGTTCTACTATCTTCTGCTGGACTACCAGGTTTTTTCCTGGGCTACCAACTTTTACGTTCTGGTAGCCTGGTGGGCTACTAGAAAATTTTTGTTTTCATCAGGCCTGAACTGGCATCTGTTTTTGGCAAAATTTTATTTTTATACCGATGAAGAATTTACTGATTAAGCAGGTTTCATAAGCAGAACTCAATACCAAATGAAAGTAAATCGCACTGTAAAACGTTTCCTCTAGGGAAACAGATATATATATGATATATATATAGGGGAAGTAAGTAAAGCTGAGAGCGCTCCCTAGATCTAGGAGATGTGTGCTTTGTATGCCAGTGGACAAGTCCGCCTTGCCCTATATTGGCTACAAGCCACAGTGGAGGGAGGGGGGGAGGGGATCTACCATCCTACCGCTGAAACGTCAAACAGATCTAAGGGTATCTCACCATTCATAGGGCCCCCATTCCCCTCCCACCGGGAGGAAAATGGTCGGTACAACCAATATGAATTGGTGATTTTAGCCGCTCACGACGATATATTGCGAAAAGCTGCGCTGAGAATTATAAACCAAAATGCACGACAATACACAAGGCTATTGGACAGTGAAGTAATAAGTTTGCATAATGTTCCCAAACTTCCAGCGAAGACCATCTGCCCCTTTCTCATCGTTACGCCGGCATGTCGGCGTGATATTACGGCTCAAACTTACAAAGGCACAAGCGTTTCAATTTCAGAGAATAATGGTACATACCTCGCTTTCTATATTTGTTACGGTCATTTTTTACTGTAGCGTACTGGCAGCGCAGCCCACAAGAGTTGACAGCACAGGCTTGTTCTTGTCAGAATGACACAGCAATACTGCAACACGGTACACCGAAGTCCCGGTTGTCCCGCTCGAGTCCGTCAACACCGGTTCCGGATGTACTGTCTGGGAAAGAAAGTAAACCCGGATGAGGGCTAGATTTTGGATTGGACATGGTCAACATGCCAGAGCCGGCTGTCGGCTTTTGTGCACATTCACTGCAACCCGCTGACGCGTGATTTGTGTCCTCAGGTAGGTGTGCAAATATGCGGGCGATGTTTGCCTTGTATGAATGCAAGTAGGGATGTGAATGACAGGCCGTGAGTATCAAGACTTGAACATCAAGTTCAACACGGCGGGCCTCCCGGCGCCGGCCGGCCTGAACTGGTACATAGTGATAACTGCCGGCCGGGACTTGACTAAACTCGTTTGTCCGCAGTAACAACAAACACTGGGTTATGGAGCAAACGTTTCTACGACTTTAACAAAATCTAATTTAATCCGGCTTTTTTTTTTTTTTTTGCACACTGACACCGCACTGAGACACACACACACACACGGCCGTCACGTCACACACACACACACACACACGTGCGACACGTCAGTGACTCGGCTGACACCACGACTGACCAACCGGCACACACTGACTGACTGACGGAGGCCGCCGTGATTGACCGCACTGACAATGACACTGACACCGCACACACACACACCGCCCGGCAGTGACTGACTGACACACACCGTGACCGCACGGCACTGGTGGCACACACACTGACACTGGCACACACTGACACACACACACACACACACACACACTGGGCACTGACACACAAACTAGAAACATCCGACTGAATCGATAAAAACCTCTGAGACTGACTACTGATCGGGCTAAGAGCCACTGCCCCGGTGAGACAGTGGCAATCATGCCGGCTTGTCTTTTTAGTAGGCCTACGGCAACTGGCCGCGACTGATCGCCCAGGATTTTTTCGCTTTCGCCACTATTCGGCAGTAATTTGCCCTTGCTGCACTACATGGGTGGGTGTTTGGAAGTTTAACGTCCTTTTCCACCACGCCGGTAAGGGTGATCGTCATTACTGACTATGATCAAAGACTGACGGGGCAACGAGAAAAAGGCCAGCGCAAACTTTACTGATTTGGCCCCAGCCGACCGGCCGCGGCGGGATTCGAACTCACGACCCAAGCATAAAGAGTCCAACGCTCTACCGTTCGCTACACTACCAGCAAGCATACAATCGAATTATAACGAAAGAATTATAAAACTGAAGACTCAAAGAAAATCATTGCGAGCACTGAGACCGAGTGAGACCACACACACACACACACCGTGACACACACACACACCATGCACACACACACCGTGCACACACACACAAGCACACACACACACACACACACGACACACACACCGACACACACACACACCGACACACACACATATTCTTCTGCTGAGACTGACTGAGAGATATCGAAGACAAAAACTAACAAAGGCTCGGCAGCCGGAGAATAATTAATACATACCGACACTGACGCCGAGTAGTGGCCGTGGAGTGGCGGCTCAGTGTTAAAATATCCACACCTGACGCTCACAGGCTGAGCAATGCTAAGTCAGTCACTGTCTCCGCCGGCAGTGGATATGTCGTCCTATATAGTACACAGCCCATCAAGTTGAACCTACCCAACAACGTCGGTGTGACGCCGAGTCGATGGACTTGCACTGATTGGCTCACGCAGTATATCCGGGTTGATTTCAGTCTCAAGAGAGACCGCAAGCATGATGCGTCGGTGAACTCAGTTTAGCAGCCACAGCAGTATCCTTCGTGTCTGTGTCATGCAAGTTGCTTACAAAGTTTTGCGGGAGGAACGAAAGAATAACAATGGTGAAAACATTATTATAACCATCAGGACCGGATCGGCAAGCATGTTTTTTTGTTGTTTTTTTTTTTAAGTCTTGGGTGGGGGGCGGTGGTGTGTGGGGGGGGGGGGGGAATGGCTTTGCCGACCGATACAACGTGGGGGTGGGGGTGGGGGGCGCAGTAGAAATGTCAAACCGGCAGTGTGAATTGGGGGGTGTCAGTGTGGGGAGGGTCACGGGGGGCGGGGGGTCGAGCACCCCAAAGTGCATAAAAATATGCTTATTTTTACATATTTCTGCCCCCCCCCCCCCCTGTTTGGGGTGGGGGTGGGGGTTCAACACAAAGTTCTCGGATTACCTATAGCCTACTACAGCGCTTCACTGAGAGGCTTCACTACAGCGTAGCTGGCCCGCCAATATAGCTGAATTACTGTTGGCAGCACTTACTTTGCTCAGGTTTAGTACGGCCAGCAGTGTAAAGGAGCTTTATTCTTTCTGTTATCATCACATCACTTTGACCCCAGGAACGACAGTGACAAGTGATTCTTCGAAAAATCCCCTGGTAGCTCATCTATCCATGTCCGTACGTCGACAAGGGGATCTGGTCTAGTGGTTAACATCATTATCCGACTTCGGATCAGCCCTGAGCCGCCCGGATAGAATCCCTGGTGGGCGGGAATTTGCATCGATTTTTTTTCCCCAAATCGGGTCAGAATCACGTGCAGACTTGTTTACGGTGCATGTTCCACCCTCGTGTACACACGCACGCATAAATATCAAGTCAGTGTGCACGCTAAAGCTGCCACGTCCGTCTTTCGCAGAGGAGTAGGCCGTGGCCGGTGCCGCGGAAAACAAAAATGCTGTTGCACGCACCAGGGTGAACAGTAGGGTGGACGTTTGCACATACAGAAACGCTTAGCGGCAGCAGGCTTTCACCGCTTCGTCCTCAAGCCCCGGCTGCTGCGCCATGAGCACAAGTTTCAGAGGAGATGGATACGTTCGCCGAGGAGAAGTCTACCATACCATACCATACCATACCATACCATACCGTGTGTCATCCAGTCTACCTCGTATGTCTAAGTTCCAGGCTCCTGTGACCTGGTTATAGTGACGCCGCACGAATAAAACACACACACACACACACACACACACACACACACACACACATGTACTGACAAACACACTGACATAAA